>JAANDH010000552.1:6357-63459 GCA_011799765.1 Nymphaea thermarum
TAGATTATCGTATGTTGAATCAAGTCACCATCAAGAATAAGTATCCGCTTCCAAGAATCGAAGACTTGTTTGATCAGCTTAAGAATGCTAAGGTTTTCTCCAAGATTGACCTGAGGACAGGGTACCATCAACTCTTGATACAGGAGGAAGATGTTTCTAAGACTGCTTTTCGAACCAGATATGGGCATTATGAATTCAGAGTCATGCCTTTTGGGTTGACCAATGCTCCCGCAGCATTCATGGACCTCATGAATCGGGTTTTCCAAGAGTTCTTGGATCGTTTTGTTATTGTTTTTGTTGATGATATCTTGGTGTACTCAGAAAGTGAGGCAGAGCATAGAGACCACTTGAGAAGAGTGTTGGGTCTTTTGCGCAAGCATAAGCTTTATGCCAAGTATTCAAAATGTGAATTTTGGCTAGAGAAGGTAAATTTTCTGGGTCATGTGATCTCGAAGGATGGAGTATCCGTCGATCCGGCTAAGGTGTCGGCTGTACAGGACTGGAGGACACCTTGCAGTGTAACTGAGGTTTGAAGCTTTTTGGGATTGGCTGGATACTATCGCAGGTTCATACAAGACTTTTTGAAAATAGCTACGCCCATGACTAAGTTATTGAGAAAAGGAGTGAAGTTTGTTAGGAATGAAGAGTGTGAGAGGAGTTTTCAAACTCTGAAGAACAAGCTTACTTCCACCCCTATTCTGACGCTTCCATCAGGTCATTCGGGTTTTGTGGTGTACACAGATGCTTCAGAGATCGGATATGGTTGTGTGTTGATGCAACATGGCCGTGTAGTGGCTTATGCATCAAGTTAATTGAAGGCTCATGAGCAACACTATCCCACTCATGATTTGGAGTTGAGAGCAGTTGTGTTCGCATTGAAGATGTGGAGACACTATCTCTATGGTGCTACATTTGAGGTGTTTACTGATCACAAGTCCTTGAAGTATATATTCTCCCAAAAGGATCTCAACTTGAGGCAGAGAAGATGGATTGAATACTTGAAGGATTATGATTTCACCATATCATATCATCCAGGCAAGGCGAATGTAGTGGCAGATGCATTGAGCAAGCATGCCAAGCCATCATTGTGCAGTATGTTGACTCGTTCTTGGACATTATTGCAAGATGTGATAGATTGGCACCCTTATCTCTGCGATGAGAACAAGGCAACGATGACGGCCTTGATTCAGCATCCTTTGATGGAAGAACATGTAATGAAGCAAAAGGAAGATCCAGAGTTTGCTAAGAACGTGGAAGAAAGCAAGAAGACAGATTCTCTTTGGCATCAAGATGAAGATGGTTCATTGCGGTTTCGACAAAGATTGTGGGTTCCTAAGGATGAGAGGGTGAAACATCAGTTACTTGATGAAGCTCACAAATCTAAGTTTTCTATACACCCTGACAGTACAAAGATGTTTCAGGATATGAAGAATAATTTTTGGTGGCCTGGAATGAAGCGTGAAATTACAGAATATGTGGCAAAGTGCTTAGTTTGCCAACAGGTTAAAGCAGAGCATCAGCGGCCCGGAGGTTTGTTGCAGAGAATAGATATCCCAGTGTGGAAGTGGGAAGACATTACGATGGATTTTGTAGTGAGTTTGCCATGCACTAGAAGACAACATGATGCCATATGGGTGATTGTTGATCGACTGACGAAGTCCGCTCATTTTCTACCTATAAGAATCAGTCAGTCTTTGGAAAGTCTCGCAGAGTTATATATTGACGACATAGTAAGATTGCATGGAGTGCTAAAGTCTATCATTTCAGACCGAGATCCTCGTTTTACTTCTAGGTTTTGGGGGCAATTGCAAAGGGCATTGGGTACCAAGCTTAAGCTGAGCACAACGTTTCACCCCCAAACTGATGGGCAATCAGAGAGGACTATTCAGACCTCAGAGGACATGTTGCGCGCTTGTGTCTTAGAGTGGAAAGGAGAATGGGACAAACATGTGAAATTGGTAGAATTTGCATATAACAACAGTTACCACTCTAGTATTGGGATGGCACCTTTTGAGGCTTTGTATGGAAGGCTGTGCAGATCGCCAGCTTGTTGGGCCGAATTGGGTGATGGCAAGATCGAAAACCCTTTAGTATTGCAACACTACACCGACCAAGTGCAATTGATAAGGAAAAAGATGTTGACTGCTCAGAGTAGACAGAAAAGCTATGCCGACATTCGTCGTAGAGAGTTGACCTTTGAGGTTGGTCATCATGTGTTTTTGAAGATTTCTCCTACCAGAGGTGTTTTTCGTTTTGGTGTGAAGGGAAAGTTGAGCCCGAGGTTCGTAGGACCTTTTGAGATATTAGAGAAGATTGGAGAGGTGGCATACAGATTGGCTCTACCACCCGACTTGAGTCATGTTCATGACGTTTTTCATGTTTTCATGCTTCGAAAGTATGTACCAGATCCGACACATGTAATTGATTTTCAAGGTATTCAAGTGCAAGATGATTTAACAATGGAAGAGAAACCTATCAGAATTGTAGATCGAACAGAGCAAGTGCTTCGCACTAAGAGAATTCCTTTGGTGAGAGTGGAATGGCAGTACCATGGATTGAAGGAGAGCACATGGGAACCTAAGGAGGACATGCAGAAGAAATATCCACACTTGTTTTTGCATTGAGGTATGATCTAAATTTCGAGGATGAAATTTCTTTTAAGGAGGGTAGGATGTAACATTCGGCATTTTCAGGTGAGGCGGATCGGGTCCAGACCCGGACCCGAACCCGTGGCGTGAAAGATCCCGACGCGAGGGCTCTTCTCCCTCGCCTTTCCCTCTTTTCTCCCGTATATCGTCTGGGTGCTCTCGGGTCAGTGCAGAGAAGAAGGCGGAGGTGGTGCAGGCAGCGGCGTTAGCGACGGAGGTGGTTCCGGCGGCGAGCGGTGGCACCGGCGGCGGTGCTCCGGTAAGCCCAACCCCTTCTTCTCCTTCCTTCTTCTTCTTGTTCTCCCCCTTCGTTGCTCTCTGCCGTTTCCTTTTTTTTTGTCCCGAACGCTCTCTCCCGCTCGACCCTCTCCTCACTCTCCCACCGACTCTCTCTTCTATCTCGTCCTCTCACCTCACTGCCCTCTTTCTGTCCAAATCTCTCTCTGTCTGTCTTCCCATGCCTCGTGCCCTAGGGGAGCTTGTTCTCCCCATTTTCTCTAATCGTTTTTCCCCTTTGTCCCAATCGAGCATTCCTTCACTGTTTTCAGCTTGCTTTGCTAGGGTTCCAGATAGGGGATTTGTCTTTCCCCTCATAACAGCGAGTAGGAGGCTTGGGAGGTGTTGACGACAGCGATTGGTGGCCGTTTGTCGATCGATCAAAGGCTTGGGGTGGCTGTCGGGAGGATTACAGCAGCTTGTACGGTTGTTTTGGGGTGAGCAATGTTTAATTAAGCTTAAATTGATGAATATTACCTTTTAGAACATGTATAACTATTGTTTAAGCATGTTAGAAGGTTGGATTGATGTATTAGGACGCATGTTAGCGATTTTGCTTGTTGGGGGTAAGTGTAGGGTTAGTTTGGAAAGCGATGATTCATGTGTTATTGATCTTTTAAGCATGATGAGTTGATTTTAGATGCAATTGGGAAGCATGGTAGAGTTGGAGACGTTGTGGAAAAGCGTAGGACCGCCTTTGGAGAATGCTTGAAGCACCCTTGGGGTGGAATGTGTAGTGGGAAGAGGACGTGCATGTTGGGAAGACGCCTCAACTAAAGGAAAGGTTATGAGAAATGCGTTAAGGATGGATTGATTGAAGCATTGTGGTTTTGACATTGGGTGGAAACGACAAGAAGTTGCGTAACGGCCTATTAGAGGACTTGTAGGTCGACACTACCCGTCGACACCCTCTTGAGGCAATGACACGTGCCTCAAGGATTTTGTTTTGTATTTGTTTGTAGCTGTTTGAATTGAGTAGGTATCTAGTAGAAACCTTATTCTTGTTTATCTTTGCAGGTGCACCGGGCACGTCCCGTCGACCTTGAGTTCATAGCTCGAGGAGTTTTGAAGGGTTTTGTGAGCGCGCCACAGGTATGGCGACATTCCAGAAAAATCCATGCCTGAGCAACTGTGTGATTGTGTGTTCCTAGGATCACGGGATCCTAGGATTGTAATGTGAAATGATTGAATGCCTTGTGAATGAGTACATGTATGTTTGCCTGATAATATGAATGGTTTTAAAAGGTTATTAGTAGTTGTTTTGAAAATACTACGCTTTTGCATATGCATGCTAGAATTGATAACTGTTTAGGACAGATGAGGCGGGGTATCGAGTCGAGTGTCTCCTCGACCCCAATTGTGCATTAGAAAGCATCATAGAATGATAACTGCATAGGACAGCTACGAGCCAACCGCAGATCGAGACTATTCTCTGTGGATTGGCTATGTTTTTCAAAGATGTGATTGATGTGAGGATTGATGTTATGATTGATATGAATGTGTATGTTGTTGCATGTGCATTGCCATGGGCAATGATGCAAATGGATGAAATAGAGGGTAGTTGTACCCGTACTGTATGACGGCTAGCAATGACTGTTACTGTATGTGTAGACCTCGTGTGGAGGCAATTGGAGGTGTGGGTGCATACGTAGAGTGCACCAACCTCATGAGCTAGCCAGTCAATTGTGAATGTGTTAATCTAATGTTAATAAAGAATGATTAAAAGATGAGAGGTCAGTGGGATGTGGCTATGTGATTGGGAGACGTCCCCTCTTGGTTTTGCCACTGGTCTCGCTTGTTCGAAGCGCAGGCGGTGCAAGGCCCCAGGGTACTGTTGTGTGTTGTGCATGGAGCGTGGGCTCCCTCCTTCCCAACCTGGGTGTCCTAGGGAAGGTTGAGTATCTCTCCTTGGAATTCACACATCCATGGATGAGTGCTCTACTGCTACAGCGGATGAAATGGATCCATACTGTTATGGTTCACCACGGGGGTTGTCTCTCGGCTGTAGGCCGCCCATGGTGTGCACGTGCCTGTGTTGCACCCACAGGAACTGTAATACACTGAAGTTAAAGAAAATGTATTGAATATGATTGATGGTATGTGTTTGAAGTGAATGTAATTGTTGTGTTGCAAATGCAAGTGAGATGTTTAGGTATGCTTGCATGTGATTGAAAAAGTTAATGACTATGGCCATTGAGTGGCCTTTGTGTGTCATACCTTGACACAACATGATGAAATAAGATCTTGATTTTTATATTTATTTGAATCTTACCTGAAAGGGGTTGGTATTTTTCATGGCTTGTTGCCATACTGCGAACGCTAAGCCTTCAGTTGTTTCCTTTTTCAAGTTTTGGCGGACTCGGGGCAGTAGGTTGAACAGATAGCTTCACTCACGTCCTACTGGGGAGGTTTTGGGTTTTGTTCGTTTAGTGCCTGCGCGTCTTATTTTGGGTTTCATTGATGTCTTGTTTTTGTTAGGCATCAATTATACAGTTGGGGCATTTTTTGTCACACCAATGTGATTTTGTATGAACTAGAATGATTGCATTAACAAAAGTTAGCCCCATTGTTTTGAACTGCTTGGCTCATCGTCTTTTCGAATTGTAGTGTTGTCACGTCTCGATGCTTTATGTTTAGAAAAAAAAATGTTTGAGTGTCAAAAGGTCGGGGTGTGACAGTAAGTGGATCTTCTTTGTCAATTGAGCTCATGGATGACAAAGTCTCTTCTCTTCCATTTTCCAAACTCTCATCAACAAATTACATACAATGGGCTAGAACTATAGAACACTTTATCCGTAGTAAAAGCCTTTGGGGACTAGTTGATGGGACAAAACTTGGACCACAACTAGTTCTTACAAAAATTGTTGATGGAAGGGCCATGGAATTGGATGGAACCGAAAAAGAGAAAGTAATGGCTGATTACAACAAGAAATGGGAAGAATGGAGCGTTGGTCATCACAAAATTATTACTTGGATCTTGACTTGTGTTGACAATGCTACTAGCGGGCAAATCTCTAAATTAAATTCAGCCCTAGAAGCGTGAGAATATCTAAAGAAAACTCATACCATGAGAGATGTGGCTTATATGCATCATGTCCAACTCAAGATTCATAATCTTCAACAAGGAGATAGATCCATTAAGGATTATGTGGCTGAAATGGATCAATTGTATGATGAATTAAGTATTTTTGAACCACATTGGACACAAGATCTTATTCTTAGAGAAAAGCAAATCCAACGTGACAAGTTTTACAAGTTTATCATAGGTCTTAGACTCGAATTTGATGGTGTTAAAACTGCTTTAAGACTCATAAGAGACCAATCTTTGAGGAGGCCTAATGTGCCTTTGGGATCTCCTAGGAAGAGATTGATTAGTTTCTTGATTTTGGGGGTCTCTTCTTCTATAAACTAAGATCTCTTTTGGAGGGATGATATGAGTAGAATTATCATTGTTGACTTCTTCATTTGGTACTTCTATAACTTTATCGGGTTCATCATCATCAATATCATCATCATTATCAATATCATTAGTCCAAAGAAAAGTATAATCTTCTACTTTCTTGGGTTCATCTTTGAAACCATCTTCATTTTCTAAAAAGATCACATTTCTAGAAACATAAACTTTATCTCTTTCAATGTCATAACATCTATAACCCTTTTGAGTTTCAGAATACCCAATAAAAACACAACAAATAGCTTTGGAGGAAAACTTATCGTCTTTGTTACTTAACACAAAACATTTGCAACCAAAGACTTTAAGTCTATTGTAATTAGGTTTAACATGATGAAGTTTTTCAAAAGGATAAATATGTTTCAAAAGTTTGGTAGACATTCTATTAATTAAATAGGTTGAAGTCAAAACAGCATTGGCCCAAAAGTTTTTGGGAACATTTTTAGATAAAAGAAGGGCTCTATTAGTTTTAATAATGTGCCTATGTTTACGTTCGGCCACTCTGTTTTGTTGTGGAGTGTTAGGACAAGATCTTTGATGAACAATGCCTTTTTCTTTTAGAAATTGTTGAAATTCATTTGACATAAATTCTCCTCCCGAATCACTTCTAAAGACTTTGATATTTGAACCAAATTGGGTATAGATCATGTTGTAGAAATTCTTAAAGTTTGTGAATACTTCCGATTTGTGTTTGAGAAAATAAACCCAAGTATGCCTAGAATAATCATCAATAAAGATCACATAGTACAATAATCCTCCTTTTGACATAATAGGAGCGGGACCCCACACATCCGAATGCACCAAATCAAAAGATTTTTGGGCAATAAAATTTCTATTATCAAAAGGTAAGGCTTTCATTTTAGCCTTAATACAATCATTACAATCAAAGTTCTTTTGACAAAAATTCTCCATGAATGGAAGATGAGACATTTTTTCTATATTGTCCAAGTCTTTGATGCCAAGTTTGAATGTCACATTCTTTGAAGATATTGCAAGATGGTCTTGAAAGGTCCAAAAAGTCTATGTAGTAGAGACTCATTTGTTCTAAAACCTTCCCCAATCATCTTCTTGGATATCCAATCCTGTATCAAACATTTGGATTGTGAGAAGATTACATCAAAACCAAGGTCGGCTATTTGAGAAACGGACAATAAATTTAAGTTTAATTTAGGAATATGTCTTACTTGAGGTACTTTTAAAGTTTTGGATCCAAAATCTAGGTCAAGATTTCCAATAAAATTAATTTCAAGAGAGGTACCATCTGCCGTTTTCACAAAAGAATAAGAATCATTTTTAGTGCATTCGGTGAGAAGGGATCCACAAGGAGTCATATGAAAAGATGCACCCAAATCAATAATCCAAGAGTACTTACTTGAAGAAGTAGATGCCACGGTAGCTCCCAAAGTCGAAGGTGTGCTTCCTCTAGGCCTGGGCGTCGGGCCGGGCCGCCACTGGGCCGGGCCAGATAGGGCGGCTCGGCACGGCCCGGCGCGGCCCGACTCTGCCTGTTTTAGTAAAAATAAATTTCTGATGGAACCTTAGAAAGATATAAGGCCGGACTTGTTGCTAAGGGATATGTTCAAGAATATGAGATTGATTATGAAGAAACCTTTGCTCCTGTTGCTCGCATGACTTCTATTAGAACCCTTATTTCCATTGCTTCTGTTAAACATTGGACTATTTTTCAAATGGATGTTAAAAATGCTTTCTTAAATGGTCACCTACAAGAAGAAGTTTTCATGAGTGCCCCCCCTAGTTTTGATCTACCCCAAAACAAAGTTTTACGCCTTAAGAAAGCTCTTTATGGTTTAAAACAAGCTCCCAAAGCCTGGTTTGACAAGTTTAGTAGTGTCATGTTTAATCAAGGTTTTAAATCTTGCTACTCTGATACTATCATGTTTGAAAAAACTACCTCCGTAGGTGTAATTGTTTTATTACTGTATGTTGATGATATGGTTATTACTGGGAGTGATGATGAAGGGATTATAGAGGTAAAACACTTTCTTAGCAAATGTTTTCAAATGACTGATTTGGGAAGACTAACTTATTTTCTTGGAATTGAAGTTGCTTATAGCAAACAAGGTTATCTTCTTTCTCAAATGAAGTTTGCTAGTGAATTAGTTGATAGAACAAGTATCTTAGATGACAAAGTTGTGGATACTCCAGCAGCACTGGGAGTAAAAATGAAAATTGATGATGGAGAGATATTGGAGAATCCCACTCTTTTTCAGGCAAATAGTTGGCGCTCTCTCTTATCTCTCCATCACCAGACCTGACATTGCTCATGTTGTGCATGTGATAAGCCAATTTCAACAAAGACCCACCTCAGTGCACATGAGAGCGGCAATGCGGATTGTCCGTTATGTGAAAAACACTATCAACAAAGGACTATTTTTGTCTTCTTCTTTTATATTAGAATTAGTTGCTTATACCGATTGAGGTGCAATTGGTGCAATCCACTGGGCAACGCTGTTTTTCGATGCTTTTCCCTGTTTGCAGTTGCTGGTCAGCTTACATGAGAGAAGACAATTTCTGTAGAACGAGTTCATGTGCAACAGTGGTCTTGCATGGAGCACAACCAGTGAGTGTGTCATTACATCCTTGCCCTTGATGCCATTAGGAATTGCAATGTACAACCCAATGGGTGCACAGGAAGCTCAAGTATATTGTCATACTAGTGATAAGTAGCTAGAAAGTGAGAAAGAAAGCAAATGAAACATGATCACCCTTAGCATCTTCCAGCTAAGATTTCTCATCTTAGGAGCCAGGTATCGGGTGCTTGTAGGTGTGATTGTGGCTGACGCAATGCAATGGTAAGTCTGATTGTGCACTCTTGGGCACTATTGGCGATCTCCCTTGATTCACACGCTCGACAATGCTTGCCTTTGCCAAAGATGTCGAGTGGCTTGAGGAAACTAAGGCCTCAAGGTGTGGAGGTGTGCTGCTTGTGTCAGATGCGTGAGGGAAAGAACGGTGGCAACACTCCAAAGGTAAATAACAAGGTGCAGAGAGAGAGTGAGGGATGCAGGCTGCGTCTAGGGCAGAGTGAGAAAAGGGGAGCAAGGACGACAGGAGAGAGAGAGTAAAGAGCGAGAGGGGACTTCACGGGTAGAGAGAGAAGAGGTTAAAGAAAAAAAATCCCTTTCTTCTTTTGGGCGTTCTATTTTCAACTTTCTCAATAACAACTATATAAAGAAAAACATTAAAACAAAAGCAAAACTTGATCCTCAAGAATAGCAACTGTTGATCGTGCTTTCCATGATCTCCTCCACTTGACCGTTTTTTTCTCCCACAAATTTCTCCATTTCTTTTCTAACTGCCCACGATTTGGAACCACACACACTTTCTCTCGTTTCCACTTTTCACTCCTTCACGCACTCACACTTTTCCCACAATCTCCACACGTTCCCACGAGCTCCTCTACTACAGGAGTTAGAGCAACAGGCACTACTCTTGAATACAGATTGGTGGAGGCCACCTGTTCGACTGGAGGTCGACAAAATGGTCGCATGTTTTATACCCATATCAGCTAGTAGAAACAGTTTGTATGGAAAAGAAAGAAGCAACTGAGTGGCTCAACGTGGACCCATTGGTGTGATCCAGGAGGCAACATTGTTTTCTGGTGTTTTTCCATGTTTGTGGTCACCGGCCACCTTAAGTGAGAGAAGACGGTTTCTATAGAACAGGTTCATCTCCAACAATATTCTGCATGAAGCACAGTTGGTGAGTGCATCATTGCATCCTCATCCTTGTTGCTGATGGAAATTGCAATGTACAACCCATTGGATGCACAGAAGCTCGAGTATGTTGTCCCCTGCTAGTGATGAGTGGCCAGAAAGTGAGAAAGAAAGCAAACAAAAGGCAATCACTCTCAACATCACCCAACTAAAACTAAAGGTTCCACGTTCTAGGAGCCAAGCATTAGATAATGGTGGGTATGCCTGTGGCCGATGCAGTGGGATGACATGTTTGATCTTGTATTTTCAGGCACTCTACTCATGAATACAGATTAGTAGAGGCCACCTGTCCAGTTAGAGGTTGGCGAAATGATCGCATGTTTTATACCCAGATCGACTAGAGGAAACAAGTTGTATGAAAGGAGAGAAGGCAATCGATGGCCGATTGAGGCCCAATTAGTGCAATCCAAGGGATGACACTGTTTTCTGGTGTTTTTCCCTATTAGGGGAATCGACCTACTTACGTGAGAGAAGACGGTTCTCGTAGAATGAGTTTGTGTCCAACAATGTCTTGCATGAAGCACAACCAATGAGTGTATCGTTGCATCCTCGCCATTATTGCTGATGGTAATTGCAATGTACAACACGTTGGGTGCACATGAAGGTGGAGTATGTTGTCCTACTATTGATAATTGGTCCGAAAGTGAGAAAGAAATCAAACATAACACAACCACCCTTAACATCACACAACTAAAAAGAGAGGGTTTCACATTTCAGAAGCTAGTATCGTGCGATCGTGGGTATGACTATGCTGATTTAGTGCGATGGTAAGTTTGACCGTGTATTCATGAGCACTCTACTCATGAAATACAGATTGGCTAAGGCCGCCTGTCTGGCTGGTGAAATGGTCGCATGTTTTATACCAAGATCAACGATTGGAAATGGGTCGTATGGAAGGGAAGGAGGCGATCGAGTGGCCAATTGAGGGCCAATTGATGTGATTCAGGGGCGACATTGTTTTTTGGTGTTTTTTCCTAATTGGAGGCACCGACCATCTTATGTGAGAGAAGACAATTTTCTTAGAACCGGTTCGTGTCCAACAGTGGTCCTGCATGGAGCACAACCAGTGACTGTGCCATTGCATCTTTGCCCTTGTTGTTGATGGGAATTGCAATGTACAACCCATGGGATGCACAGGAAACTCGAGTATATTGTCCTACTAGTGATGAATGGCTGGATGGTGAGAAAGAAATCAAGTGGAACGCGATCATCCTCAACATCAGAAAACTAAGAATGAAGGTTTCACGTCCTAGGAGCCAGGTCTCGGCCAATAGTGGGTATGACTATGGCCGACGGAATGTGATAGTAAGTCCAATCGTATATTTTTGGGTCCTCTATTCATGAATATAGATTGACAAAGCCCACTAGTTCAGTCGAAGGTCGGCGAAATAATCACATGAATCAGTGGGTTGTATGGAAGGGAAGGACGCAATCAAGTGGCCAATTGAGTCGAATTGGAGTGATCCAGGGAGTAGCACAACTTTTCATTACTTTTGCCACTTTGTGTGCACCAGCCTAGTTACATGAGTGAAGATAGTTTTTGTAAAACGGGTTCGTGTCCCATTTAGTGGTCTTGCTTATGTAAGTCTGACTGGGAATGTTGCTCTATGATATGATACTCATTTAATGAGAAAACAATTTGGCAGCATGTGCATGCCTAAAATCACCCTCATCTAGCATTACGCAATGAAGAGTATGGGTGAAACATCATTTCCAGGCTCTATTGGCGGCAACCGCTTCCTTTGGGTAGTTTTCAAGATGTTTTTCCTTGTACGGTTTCAAAAAAGGCAATCGCATCGGGAACCCCCACAACAACACCTATAATTCCCATCTGAAGTGTGTAACTTGAAGAAAGAGGAGCAGGAAGATCAAGGCTAGCCTGTGTTGAGAAGGAGGGATAACTTGCGCATAGGCATATGCAAAATAATCAGCAACGAAAAGGTGTGTGAGTAATGCAGAAGAAGCAGATGAGGAAGGAAAAGATGCCCGCTTCTCGAGAAGGAGAAGGAAGACTAGTGTCACCATGGATGCCCCTACAGCAGAACAAAACAAAAAGCCGCCCACTCGATACGAATGGAGAGACAAAGGAAAAAACTGATGTCAAGCGGGAAGGTTAGAGGGGCCGATAGAGGGAACCAGAAGGCACAAGGGAGTGCCTCAAGGCTTATTTCGTGGACTAATATGCCAATATGGTTGAAGACATTCAAAGGGATCTCCAGCCCAAACATGAGATCAATAACTAGGTGCATACATGCCAACCATCATTAAAAGTGACAGTTATATGTTGGGTGCATGGCTTTGTTCTTATGCAGGTTCTCGATGAGTTCATGGAATATTTGGAGGCATCTCAGATAGGTCACACTAGGATAATCTTGCCATCAATGTTTCATGGTAGATTTCATATTGTGTTTGTCTCACTTTTTTACAATATCTGTTTGAACGGTTAATCACATGGTTGAAAATAGTCCTTGATTAGGTCAACAAAGGGCAAAGTGACCGTGGATGCAGTCCATCAGGCACTTGTTTCTTGTCCAGGTTATGTAAATGTTGTTGATTGTGAACTGGTATGTCTCTACTTAATTGTTCTTGATTATCCTCGCATGTGTTTCCAGAAATTGTGTTCATTCAAACTCTTTATGCCTTGTCTCTAGGATGAACCAAAGCATTCAGTGCTATACATTGTCGACAATAAGCAACATCTATGGATGTACAATTGGCTGACCAACATTGACCCTGAGTAGCAAGCATATGATGCATGTGTATTGGTATGCATATTAATGGTTTTAACATTCATCAGTCTCTATTTCATGTTCCAATATACTCACTATTTCTCTTGTTCGACAATATGCTTTCTTGAGAAGAGGCTTGCATGAACATATCCAGGATTACATAGTTTTTATTGTCAAATTTCAACAGCAAAACAATGGTTGTGATTGCAGTGTGTTTGTGATGAAGTTCATGGAACATCTACACAAAGAACAGAGGTCGGTGTTTAAACATGAAGATGTCTCGAACCACCTCCGGTGACACTATCTCCGGATGTAGATAGAATGCCAAAACAAAAATCACTACGTCTTGTAGATTCCTCCTCCAAAACAATCCACTGTGAAAACTTCCATGTGTAATCTGCTGTATTATTTTGAATACAACGCATATTGATTTTGTAATTATCGGGTTCATTGTTGGACTATTTATTAATTATCATACCATATGTCATAGCCTTTGTTGGACCATTTGTTAATTATCAGACCATCTATTCATAGTCATCAAGAATATCACAACAGTCTTCCCGCATTATCAAACTCACCATCGAACCATCGATGTACAATAATGGCATGGTTTCAAATATCCTAGAGATTCATGCCATTTCATAAATCACTTCGGTAGTGACCTGGCATGTCATATGATTGATGTGCACCGGACAATCGAATGTGTTTTTGCGTGTCAATTATTGACAAGATGACAAAAGGTTGTGCCGTTCAAATGATGGATATATAATAAAGAGCACACCTTAGCAGTAGGGTTTAATGGAAGTCGAAAAGAATAGGAACAAAAGGAGAAATAGGAAGGAGAAAGATCTACGGAAATGGATGCCCTAGTGTTGAGAACAAGGTCAAAAACTGCTCACACCCAACCAACAAGTGAAGGTAGGGAAGCATAGAGAGAAAGCGTGCCAAGACGACCTTGCTCCTTCAAGGACAAATTTTTGGCCCTGATTAAGGATAATTTGCAACCCCAGAATGAGATCAGTACTGCAGTGCATATCTATTCTTTCCTGATCTATTCTTACTCCTAAGTTGTGGATGCCTCACGTATGCGATCCACTATCTGCCAGATTTAGCATATGGTTTGGCAGAGGCGAAATGAGTCGACACTCGTTGTTTTAGTCGAAATAGTGAGGGAGGAAGTGAAAACTCCATTTGGAATAACAAAATGAGAAATGGTTTGTCCATATTAAAAAAAAAATCCCCCCATTCCAGCTCATTCTTCCTTGTTTGTAGGACTCCCCAAAACATTGGGTGCTATACATTGTCAACTACGGTTGTATAGTTCCTTAACCTTCCTTGACGAAGAACAACGAATCTACTATTTGCATCCCAATCTTCCGATGACCTATGGATGAAGGAAAACCACAGGTGAAAGAGCAAAATTTGAGTTTTTGATGAAGAACATCAAGTCTACTATTCACATCTCAATCATCTGATGACCTATGGATGAAGGAAAACCACTGGTGAATTAGCAAAATTCGAGTTTTTGCTGAAAATAGATGTTAGTAGAAATGGACACAGCCATTGGCATGAGGATTGACCATTCTTGCCACCACTAACGGGGGTAATCAATCCAAGGTCTAGATTTTCTCAAGTTTTAGCAAGTTATTCTCGTACAAGCACGTACAAAAATTGAATTTTGGATTTTTGGAGTTCATTCTGAGCAAGATTTTCATTGAGAATGCTTCTGGGTGTCAGAAATTTTGGAAATTGGGAAATTGACTTTGGAGTGGGATTTTTGCATTAATCCCAACCATTAAACTTTAGTCTGGTCCAAAAATTGGAGTTTTGGAAATTGAGAATTTGGATCACGAATAGGATTTAAAATTGAACTTTTGAATAGAAATAGGATTTGAAATTGGAGATTGAAATTGGATTTTTGAAATTAAGATCTTGAATTGGGTATTGAAAATTCATCGTTTGGGCTAAACTTTAGATTTTGACTGAAAAATTCTTGGAATTAGAATTTGAATTTGAAACCAAATATTTGGATTTGATAACTCAAGTATAGAATTTTTGAAAATCAGATTTTGGAGACTTGAAATTTCTATGTTTGGAATGGCCAAAAATCAACCAATATTTTTTGGATTTTAAACTTGATTTTTAGAAGTATTGAGAAAACTTGATTTCACTTCATTGGTGAGATTGGAAAATTGGATTTCAAGATTCCAAGTCTAGCTCTGGAGAATTGTCATCATTTGAAAATTTTGGTTCTGAGAGTTTTGACTAAGATCATGAAAATTTGCTTGGCTTGGATTTGGAAATTGGTTTGATTTTCAAGAAAATCTAATCATTGATTTGAAATTGATTTTGAAAATATAGGTTTTACAACCATTTTGGAAATCTTATGCTTTCAAGTCAAAATAAATGAGGTGTTCAAGTTTTTATCACAATATAACTTAGTCACAGATGCTTCACCCTCTTCCACTCCATGCATAATTCAATTTGATCTCCTAAAGATATACGTCCACCTTGTTGGTGTAGGTGGGAATATAGAACGTTCTCCAAGCTTATTTTGATATCAAGAAAAGCTTTTGGAGATGAGCTTAAACAATCAAAACCCATTTTTGAAAATGGGATTTCAGAATGAATTGGGAAAATACAAGCTTAAACAATCAAAACCCATTGTTGTGAGTTTTAGAGATATTGAGAAAAACTTCCCTTTTGATGAAGAATAATTTGTTGAGTTCCTTTAGGTTAGAACATCGGCTTTTAAGTTTGGTTTAGAAATGGGGTTTTACAAGTCAACTACAACTTGCCATTAACATGAAATGTAGGCAAAAACAGGTTTCTTAGATAAAAAACCCAACATTTGAAAATTCTAAGAATTGGGTCTAGATGAATCTCTCCAAATTTCTCTAGATTGATGCTTTTAGAAGATTGATTTTGAGTTCGAAATTGCTCGACTTTCATATATTTTGATTTTCACTAGGTTTAGGAAAAAGCTTGATTTGACAAATAGCTAAATATTTGAAAATGGCTTGTATTGATTTTGAAAATGATTGGATATTTGGAAACACATATTTACAATGTGTTTGGCGAGAATCGGATTTCACTACTGCCTTTCGATTTGATCAAAATGTTTGTTTTGGATTTAGGGTTTTTTTTTTTTTGAAACCAAACTAGATTAACTATTCTTTTTTTCGTTAGTCGTTGCTTTTCAAAATCATAAAGATTTTTGGAAACACATATTTTCAAATGTGTTTGGCAAGAATCAGATTTCTCTCTGGCTTCAGATTTGACAAAAATGCTTGTTTCGGATCTACTGTTTTTTTTTACACCCAAATAGATTAACTATGCTTTTTTCATTAGTCGTTGGTTTTCAAAATCATAGAGATTTTTTGGAAATTTCAGAAATGGAATAGGTTGAAGCAAGCCCATTTTGATTGATATGTTCTATTTCCAAGAGGGACCATACTCATAGATTGAGTAGATCCAATTCTTGGTGGAACGGTTGTGACAAGATCATGGGGTCTAATAAATTGCACATTCAAGAAATGAAAGAACATCCATTCTTCATTAGTCTCTTTATCTCTTTGCATTCATTAATTCAATCACATAGATGAAAGGATGACATTCTCACCCAAAACATGGTTCTCTCCTTTTTCAATTTCTCACAAATGGGACTTCTTTGAAATCAGATTTTGAAAATACTATTTTCTAATTTTTCGAAACAGAATTTAAACTAACAGGTTAGGAGATTGTGGAAATGCATGCACATATGCATTAACAAAAACATTTTCTTCGTAACAACCTAGGTGGACATTATTCCTAGCTTTTGAAATAGAGAACATCCCAGCCCAACCCACGAGCATTTGTCATTTCCGTTCGCCATTCACATGAAGATGCACACACGGCACGTCCACCATTTCCAGCAATATACCACTTAGGAAAATGCTACAATCATGAGGATTACAATAGAAAAGACATGCATGAAAGCTGTTGTTTTAAGACAACAAAGGAACTGCCATTTTTGGGTGAGATTGTCACATCCTGACTTTTCACACTCAAATTTTTTTTGTCAACATAACACGTCAATGTGCAATGACACCACAATCAAAATGGAGCTATGCAGATCAAATAATAGTGAGACAAATAATTCATTTATGTATCAAAATCAGTTCATCCAGATTATCTTAACATTTATTAATGACACTCATGACAAAAATGCTTCCTAAACAAAACATCTATGTCTAAACAAAAACCAGACATGCCACGCTGGCACAACAATACAGCCAAAATCTCTTCAGTAGGATGTAGACTGAGTCATCTGATCAACCTACCGCCTTGGTCCATCACCTAAAAAAGATAAACAACAAAAAAATGAGCCTTCACAGTATGACAACAAACCAGATAAACCCCTAACCTTCTAAAATAAGGGCTCAACTCTAGAGTCCACCAAACAATGGAAACATAATCACTATAATATCACAATGCATACGTGTATTCACATAAACTGTCATTGTAGTCTCTTATATATTTCACAATATGAAGAGATGACTCAATAGCCACAATCAACACACTTATTAGTCATTTCAATTTATGCAAATTTGTTTCATGTACATTCAATTCGGTGAATTGGTAGCTCCTGTAGGCGCAAAACATAGAGGTGTGCACACCATGGGCAACTTATAGTCGGGAGGCAACCCCAGTGGTGACCTGAAATAATACGGATCCATACATGCTATAACAGTAGAACAATCCACCAAAGATGTGTACATTCCAATGGAAGTTTCTCAACCTTTCCTAGAACACTCGGGTAGGAAAGGCAAGAGCCCAACGCTCCAAGAGCATCACACAAAGGTATCCGAGGGCCTTGCTCCGCCTATGCTCTGAGCAGGTGAGACTAGTGGCGAGGGTGGGATGTATTCCAAACATAATACCAAAACCCAGTGGCCCCTAATCAATTATTCTTTCTTAATTTATTATTATTAAAACATATTTAAAATAGGATTGGCTAGAACCCAAGGCAAGTTAATTTCACGAGTACAATCAGACCCCCAAATCACCTTCATAAGAAGGTCACAGATTCAATAAATACTCTTGGCCAGCCAATCTACACTCTATGGGTAATTCTACCCACTAAGTCCATTCAATTAGATTATTGCCCAATAACAATGCCAATGAAAAACTCATAACAATCACTTCATTTGGAAACTTAGCCCAACCATAGAGAGTAATCTCGATCCGTGATTGGCTCATAACTCTCTTATGTAAATATCATGCTAGAATATTCACTAATACACAATTAAGGTTGAGGAGGCACTTGATTTGATACCCGTCTAATTTGTCCTATGCAGTTATAATTTCTAGCAAGCATATGTCATCACATAATAGTTTAAAAACAGTCAATCAATCTCACACATACATTCACATGTTAATAAGCATGTCATATCACGCATCATTCAGATGAAACAACTTGATATGATCCAATGATCCTAAAACTCACACTTGGGAATGCAACAATCAATCCATATTTGGCCACAGGTAGGAATTTGCCTAAAAAGTTGTCATACCTGTTGCATATCTGCACAAAACCCAAATTCACCTCTAACTTCAGATCATGCCGCTCAAGGTCTGATCGATATACCTGGTTCACCTGTAAAAATTCAAAGCAATAAGTTTTTTAGCCACTTTGATCTAAAATCTATTTAGGTAAGAAGTAGAACCATCGAGTCGTAGGTTATCGACTTGAGTAGATACTGATTGGTTGAATCGACCCGTAAAACATTTCTTCAAGTTTCTTCCAAAATTAAGAGTTCATTGCACGTGAACCTTCCCAAATATATCACTACGTGCACCATCAATTAATTAGACACCCAACCTAGGCACCTAACACCCAGTTAAGGCATCACCCATAGCAATTTTACTTCTTCATTAGCAATCTGAAGATGATACTATACTATTTCACTAGCAATAGAATACATTAAATAAATCATGGTGCTTCTTTTGCACCCTGATGCACATCCAGATCCTAATAACTTAAGGTAGTGTTTGATGGCCAAGAATTTTTCAATAGCTCAGGAAATAAAATTCAAATTTTCAAAATATTTCCTATTTATCAAACATAGAATTTTTTTTTTACCGTTAACATGAAAATCAGAAACATATTTCCAAAATTTTTTTTGGAGCCATTGGGCTCGATCGTGGAAGGAGGGAGGAGGCGGAGGCGGAAGGAGGAACGAGGGAGGAGGAGAGGGGAAGGAGGGAGGAGGAAGAAAGGGAAGAAGGGAGGAGGAAAAGGGAAGGAGGGGAGGGAGGAGGAAGGAGGGAGGAGGAAAGGGGAAGGAGGGAGGAGGAAGAGGGGAGGAGGGAAGGGGAAGGAGGGATCGTGGAAGGAGGGAGGATGAAAGGGGAAGGAGGGAGGAGGAAGAGGGGAGGAGGAAAGGGGAAGGAGGGGATAGTGGAAGGAGGGAGGAGGAAGAGGGAAGGAGGAAAGGGGAAGGAGGGATCGTGGAAGGAGGGAGGAGGGAAGGAGGCGGAGGCAGAAGAAGGGAAGGAGGGAGGAGGAAGGAAGGGAAGAAGGGAAGGAGGGAGGAGGAAGAAAGGGAAGGAGGGAGGAGGTGGAGGCGGAGGCAGGAGGGAAGGAGGCGGAGGCAGAGGCGGAAGAAGGGAAGGAGGCTGCTGCTTTCCCATTTCCACCAATTCTTCCTTCTTAGCCATCAAACCTAGAAATTTGTTTCCAGAAAAAGAATTCTAAGTTAACAAACACAACATAGTTTTGGAAATGTAGAATTTTATTTCTCAAAAACCAATTCCAGAAACATATTTCTGAAAACTTGTTTCCAGAAATATGTTTTTGGCCATCAAACACTACCTAGATGGGAGTTTTGCAATTCTTAGCTATATAATAATGAAATCCAATTCTCTTCATGCGTTCAGCTGATCTAAATCCAAACCATCTGAATCTTTTTTTTCTTTTTTTAAAGGCTGCATGGTAAGAGAAACTAGAATTTACTCTAAACTTTTTGACGTTCCTAAACACCCATATGTTAGTTAACTTAAGGGGGCAGTTGACGGCCTTGAATTTTGATTGTAGAATTAAAATTCTAGAAACAAAGTTCTACCTCAAACTGAAATTAGAATGAAAATTCCATGGTACTTGTATAAAGGCACGAATCTTATTGTTAGTGAAATCGTAATTGTTAGTGAAATCGTAATTACTTCTTATTACCTCTTGCTCAACTATTTGTTTTTCGGGATGCCCATATTGTTAGTGAAATCGATTGGCGTAGAGGTTGCCACTTTGTGTTGGTTGGTGTTCTAGAAGTGTCGATTTCAATTATCCTTTTGCACTAGTTTACTAATAGTAGCTTTTGTCTTTTTGTCAGCAACTATGAGCTCCGATAATAGTGACTACAAAGTCCACTTTAATGGTGCCTTTTTTGCATTCCCAGATATTGAATGCCTTTGCTTTTGCGTTTTTGACATTTTGAATAGATCAGTTCCATATATACTTGTGCTCTTGATACTCATTTTAACTAATGCAACTTGATGAAACGCTCTTGTGAACAGTACTTGATCATTTTTTGATGCTAGAGTATCAAAGCATTAATCTCTTGCCTAACTATTGCCTTCAGTTCCTTTGGTGGTTTACATTGTAGAGGAGATTGAAAGTGGACCTGGTTTGTTGCCAATACTTGACACCATTATCAAATGCTATCTCAACATTGTATTGGATTTCATTATTCTCTATGCAATTATATTTGTTAAACGGCTATCAAAGTAGTCTTCCACTTGATGCTATAATCTGTTCTTGACAAATTGCAATTCACATGTGAAGAGAAAAATACTCAATGGGTCCTCTATACAGTTTGATCATTTGATTTTGCTTTTTTTCTCTTGAGCTGTGGTTGTCTTTCTTCTTTGCTCTACTTCTCTGTTACATTGCATTAATATTCTGATGACTGATGGCTCGTTTTTGTCATGCATTTGATTACAATGATACTATCACTGTGGGTAGTATTCAGTTGATTTTATTTGCAGTGTTATGCTGGTTGGTATGGATCATGTCCTGGACTTAAGGTGCTGGCTCCTTACTCATCGGTAGACTTTGCAGTCTGCAGATATACATTCCAAGGAAGGGATCAGTGCAGAGGTAAAAGCTGACTGTCATCGACTTGAATGCAGAGGTTGTCATATTCTTTATGAAGTATATTGATGTCTTGCTCAGGTCATAAATCTGCTATCAATAAGGCCACTTGATAGAGAAACCATCTTTGCATCTGTCAAGAAGACCAATCGGCTTGTTACTGTTGAAGAAGGTTTCCCACAGTGTGGTGTCTCTACAGAAATTGGGTTTGTGTGTTTCTTTGGCAAAAGTTTATCAGTTCATAAGTTACACAAAATATCTAATATTCATTTCTCCTTATCCTGAAACAGTCAATCGGTGATGGAGGAGTGCTTTGATTACCTTGATGCACCAGTGCTCAGAGTTGGCGGGGCCGATGTACCCATGCCATATGCAGCTAATCTGGAAAGGATTTCTCTTCCCCAGGTATGAAACTGGATAGCTTTAAAATAAGCCTCGTTTGTCCACAAATTCTTGCACTTACAGAAAAATGAAGGTGAAATTCTGGCACATGTGAATAAAATGCTCAAGCTTGCTGTTAGAGTTATTGGACCATGGAGGATAGAAATCCAACATTTTTATTAAAATGTGAATGGTAAGCAGGTTGACGACATTGAACGTGTGGTGAAGAGGCAACTAGATGTTGGTTAGCTCTGGCTCTCCATCTCCAGCAGTCCTTGGTTGATTCTGCAAGGTGTGATTCATACTATGGGGGGTTTCTTTTTCTCCGTGTAAAAACCAGAAATTATCATGTTGAGAGAAAAATTGTGTATTTATCATGTGTTTAAGAAACTATATAAAGATTATGTAAATATGGAAATATGTTTCCTTATTATCAAACACAAAAATATATTTCTGGAAATATATTTCTGCATAATCAAACACAAAAATATATTTCTGGAAATATATTTCTCAATCATCACACACACACCAAAATAAGAATCGAAAAGATTTTTCTCATTCCTTTATTCTAGGAAATATATTTCCAATTTCAGGTTTCCTTGCCATCAAACACTACCTTAATTCATGCATTCTAGAGTTTTAATTTTCTTTCCATCAAAAAGTTATTTTTAACACTAAAATCAAAATTATATACTATCAAACTCAAAGGACAATTGAGATTAGATTTTTCATTCCAATTCTAAATTGAGGTGGAAATTTGATTCAGGAATTTTGATTCCAAAATCAAAACTGTCAGACACCAAACGCCCATCCAAAGCACATGGCGATGCCAGTTTTTTTGGGTGGTCAATTTTGAACATAACTTCAAACAAACACGCCTCAATCACAGGGAAAGTACTGAATCTTCGGCACAGGTTCGAACATCGTGCGAGACATGGCAATATATGTCAACCAACAATTGAATAGCTCATGGAAAATTAGCAGCTTTGGGCATTCTCCGAAAAGGCGGAGGAAACCCCCGATGACTAAATTGCGGGAAACAAGACCAACGAGTTGCTTCCTACCTTGCGCCCTCTCTCTCCGAGGACTTCCAGTGTTTGGCCTTGCTCTTTGCCTATCTTTCTTCACAGTTGGTTCATTTGCTTGGGTGGAAAAAACATATTACTAGAAAGAGAGAGGCGTGGGAGTGAACTTTCAAAGTTTGGTGTTTTGGAGATAATTTGGACGTAGGCAAACAAACAGTAGGATAAGTTGGAACCTATTTTTGTAAGGTAGGTTGTTGACTTTTGCAAATAACATAACTTCAATATATTATCGAGATTAAATGGGAACTGAAATGATGTCTTCTTTGAGATTATGATGATCACTGATTTGTAATGAGCTTACTTCTTGATTTCTGGTTCCCTGTGGCAATTTGCTTTCAAATTTAAATGTATGCGTTCTGATCTTTAAGTTTTATTTCCCTGTAGTCTGTAGTGTGTAGCGGTTCACTTTTAGATCGTCTATTGTATGTTTGGCAGACGGAGGCAATTCTATGTCCAGGATAGATGTTTTCCCTACTTTTGTTTTTATCGTTGACATAATAATGCAAAATAAGTTTCATCCGTGGTCAAGTTTCTGTTTCTTAAGTTTGTTTTATAGTTTCTGCAATATTTGCATGTCAAATGAGCTGCAGCTAGAAGTATGAGTTTCATTGGGGGTCAGATTTCTCATCCTGTTGGAATTCATCGATTAGCAGTCATCCATTAGACCAGTCCTGACTTTTATCTCAGCTGATAAAATGATATTTTTTAACTGAATATTGTAAGTACGATGCCATCTCATGTCATACACTATGATATGTATTCATTTCTGTAGGAAAAGTCAATATAATTTAAATTCGAGGTTAATTACAGGATTATCTTAGCAGTGTACCAGTCTAACATTGTATAATCTGTACAGAACAACCCTATAATGTATACATGATATGGTGGTACAGGTTGTACCTGAGGTCGTTAGTTATATCTTTAAAGAACATGAAAATTGTTGGAAACCTTTGTTGGATATTCGAGGCTGCATAAAGCCCTTAAGGATGACTATGAGGAGTCAACTGTTTGGAAAATATCCTTGTAGACTCAATGGGAAAAGAGAACACAATGGAAGGATTCATACATGAAAGGGAGGGCTCAGGGGCTCTCATGCATGGGGTGTTTTTCCATCCTCCGAAATGTTTATGTTTCTGTTACCAGTATTAAGTTGCTTGAAGAGTAAAACATGTACATCACATTTTGATTTTATTTTATTGTTGTGAAGACTATTTTAAATTATTAATTCTTGCTTTTGATTTTCTGTAGTCAAATATCTGAGTGATGCATATGGCATATTTCTTTCTTTTATTTTTTTCATATTTTTCAGTTCATGTTTCTTTTTTTCCCTTATAGTTAATATTATTGATTTTGGCATTTTTATACTTTTCTCATTTTGTGTTAGAAAAGCTCCAACGGCATTTGTGATGTTCCCAATTCATGCCTTTTTTGGGGTCAAGTGACATACTCTATGGGACTGGTTTTTTTTTTTCCTTTTATGATGCTCCAATTTTTTGGCTTAATGAGCCTAAAGTTCTGAGGTTAACCCTAGGTGAGTCCCATATATCATGGCTTACAAGGCCATGGTAAAGCTTGGATTCAGAGTGACAAGGTTATTATAATGTTAAGTTGCATCCATCCAACATTTTGTGGGACTTTCATTGTGAAATTTTCATGCATTCTGGTACCTGATGTCTTTGCCAATATTTGCTGTGTTTGATAACTCTGTTTCGGTCTTGCCTCTCTGGCACTTTATGCATAATGTTCTTTGAAGCTGCCTTGAGATTGAACCAAAAGAACTTGTTATTACGATAACCCTTATCTCTCTTATAAAAGAAATTAGGGTAGAAAAGAGATTTACAAAATAACTCAATGGGAAATAAGAAAAATATTAAAGAGATCTTATAACTCTTTAATATTACAAGGAACCTCCTAAAACATAAAACTTTTCTTGTTCAACACTCCCCCTCAAGCTGGAGCATACAAATTAAACATGCTCAGCTTGTCACAACATCTAGAGAAATCACCAATAGGAAGAGCTTCAGTGAAGATATCTGCAGCTTGATCTTCTGAAGGAACATGAACAGTGGCAATGGTTCCTGCTTGAACGAGATCCCGAATGTAATGGCAATCCACTTCAATATATTTAGTTCTTTCATGGAAAACTGGATTGTTTGCAATGTGTGTGGCTGCTTGATTGTCACAATACATCTTCATGGGAAGTGTGATTGACACACTTAGGCTGGATAGCATGGATCTAGCCCACGTCATTTCTGCTGCTGTTTGAGCCATAGCTCTGTATTCAGATTCTACACTAGATCTTGACACCACACCTTGTTTTTTGCTTCTCCACGATATGAGATTGCCTCCCACAAATACACAAAATCCTGTGGTAGATTTTCTGTCCTCTATTGAGCCAGCATAATCAGCATCACTATAGGCTTCCACTTCCAGAGTCTTGCCTTTTGTGAACAAAAGGCCTTTGCCAGGAGAAGATTTCAGATATTTAACCACCATCAAAGCAGCATCCTAATGAACTTTCTTTGGTTTTTCCATAAATTGACTTAGTTTTCCCACTGCAAAACTATTGTCTGGTCTTGTCATGGTAACATAGAGAAGTTTTCCAATAAGGGATCTGTAAGATCTAGAATCCACTAATTCTGTTTGGTCATCATGAAGATGTATACGTGGATTCATAGGTAAATTTGCCAGTTTAGCTCCTAGCATTCCTGCAATAAATCAAGAACATACTTCCGCTGAGAGAGAACAACACCCTCCCTATTGCGAGCAACTTCTATTCCCAAGAAGTATCGTAAAGGACCCAGATCTTTCGTCACAAAGTGTTTTTGAAGAAACAGCTTTGCATCAGAAATTTCTTGATCAGAATCACCCGTCAGGATAATATCATCAACATAAACCATGAGAACAGTTATACCTCTAGAAGCCTTATTGATAAACAAAGAATGATCAAGAGGAGATCTCACAAAGCCACACTGTGAGACTACCTCGAAAAACTTGTGAAACCACGCACGAGGACTCTGTTTGAGTCCATAAATAGCTTTCTTCAGCTTGCACACTTTTCCACACTCCCCCTGTCATTCAAATCCCGGTGGTTGTTGTATATAGATAGTCTCATCAAAATCACCATACAAAAAGGCGTTTTTGACATCCAGTTGATACATGTGACAGTCATGGTGGACAACCACAGAAATAATAAGACGAATGGTTCCCAACTGAGCAATTGGAGAGAAGGTCTCAAAGAAATCCACATTGTAGGTCTGTGTGTAGCCCTTAGCAACCAATCGAGCTTTGTATCGTTCCGAAGAACCATCAGAATTATACTTAACTGTGAATACCCACTTTGAGCCAACAATATCACATCGAGGAAGAGGATCAACAAGTTCCCAAGTGCTCCTCTGCACTAAGGCATCCATCTCATCTTGCATAGCCCGTCTCCATTGGGTGTCTAATAAGGCTTGTTGGTGACACGTAGGAACTGTATCAGCAGCCAAAGCATGAATGAATTGTTGCATATTTTTACCAACCCCATCAGTAGACACAAAATGAGATATAAGATGTAAAGTACATTGTCGTCTGCCTTTGCGAAGAGCAATAGGTAAGTCTTGACAAGGATCAGAATGAGTAGGGCTATGCACTTCAGATGTACTTACCTCTTGAGAAACAGTTGGTAAAGGATTATGAGAAGGGTCCTGTCGACGTGTGTAGACCAGCGGTGGATCACGAAACTTGGACACAACAGACGAAGGAGATTCAACAGGGAACGACTCCAAAGGAATAGGAGGAATAGGTAGTGGGTCTGGAGACCGTGGCATCTCAGTAGATATAGGAGTGAGGCTATAATAAGGTTGAGACTCAAAGAATGTGACATCCGCACTGATATACTCTTTTTGAATCAAGAGATCAAAGCATTTGTAGTCTTTATGGTTTCTGGAGTAGCCAATGAAAATACATTTAATGGCTTGGGCTCCCAATTTGTCACGTGTGGGTCCAAGAATGTGAACAAAGCATGTGCAACCAAATACTTTGGGAGCCACTGGAAACAAGGATCTGGTTATCAATGGAGGATGAGGGTAAACGATTGGTTAAGTAGCAAGCAGTAAGAAAAGCATCTCCCCAAAAATATGTAGGGAGATTAGTATGAAGCATAAGGGAACGAGCCACATTTAAAAGTTGACGATGTTTTCGTTCAACTATTCCATTTTGCTGGGAAGTATGGGGACATGTAAACTGAGGAGAAATGCCATTATCTGAGTAAAACTGTATTAAGGTAGATGCCCTAAATTCAAGAGCATTATCAGTGCGAATGTTTTTAACAAGAATACCAAACTGGGTCTTTATTTCAATAATAAGGTTTTTGAGAGTACACACGACTTCAGACCTTTCCTTCTAAAGGAAAACCTAGGTGACTCGAGAATAATCATCTACGATGACAAGAAAATAACGAAATCTTGACCTACTAGCAACTCTACTAGGACCCCACACATCAACATGAAGAAGGTCAAATAGTCCACAACTGGACGTACTAAGACTTGATGAATAACTACTACAAGTGTGTTTGCCAAGTTGACAAGCTTCACACTAGAACGACTCTGGTAAGAAGAGATGTGAAAGGAGATGACGGAGCTTGGAGACAGATGGATGACCAAGTCTGAGATGCCACTGGAACGAGGAGGACAACGATGTGATCGATGATGCTGCAATACCCACAGGATCCGACAGGAAGTAGATGCCCCCTTTCTCATAGCCTCCACCAATCGTCTTCCCAGTTGGCAAGTCCTGAAATGAACATAAACCAGAGTCAAACGTAACACGACAATGTAAATCATTAACCAATTGTCCGACAAATAACAAATTTGTGGGAAACTTAGGACCATATAACACATTGGGAATAGTCATAGATTGAGAGATCTTGATATCTCCATATCCCATAATGGGTGACAATCTACTATCTGCAAGTCTCACATGACGTATCTGAGGTAGTGAGTGTAGCACAGTAAACATAGAAGGCTTACTACAAAAGTGTCTCGATGCCCCTGAATCAATAATCCAAGTAGTACCTATATCATGTGAGATAGTGTCAACAGACATAGCACTGTCAGTCATAACTGTTGAGGCCGATGGCTGAGTAGATGTAGCGCTCGGCTTTTGCAGGTGAGGCGAATCGGGTCCAGACCTGGACCCGAACCCCTGGCGTGAAAGAGCCTGACGCGAGGGCTCTTCTTCCTCGCCTTTCCCTCTTTTCTCTCGTCTAGCTTCTAGGTGTTATTGGGTCAGTGCAGAGAAGAAGAAGACGAAGGTGGTGCAGGCAGCGGCGATAGCGACAGAGGTGGTGCCGGCGGCGAGCGGCGACGACGGCGACTGAGGTGGCGGCACTTGGGTAAACACTCTCCCCCTCTTTTGTGCGATTTACCCTTCTCTGCCTCTCTCTTGCTCGTGCCCTCTCTGCCGCACATCCTCTTTTCCTCTCTCTCACCACTCTCTTTCCCCTTTCCGCTAGCTTCCTCCCACACGATCCCTCTCCTCACTCTCCCACCGACTATCTCTTCTCTCCTGTCCTCTCCCCTCACTGCCCTTTTTCTATCCGAACCTCTCTCTCTCTTCCCTTGCCTCATGTGTCACACCCCAACCCTTTTGACCCTCAAAACAATTTTTTTTTCTATACATAAAGCATTGAGGTGCGACTACACAACAATTCAAAAAGGAGGGAGCTATGTCATTCGAAACAATGGGGCAGACTTTCATTTATATGACAATTTTAATTCATACACAATCACATCTATGTGTATGACAAAAATGCCTCAAACCACAATTTTGATGCCTAACAAAAATAAGACATCAAATGACCAAACCATGACGCGCCGACACTACCAAAAACCCAAAACCTCCCCAGTAGGACGTGAGTGAAGCCATCTGATCAACCTGCTGCCCCGGGTCCGCCAAAACCTGAAAAGATAGACAACTGAAGGCTTAGCCTTCGCAGTATGGCAACAAGCCAGCAAATCCCCAAACCCTTTAGGTATGGGCTCAACTATGAGATAAAACACAATTATAAGAGCAAATCATCATCATGTCGTGACAGGGCATAGTCAAATCATTGACAAGGAGGCCCCTAACATAGCCCACGACATGTAAAGGCCCCCCCAATGGCCACAGTAATACAATTTCAAATCACACGCAAAGCATGCTTAAACACATAAGTCTCATTCATTTCATTCACATTCACAATCACATTCTTCTCATTACTTTAACTACAAGACAAATTACTATCATGTTGTGGTAGGGCACACAGTCATATAACTTATCAAGAAACCCTCACATATACCACAACGTGCAAAGGCCACCCAAAGGCCACAATATCACCTTCAATAGCAAGGTGCAATTCAGAAATAACGCATCATTCTCATTCACACTTCATTCACATACATTTCGTTCAGATACTTTTCATTTCATTAACTTCAGTGAATTAACAGTTCCTATGGGTGCAAACACAGGCACGTGCACACCATGGGCGGCCTACAGCCGAAAGACAACCCCGGTGGTGGCCCATAACAGTATAGATCCATTTCATCCGCTGCAGCGGTAGAGCACTCAACCCTGGATGTATGAATTCCAAGGAGAGATACTCAGCCTTCCCTAGGACACCCAGGTTGGGAAGGCGGGAGCCCAACGCTCCAAGCACAACACACAAAGTACCCTGGGGCCTTGCACCGCCTGCGCTCCGAACAGGCGAGACCAGTGGCAAAAGCAGGACTTCTCCCAGACACATAGCCACATCCCACTGGCCTCTCATCTCTTAATCATTTGTTATTATCATTAGAATAATGCATTTCCAAATTGACTGACTAGCTCATGAGGTTGGTACACTTCACGAGTGCACCCACACCTCCAATTACCTCCACACGAGGTCTACACATAACACTAACAGTCATAGCTAGTCGTAATACAATATGGGTACCATTACCCTCCAATCCATTCATTTGCATTATTTCCCACAGCAATGAATATGCAACAAAATACAACATTCATATCAGTCATCACATCAATCATATCTTTGAAAAACTTAGCCAAACCATAGAGAGTAGTCTGTCCTAAACAGTTATCATTCTATGATGCTTTCTAATGCATAATTGGGGTCGAGGAGACACTCGACTCAATCCCCCGCCTCATCTGTCCTAAACAGTTATCAATTCTATCATGCACATGCAAATGCGTAACATTTTCAAAACAAGCTCATAATTGCTTTCCAAAACAAAACTTGTCACATGACCAATCATTCACAATCACATACATCAGTCACATCTTTTAAAACTTAGCCAAACCACAGAGAGTAGTCTCGATCCGTGATTGGCTCGTAGCTGTCCTACGCAATTATCATTCTAAGATGCTCTCTAATGCACAATTGGGGTCAAGGAGACACTCGACTCGATACCCCACCTCATCTGTCCTAAGCAGTTATCAATTCTAGCATGCACATGCAATTGCGTAGTCATTTAACAAAAACAAAACTAATCACATACCTTCAATCTTATGCATACATTCATTCAATCACATTACAATCATTCAATCACTGCATACATTCATTCAGTCACATTCCAATTCGAGGATCCAATGATCCTGAAACACACATTCACAAATGGGCCTTAGGCAGGGATTTGCCTGGAATGCCGCCATACCTGTCGCGCGTCCACAAAACACTTCAAAACTACAACCCGCGTTGCTCAAGGTCTACTTGATGTGCCCGGTGTACCTGCAACCACAGTCAAACGATAAGTTCTCTATTCACATCGCTATACAACATATGCAAATCTAAAAATGCCATCATTGAGGCTTGTCTTCGCCTCAAATGGGTGTCGACCCACGAAGACCTCCAAAAAGGGTCTCTTCCCAAACCTCGAGGTTGCCACTAACGGTTAGAACTCAAAACTTGTATTCGACTTATCACATGTACGATTCTCACGTGTTTTCCTTAGTTGAGGCGTCTTTCCCACCTTAAGATCCTCAACATATAACATATACGCACATCAATAGCAACATATCTCTCAAGCTCGCTAAAAAGATTCTAAACGTTCACCACAACAATACAATCTCTACCATGCTTCTCTATTGCTTCGAAACTCAACACCTCAAGCTCAAAAGATCATTAAAGACATGAATCATCATTTCTCCAACATAATCCTACACTTTCCCCAAAATAGTGACATCGTTAACAAACATCCTAATTCATCAAATCTTAAATCCAGCATGCTCCATTAATAATTATACATGCTCCAACAACAAATATACAACAATCTAGGCTCGATTAGGCCTTGCTCACCTCAATTTAAGCATCCAAACTGTTGCAACCCTTCTAGCAGCCACTTCACGTGTCCGGTCAAGTGCCAATGCCAAGATTACTTGCTGTCACTGCTCACCACATGCCCTACTTGTTGGTAGGAGGGGGAACAGCATCCCCAAACTGCAATCCGACCCAAAAAGCCATAAATGAGTCAACAGTCGTCCAAATGAAGTTCAAAACAGAATTTGTCATTAGGAGAGACCCACGGTAGTAGTGGGAAAAGCTGAAATGAAAGAGAGAAAGGGGCACTAACAGAGAGGGGAGACAACGAGAGAAGGAGGGTTTCGATAAAAAAACTAAAAAAGGTAAAACGGCAGAGGGAAGGGGAAATCAAACGGGGCAATGGAAGAGATGGTGAAGAGGAGACGGACGGGACGAGGAGGAGGCTTTAGCAGAGAGGGAGAGGAAGAAAACGTGCGGCAGGGGGGGGTTGCTGTCGAAGGAGGGAGAGGCTGTGTGGGAGGGAGGAGAAGAAGCAGACAGAGAGGGCGAGAGAGAGAGAGAGCTTACCACGCTGCCGCCACCGTCGTCGCCGCCGCCGCTCCACCCACCGTCCTCGATCTTCACTGTGTTGGTCGTAGCAGGCAAAGAGGGGAAGCGTCAGAGAAAAGGAGAAACGAGGAAGGGGAGACAGGCTACAGCGTCGGGGCCCCCTTTTGCAAGTGGGGCTCGGGTCCGGGTCTGGACCCTGACCCGACCCTTTCTGCCAAAACAACGAGCGTTACATCACGTGCCCTAAGTGAGCTCATTCTCCCCATTTTCTCTAATTGTTTTTCCCCTTTGTCCCAATCGAGCACTACCTCACTGTTTTCAGCTTCGTTTGCTAGGATTCCAGCTTGGGAAACGTGTTTTTCCCCTCCTAGCAGCGAGTGGATAGTGTTGGAGTGGAGGTTTAGCACGATCTTGCCATTTGGGGACTGAGTGTACGCTTGAGGTGGCTGTCGGAGACTTTACAACAGTTTGGGCACTTGGATTGGGGTGAGCAAGGCCTATTTGAGCTTAGATTCTTGAATATTATCTATTAGAGCATGTGTAATTATTGTTTAAGCATGATAGAATTTAGATTGAGGATTTGGGAGACATGTTAGTGATTTTGCTTTTTGGGGTAAGTGTAGGGTTAGGCTGGAGAAGTGATGATTCATGTGTTTATTGATCTTTTAAGCATGATGAGTTGATTTTAGATGCAATAGGGAAGCATGGTAGAGTTAGAGACGTTGTGGAGAAGCGTAGGACCACCTTTGGGGAATGCTTGAAGCACCCTTGATGTCATGGGTGGAATGTGTAGTGGGAAGAGGGCGTGCATGTTGGGAAGACGCCTCAACTAAAGGAAAGGTTATGAGAAATGCATTAAGGATGGATTGATTGAAGCATTGGGGTTTCGACATTGGGTGGGAACGACAAGAAGTTGCGTAATGGCCTATTAGAAGACTTGTAGGTCGACACTACCCGTCGACACCCTCTTGAGGCGATGACATATGCCTCAATGATTTTGTTTTGTGTTTATTTGGAATGTTAAGGTAACTAGTAGAAGTCTTACCTTTTGTTTATGTCTGCAGGTGCACCGGGCACGTCCCGTCGACCTTGAGTTTGAAGCTCGAGGAGTCTTGAAGAGTTTGGTGAGCGCGCCACAGGTATGGCGACATTCCAGGCAAATCCCTACCTGGGGCAAATGTGTGATTGTGTGCACCTAGGATCAAGGGATCCTAGGATTGTGATGTTAATCGATTGACTGCTTGTGAATGAGTATATGTATGTTGTTTATATGATATGAATGTGTTAGAAAGATTATTAGTCATTTGTTTTGAAAATGTTACGCATTTGCATGTGCATGCTAGAATTGATATCTGTTTAGGACAGATGAGGCGGGGTATCGAGTCGAGTGTCTCATCGACCCCAATTGTGCATTAGAAAGCATCATAGAATGATAATTGCATAGGACAACTACGAGCCAACCGCAGAGTGAGACTACTCTCTGTGGATTGGCTAAGTTTTTCAAAGATGTGATTGATGTGAGGATTGATGTGATGATTGATATGAATGTGTATGTTGTTGCATGTGCATTGTCATGGGCAACGATGCAAATGGGTGAAATAGAGGGTAGTTGTACCCGTACTGTATGACAGCTAGCAATGACTGTTACTGTATGTATAGACCTCGTGTGGAGGCATTGGGAGGTGTAAGTGCACTCGTAGGGTGTATTAACCTCATGTGCTAGCCAGTCATTTCGTGAATGAGTAAGTGTAATGATAAGAATGAATGAATAAGAGATGAGAGGCTAGTGGGATGTGGCTATGTGTTTGGGAGACGTCCCGTTCTTGCCACTGGTCTCGCCTGTTAGAGCGCAGAGGGTGCAAGGCCCCAGGGTACTGTTGTGTGTTGTGCTTGGAGCGTGGGCTCCCTCCTTCCCATCCTGGGTGTCCTAGGGAAGGTTGAGTATCTCTTCTTGAAATTCACACATCCAAGGTTGAGTGCTCTACCACTGCAGCGGATGAAATGGATTTATACTGTTATGGGCCACCACGGGGGTTGTCTCTCGGCTGTAGGCCGCCCATGGTGTGCACGTGCCTGTGTTGCACCCAGAGGAACTGATAATTCATTAAAGTTAATCAAAATGTAACGTCTATGATTGAATGTATATGACTGATGTGCATGTGAATGATATGAATGCAAGTGTCATGTTATGCAGGTCTTGCATGAGATTGAGATTGTGTTAGTGCAACCATTAAGTGGCCTTTACGTGTCATACTGTGACACGACATGGTGCTAGATGATTTTGATATTTGTTCTCTTATTTGAGCCCTACATGAAAGGGTTTTGTATTTTCCTGGTTTGTTGCCATACTGCGAAGGCTGAGCCTTTAGTTGTTTTCCTTTTCAGGTTTTGGCAGACCCGGGGCAGCAGATTGAGCAGATGGCTTCACTCACGTCCTACTGGAGAGGTTTTGGGTCTTTTGTAGTGCCGGCGCGTCTTATTTTGGTTTATTGATGTCTTGTTTTTGTTAGGCATCAATTATACAGATTGGGGCATTTTTGTTACACATAGATGTGATTTTGTATGAACTGAAATGATTACATTAATGAAAGTTCACCCCATTATTTTGAATTGCTTGGCTCATCGTCTTTTTGAATTGTTGTGTAGTCACACCTAGATGTTTGATGTTTAAAAGAAAAAAAAAATGTTTGAGTGTTAAAAGGTCGGGGTGTGACAGTAGATCTGTGTGTTAAAAAGTCCTCATACTCTGACTTATTGATACTCACAGTCACTGTCTCAGGCTGAGAAGAAGATAAAGACCCATCTACTACTGATGACGCTGCTTGGGCCGCTCTAATATAAGACTGTAAAGAGTTCTTCCCCAGCTTTGATGTAACAACCTAAGGATGGCGCTGCAGTAGGACGACCATGTTTATCCCAACATCTGTCTTCCAAATGACCTATTTTCCCACAATAAGTGCACTGAAATCTCCCCCGACCTCCTCCTGACCCACGGCCCATGTCTCTTCCCCTGAATAAACCGCGTCCACGTCCTCCTGAAGCTGCTAAGGCAGAGGCATGGATATCACTGGCAGGTGAAGAGAGGATCACAACAAGATGACTAAGCCTGTTGTAGGCTTCAGCTAGATCAGGGATTTCTGCTCCAGTCAGCATCTGAGCCTTTGCTACTGCATATTCAGAGGAGAGACCCTGTAGGAATTTCGCAACCATAGACTGTTCACCATGGGTCTTATAACATGTTGGACATGGAGGACGTAATGCTTTAAGTCGCTCAGAGATGGACTTAAGGGAAGCGAAGTACTGAGCAAGACTTTGGTCACCCTGTTGCAGATTAAGTAGTTCCTCCTCTACCTGCAATATTTTGCAAATATTCCTGTCATTCGAGTAAGTCTGTTTCAAGAAATCCCACATTTGCTTAGCCGAAGTGTAGTATGCAATAGTTGATGCAATTTGGGGTTGCACACTATTCATGATCCATGACATGACAATATTATTATCTCCCTTCCATGAACTATATTTTCCACTCTTTTCAACATGTTCGTTTTCTTCTATAACATGCTCCTTTTGATGTCCAATCACAGACATCATAAACACACGAGACCAAATCTCATAGTTAGATCCATTTAACTTTACAATAGAACCATACGAAAATGGATTTCCTCCACTTTTAACTTCATGAGAAAAATCATGATTTATTACTTTTAGCCATCATAAATCTGTCCACAAGAGATCAACCACCAATATCAAGAGAATATATATATATATATTTCTATTGAAAAAGAAACTAATAAACAAGAACAGACGTCCCACACGGCAACGTTAGATGCGCAACAACAATCAACCTACTGTCCAACTGTTGACAGCAATACCACAACAAAGAAGACTGCAATCTAAAGACAAAAAAACGCTCCTATCAGCAAGCCCACAACTGAAAACGAATCCCCACTGTTTGTATTGTTTGCGCTGCCAACGACTTATCTATTTATGCATCTAACGCTGCTGTACCACAGTTTATCCTTCACAGATCATGAATAACGACAACAAATAAAACCATCAACATAAACTTGCCATAGACGTCATGGATAGCAGTCCTCCACTTGGCTGTGTTGATCATATAACATATCAAATCATAGGCGATTAATTAGCGCAAACTCCCACACAGCTGCGATACTATATACACTTCTGAAAAATCCACGGCTAGAGTCTATTCACGCATCTCTCCTAGCGTGAATAGACTCCTCCTGTCACACCCCGACCTTTTGACACTCAAACATTTTTTTTTCTAAACATAAAGCATCGAGGCGTGACTACACTACAATTCGAAAAGACGATGAGCCAAGCAATTCAAAACAATGGGGCAAACTTTCATTAATGCAATCATTTCAGTTCATACAAAACCACATCTATGTGTAACAAAAATGCCCCAAACTGTATAATTGATGCCTAACAAAAACAAGGCATCAATAAAACCAAAATATGACGCGCTGGCACTACAAAAGACCCAAAACCTCCAGAGTAGGACGTGAGTGAAGCCATCTGTTCAACCTGCTGCCCCGGGTCCGCCAAAACCTGAAAAAGGAAACAACTGAAGGCTTAGCCTTCGCAGTATGGCAACAAGCCAGGAAAATACCACCCCTTTCAGGTGAGATTCAAATAATTATAAATATCAAGATCTTATTTCATCATGTTGTGTCAAGGTACGACACACAAAGGCCACTCAATGGCCGTAGTCATTACCTTTTTCAATCATATGCAAGCATGCTTAAACATAACACTTGCATTCATATTATTCACATACACATCAGTCACATACATTCAATCATACACTTACATTTTCATTAACTTTAGTGCATTAACAGTTCCTGTGGGTGCAACACAGGCACGTGCACACCATGGGCGGCCTACAGCCGAGAGACAACCCCCGTGGTGGCCCATACAGTATGGATCCATTTCATCCGCTGCAGCGGTAGAGCACTCATCCTTGACTGTGTGAAGTCCAAGGTGAGACACTCAGCCTTTCCTAGGACACCCAGGTTGGGAAGGCGGGAGCCCACACTCCAAGCACAACACACCAGTACCCTAGGGCCTTGCACCGCCTGCGCTCCGACAGGCGAGACCAGTGGCAACACAAGGAGGGGACGTCTCCCAAACATATAGCCACATCCCACTGGCCTCTTATCTCTTATTCATTCATTCTTATCATTAGATTAACACATTAACAATTGACTTGCTAGCTCATGAGGTTTGTACACTCCACGAGTGCACCCACACCTCCAATTGCCTCCACACGAGGTCTACACATACAGTAACAGTCATTGTTAGCCGTCATACAGTACGGGTACAACTACCCTCTCATTCATCCATTTGCATCATTGCCCATGACATTGCACATGCAACACATACACATTCATATCAATCATCACATCAATTCTCACATCCACNCTAGGAACACACAATCACATTTACCCAGGCAGGAATTCGCCTGGCATGTCGCCATACCTGTGGCGCGATCACAATTCTTCAAAAAGCCTCAAGCTTCGAATCCTTCAGCTCAAGGTCGTCGAGACGGGCCCGGTGCACCTGTAAACATAAACAAGAATAAGATTCCTACTTGATACCTACACGATTCATTCAATTACAATAATACAAAACAAAATCCTTGAGGCACATGTCATCGCCTCAAGAGGGTGTCGACGGGTAGTGACGACCTACAAGCCCTCCAATAGGCTTCCTCCATTACGACTTGACGTTGCCTCGAACAATCAAAACCCTCAATCCATCAATCAATCCATCACTAACTTCTTCCTCAATAACGTTCTTTCATTAAAACCTCAATCCCCAAAGTCACGTCCAAATACGTATATTTCCCCAAAACCATCCAATCTCTACCATGCTTCCCTAAAACTTCGAAAATCAACTCATCATGCATAAATAATTATTATAGGCACGAATCAACGCTTCCCAACATACTTCTAGGCTTTCCCCCAAAAACAAAATCACTAACATGCTTTTCAAATAATCAACTCTAAGCTCTAGCATGCTCAAACAATAATTATACATGCTCTAGAGGGCAATATTCATCAATTTGAGCTTAATTAGGCCTTGCTCACCCCAAAACTAACGTCCAAGCTGCTGTAATTCCTCCGACAACCACCTCACAAGTCCAAGTGGTCCCCAAACGGCTGAAATCCCTCAATGCCGTCACACCAAGGCCTTCTAATCACTGTTATGCGAGAAAGAACACGTCCCCCTAACCAAAATCCAATCAAACAGTGATAAAACTCAGTTCAGACGTGTTCGGACAGAAAGAGGGAGGTTCGGTCAAAAAGGGGAAAACGGCAGTGGGGTGAGAAAAGAGAGAGAGAGAGAGAGCTGCGGACAAGAGAAATCGGGCAGAGGAGCGAGGGCAAAAGAGAGAGAGGAACGGCCAGAAAGAGGGGTTCGGACGGTGGGGGGGGGGGGGGGGGGGGGGGGGGGGGGGGGGGGGGGGGGGAGAGTCAGCGCAGGGAGGAGGAGAGGTAGACAGAGAGGGCGAGAGAGAGGGGTTTACCCTAGGGCTGCCGCCGTCACCGCCGCCGCTTCCACCATCGCCGTCGCTGCCGCCGCTTCCACCGTCGGGTCGTCGGTGACAGAGAAGGCTACGAAGGGGAAAACAAGAGGAAGGCGGAGGGGAAGGGGCGTCGGGCTCCTTACGCCTGTGGGGCTCGGGTCCGGGTCTGGATCCCGACCTGCCCCAAAACACGAGCGTTACACCTCCACACTGTTCAGTTGCTGGAAAACAACAACTAGAACAGGCGAGAGGTGAAGGAGAAAGAAACGGTGGAAGTGGAAGAGATCAAACCTGAAAGGAGACGGAGGATCGCCGACGATGTGCGTCACGTCCGCGCGCCGGCTGTGTGCTTCACGTCGCCAGATGTATGGACGTCCGTTGTCCGCGGGGCCGGCTATTTGCTCCACGTCTCCAGTCACGTCCGTAGCTCTGATACCATGTTGCAACAGAGAAGAAGAGAGTGAGAGAGAGAAGCTGCCTTGAGATTAAACCAAAAGAACTTGTTATTACGATAACCCTTATCTCTCTTATAAAAGAGATTAGGGTAGAAAAGGAATTTACAAAATAACTCAATGGAAAATAAGAAAAATATTAAAGAGATCTTATAACTCTTCAATATTACAAGGAACCTCCTAAAACATAAAACTTTTCTTGTTCAACATCCTTCACATAGGAACAGGGTGGGATACAGTAGTAGATGCCCTAAAGAATATTTCTATAATTTTGAGTGTATTCATTTTGATTGCTCCAATGATAAATTTCTAGAGTAGTTTGTCTTATCTCTATATTATTTAATATAGGTTGAGATCTGTGCTTTTTCATTTTGTCCTTTTATAATCTGTCAACCAAATATATGAAGAATCTCCAGCGAGTATGTTTTATCATCATGTGACCCAGGTACGTCAAGGGCCTCCGACAAAAGTACAGTTTCTGGTGATCCAGATACATCAAGCACCTCCAGCAAGACTGTTTTCTCATCCACATCTTCTCAGCAGACAGGAATTCTTCCTCTCCCAAGATCTGAGGGTGAGATATTTTCATCGCCGAATTTGAAGGTCTTCACCTTTAATGAACTTCGAAATGCCACAAGAAATTTTCGTCCAGATAGCCTTCTCGGTGAAGGAGGGTTTGGTTAATGGTTATGTTTTTAAAGGATGGATTGATGAGCAGACTCTTGTTGCTGCTCGGCCAGGATCTGGTATTGTTGTTGCTGTGAAGAAGCTTAAACCTGAAGGATTTCAAGGGCAGAAGGAATGGTTGGTAAGTTCTTTTGATAACTCATTGTTTATGTGAAGGATCCTTTAGGAAGCAACCGCCTTTGACTAGTATATCCAAAGGAAATCCTTGAAGTAGATGCTTCTTGACTTTTTGTTTGGGATAATGGTGACCTGCACCAACATTTTCTACTGGTTGGGGTTGTCTTCCTGTTCTCTTGACGGATATTATTGTTGTAGGTGGAGGGCAATTATCTCAGTCAGCTTCACCACCCACATCTTGTGAAGCTTATTCGATACAGTTTGGAGGGTGAGAACAGGCTGTTGGTGTATGAGTTCATGCCTAAAGGGAGCCTTGAAAAGCATCTGTTTAGACGTAAGTTTCTTTGCTCTTTAGATTTGAGATTCTGGTGGGATTAGCTATTTTCGAAATACTTCATTCCTGTTTTTTGGTACCTTGCTAATTGTGTCATCCTTTTATTAGAACAACGTTTAAACAGTTTTTTTGTTCATCATGACGCAATGCGCAAACTTTTGAAACTGCTCTCATTCAAGATGTTATAGGTCATTGTAAATCTTAGGGCTGATATTAAGCACACACACACATTGTAGATGATGAACTTGCTTGGAGTTTGTCCTGGAAAAATTTGTATTGTGATTTGTCTTTAGCATGTGAGTTTTGGTTAAATCTTAGGGCTGATATTAAGCACACACACACATTGTAGATGATGAACTTGCTTGGAGTTTGTCCTGGAAAAATTTGTATTGTGATTTGTCTTTAGCATGTGAGTTTTGGTTTTCACTTATCAATCTGTGGGTGTTTTCAACCATGATCAGGGCAATGATAGCGTATGACCATCTCTCAGATTGGTTTTCCTGAAAGCCAAATATCTTGTATTTTGATGATTAGGTTGACTTGTCTGATCCGATCACTAGATGTCAACTAAACGTTGCATTTTACATGTGTTTGATTCTTTGTGCATCCTGCTGTATAAGTATTTATATATACATTAATTTTTTTTTCCAAACAGAATTAGTTTCTCTTTCTGGCTGATTAGATCCTTTTATGAGGTAAATGCTCTTTATCTTTTTTTCAAACACACACTGCTGGACTTTACTGAAAGCCTTTCTCTGTGTGTGTGTGTGTTCCATGAATACATGCACAAAATGAGACAGAAACACATGTACATAGCTAGATGTTTTTTAAGTATGAAATGATGATTAGCTGTTGTTGCATACTACAAATTATAGGATAAAAAAGTGAGTATTTTGTATGCCTGATTACGTCACATGGACACTTCTATTTGAGTGTCGTATCAGTGTTGACATGTCTGGACAGTGTCTCCCAACACGTTCAAAGTAGTGATGAGTGTCGTCAGCAAGCTGATGTCTAATTTTGTCCAAAATTATGCTTAGCCATTTTATCAACTCTAGTATACCTGGAAAATGGAAACAGGTTTTCTTGTTCAAAGCCATTCTGGTTTGCATTGTTTTGATATAAATATGACTTTTATCTTTGATATTGAAACTTGAGCAGCACAAATGTTCCTTGGTATTTGTGAATCTAACACTCTTTTGTTGTGTCTATAGATATTTTTCAGTTGTATAATGGGAGTGTTGCATTAAATTTAGTGCACCGATTGTCCTTCTTGTATTGATTAATAACCGTAACCACTCGTGCATGCCTCTGTTAGTTGACCCTGCATCTATATCCCACTGGCACTTCTAAAAGGTAGAAGTATCCACGCCAACATGACCCCAAATGGGTGTGGGTTTGGGACATGGCTTGAACACAGAAGACTAGTTTTTGTACTCTTTAAGTATATTTTTAATATTTTTTGTTCAGTAATATATATGTTATGAATATAAACAATGAATATATATATATATATATATATATTATATTATATATAGGGACAAGTCAGAAATACACCATGATCAAATGGCTTGTCAAGCTTCACATGCTTGTGCCATTTGCTGCTTTTGTATGACAATTCAAAACTGACCATTTGTTAATGACAAGAATGCCATGATATAGTATGGTTCTTCTTAACTTATCCAAGTAACAGTGATTGTCTACTGTTCCCGTATGCAATGATGTTTTATTGAATAGATAGCACGTAGATTATATTACCACAGTTTGATCTCCATTATGTGAGCATACATTATATGTCCCTTCCTATACGTTGCTCCCTTATTTTATCCTTTTTAGTTCCAGACTACGCACCGTTACCAGTATGACACCGGTACTTGTGCAGGTGCGGCGTTGATCGTGTCGAGTATGGTCAACGTACCCGAGGTCGAATCCGACCATTGTCGGACTCGGTCAAAGTTGACTGAATCCAATTTTGACCTTTTTTGGTTTTTAACATGATTTACCATTTAACACGGTTTACATTTTTCACGTTAAAAATATCGTAACCATTAAGCCTCGACGGTTCTTCCTCACCTCGTCTTCACCGTAACTGACGACGGGAGGCGATTCTCCACTCTGGCAAACGGCGAACGGTGAGTGGTGAACGGCGAATGGCGAACGGCGAGAGGTGAGAGGCGAACCGCGAATGGCGAGAGGCGAATGGTGAAGATAAAGGTTTTTAGGGTTTTTCGATGCAGCTTTTAGTTTCATCTGTTGAAAATCTCGTTTGTTTTGTGAAGATCGAACTCCTTTCTTCATTTTTTGTGCTTCTTTTTCTGTTTTGTGCCTTTGTAATAATTCTTGACCGGTTAATGGTCATGCCTGTGTCTTGAAAATATCCCTCCTCCCGCTTCTTCGTCGGCCCTTCTCAAAGGTATGGCGGCAAGCCTGAATCTTCCTTCATCAGCTTTATTATTAAGGAGATTGACGTGTTTTCTTACCTTCACTTTCTGTTGGGTTCTTTGTAGGGTTTTAGGGGTTTTTTAACAGACGAGATTTAGCATTTCAGTTTATTTCTTAGTTCCTGAACTTGGCTAAATGCGCTTTTCTGTTTTTTATTCAGTTTTAATGTCAATCCTTTCCCTCTTCTTGCTTTTCCTGGTTTTGTCCCTTCTTTTCCTTGCCTGTTGTAATTCCAGGTCGGCTGACAGTGAAGTATGATGTTTATGGATTTGGAGTTGTTCTTTTGGAACTTCTTTCTGGTCGCTGTGCCCTGGACCAGTCAAAAATCGGTGCAGAGCAGAATTTAATTGACTGGGCAAAACCTTATTTGAGTGAACATAAGCTATACCGTGTAATGGACATGCAGCTAGAGGGTAAATATCCTCAGAAAGGGGCCCAAGCAGCAGCAGCTCTTGCCATGCGCTGCATCCACTCTGATGCTAAAGCAAGGCCTCAGATGACAAAAGTTTTAGATCCGGTCATGCAAAGATCTAGCAAAGCTTGGAAACACAGAGCGCCATGGTCGCTCTAATGCCTACCATACATCACCACGGCGTCACCATGCTTCCCGAAGTCCGAGGCCTGGTGTATCCCCTTTGGCTTCGCCATTGCCAGCATGTTACCAGTCACCACGTATTCGATGATTGAGAAACTATTTACAGCCTGGCCTTTGATGTCTATCTGTTGGATGCGTGGTATTATTCTTGCTTGTAACCCTGTCAAGCTTTTTAAGTTTTTTTAGTGCCCTGTGTTAGATGAATTGCTTGATTTATTTTGGGCAATGCTTCCATCAACAGGTGACATGAAACTGACCTTTTTTTAGCATTCGAGAGCATTCATTAATTGACCAGACACCCAAAATCAGAATGGTGGCAGCGTCAACCAGAGATTTAACTTGCATATTTTCTGGCTCGATCTGGGAGAAAGCTCATATAAATTCACCTTTTTCCTCTAGCTACAAGAGGAATCCACCTGCCAACGTTCTTCAAGGCACAACATCGATCTCTACTTCGGCCTTATAATTCTCTATCTACAATCTTTAGTAATGACACCAGTTTGTAGCCACATACTTGTGAATTTGGATATTCAGAGGACAGGGTAGCCTAAGGTGCCATTCTTTACAAAAAGACCATAAATCGTTCCTTGCATTGGCTGGTTGTCGTTGTCCATCATGAACTGCCATATTTGCCCACTGCGACGTCTTCCACGCTACCATGTTAAGTGCGATTTTACTGCATGGCTTCATGATGGGCATGATTTTGTGCCATTTGATCAGATCCCCCTTTATGTCTTCGCAATGATCCCATTTTTTTTATTTCCAAATTCTATTCTCCATAAGTTTAACCTAAAAGAAGATGAACATGATCTATTTTAAACGGTGCATGCATCCAGAGGTAAGAGTCGCTCCATGTCTTTGCATCTTGGATTCAGTAATGAACTTGTTATTACAAGCAAAACTGAAAATCAATTCAGGCTTCAATTTACCTTCAATAATTCAAATGCTACATCTCCATTATCTGGCGATTGCTAAATTAGACATCCTAAGCTGTCGACCAGAAGAATTTCGCTTGAATATATAGTCTATTTGTCATACCTGAACAACATTTTAAAGTCTGCATTGTTCGAATTTTATCGGATGTATGTCAAATAACTCATATTGGAGGCATTATCAATTGAATTATGGGGCCTTCCGTTTGGTACTCTACAACCACTCTGCCTCCTATTTTGCATCTTTCACTTGCTTTTGCAAGAGATTATTTTTAGGGGCATAATCTATATGCCTGCAAGCAATGGACGCCTTAATCGAAGGCTTAAAAGTTAAAAAACTTGCGCTTCATGTGAATTATGGAGGTCTATAGACAGTTTCTAACTGTGACCAGTGTAGCAAGATAAGCCAATTTAGCTAAGTTCACTTCGTTAAGTTGCTCGACTGCAACTTCATCTTCCTCCATAGGAACACATAAACAGCCTCCCAGTATGAGATGAGAATAATGCCTCTTATTTGCAGCCTCCCAGGAGACAGCTATAGAATCTAGCGAACTTTTAGGCTCTTGGGAATCTTGACAATGGAAGACCAGCCTTGAGCTGTTAGTTATCTAACATATTTGACTATGGCCAACGTGATAAAGCAAATTTGTTTTCCATTACACTAAACGCATATCACTTTCACAACCAGATCTTGAAATGTTTTTCAAACAAATGAATGCAATGAACTGGAATATCAAGATGTTTGGGAGGCAGAGATCCTTCTTCACATAACAACACACCAACAAAGGGCTTGTTGATTCTAGCACTACAGGAAAAGTGCAGATATTGGCAAAACTTGGCTAGGGCAATAAACCGCTTGCCTCTAGTATATTACACTTTTTCCTTCTTTTAATCGTACTAAACGTGAGTTTTGAAATGAGCCAACCAGAAACTATAAAGTTTTCATATTGAAAAATTTGATTGGGCGTTGGGATGGCTACAATTCCGGACTGCTGATAATTTATTGTCTATGATTTGCTATTACTTTGAACTCGACTTGTATGAGCTGCAGTAATCTGATTTAAGTTGGTGATCACGTGGGGGACGGAAAGTCTGTGTCACATACTAGTGAGAAGCATATAAAAGTGCCTTGAATCTGCTTTGCAGAAACAAAGTTGCTGCAGAGTTGATTTTGAGAACAGCATGCATGGATATGTCTTGTCCTGCGGTCGTCAGATTCCTTCTTGTGATTCACTGGCTGAATAAGATACATTATTGCTTTGATTCCATGTTGTGTAAGTTGGTGCGGATCAAAACTTTTAATTGCAGATGTGGAGATTTAGAGGGGAGTGCAGGTCATTTCTGCTAGAAGGTGTTCATAATATCTATAATAGCAGAACATATATTAACGGATTTGGCCAATCGATGAGTGCAGTGTAGAGTAGTCTGTATCTTAGTTGCTTGTCGTTTTGTGCCTATTCTTCTAAACCATTAGTGGTCCTAATTGTCTAGTTTCGAGTCAACGTCATGGTTGAGTTAAAAGCGTCATTCTTTCTTACATTCAGGTTGACAATCACCTGGACAGGAGCGTTTGTTTGGAGGAATTCAAGGGTGCATGTGTCCGGAGCCTTGTGGAGGAGTTGGAACTTAAAACACTGAAGATCTAAATTGCCTCGAGCTTGTCTTTATGAGGCGTTTGACAGCTCTGAGTTTTGATTTTGAATGAAAATCCTAGAAACAAAATTCTACCTCAAACTGGAATTGGAACGCAAATTCCAGTTTTAATTTCCCTTTGTGCTTGATAGTCTAAAATTTTGACTTTCAACATTGAAAAATGAAGTGTTTGAGAAAATAAGAACTAAATTTTAGAATTGATGAATTAAAACTTTCATAGCATGTGTCCTAAAGAGAGATGAAAAAATTCTAAGATTTTGGAATCATAATTCTGTGCCCTTATGATAGAATCACAATTCTGGAATTGTGATTCCAGAATGAGCCTATAATTTGGACTTAAAATCCTTTTCGTTTCATAGAAAATGAGAACTTTAGTTCGAAAATTCCACAACTCCAGTATCATTAAACACACCTAAACTAAACGTGGTCTAGGATTTTTTTAAAGTTAGTTTTGTAATTGCACTAATTAGGAAGTATTTGTGGACTTTATTGTGTGAACATTTTGATTTTCATTTGAAGCAATAGATATGCGTTTTCAGTAAGAATCTTTATTGACTACTCTAAAATGAAATTAACTAACTAAATGCAACTAAATGAAAGACAACATTAGAACACTCATTTTGATGGAATTGTCCTTTTTTGTCCATCCCAAATCAAGATGAAATGAGATGTAACATATACAGATGATTCTACGTCATTCTAAATGAAATTAAAATGTAACTAGGTACTAATGAGAGGAGAGACACGAGGAGATTGAGGCCCAGTGGGGGTGACCTCTAAAATAGGTGACATTCAACGAAGTGGGCACATGCTTCTCCTCTCTAATGCAAACCCAAAGCCAAATGATTTACCTAAAGCTAAAATTCTACTTAAAACGAGTTAATAGAATTAAAATTATTTAAATGAAATGCTATGTAATTATTAAAAAACGAAATAAAATCCCAAAGTAAATTATCTCTAATGAACGTCAGCATCATCTTACCTTCACTCAGCTGCATGTGCTTATCGTCTTCATCTTGGTCTGGTGAGTTCAGGCATTTTCCATTACACTGTATATCATTTTCTATCCTCATAAATCTGGATGAAATTAATTTGCAAGCTTGTGAACTTATTTCTTCTCGCCAGTTGGAGATCGACACGCCAAAGTTGATGTCTACATGTCGATCGGGCTGGTTATCGAACCGGCCGGGCTTGTTAAGAAGTTGGGATTGGGCCAGGTTGCAGCCCATGCTCGCAGCCCAAGCCCAGCATGACTTCTCGCAATTTGCACTTGAGCTCAGCCTGGCCCGATTATAATAATATAATATAATTAATTAAAATAAAATAATATTGTAAATAAGTCATTGGGCCAAGCTGGGCTGGCTCAGCTCGGCTTGATAACTTATCGGGCAGGCTTAATGTCCAATTTAAGGGCATTGGCGTAGGCTCAAGCGAGGTTGGGTGCTCGGCCAGACTTGGCTGGACTCAATAACTTATCAGCCAGCCTGACACCGAATTTTAGGGCACGGGCATGGGCTCTGGTTGGGCCAGGTACCCATCGGGCACCCGTCTCGGTGCCCCACCTTGTATTGCTATTAAACTTTCTGAAATTGAATTTTCAAGGTTTCAGCCATTATGTTGGGTATTGACATGATTTCGTGATTGAGAGTTGCAAATAGATGTGCATGTGCAATACTGATATGTTTATGAAACTAGAAACGATAATTAACATGAGCAAATATGTTTCTTCACATTGTTCTTTACGCGCATACTTCTTATTTACGCTTCGCTATGCCTCAACTTGCTTTGCCTTGCTTCAGAGGGTCAACAGTTCGCTTCACCTCATTGCATTTAACAACATTGATCTAACCTATTCTAATTTGAAGAATAACCTAAGGTAAAAACTTGCTATACTCAAACTAATGCACCAAGGGTGAAGGAAGATTACCTGGAGAATTAACTAGGTGGGGCCCAAGATAATTCATGCTTCTTCTAGAGAGAGCTCTAGGAAAGGCGGTGGAAGCTTCCAAGTCCATGTAATTTGATTTTGCTCCTAGATAATAGGATTTGTTTCCTAAAATCTAGGAAAGCTAAATTAACCTATTGCCTAGTCCACTCTCGACCAAATGTTATATCTACACCTAACTCCAAATGCTTCCTAATCAAAGCCAAAAGTTGTCCCATAGAGAGAATGCCACATTAAAAGAATGTCTAGTCAATGCAAACCTAAATATTTAGAGGCTGCAAATTGAAACCTAACTAATATGCAAGATGTGATATTATACACTATATGCAAGCGAAACCTAACTAAAGATGTTCCTAATTGATAATTTTTAAACAACGCAACACATGCATGATAAAAATCAGAATCTACAAAAAAAATTAATGCATAAAACAAAATACTGCCTACTTAAGAACTTACTCAACCGGGGGAACACTTCTTCAATTAGGCCACTAAGTACTTTGGTACCTTTTGGTTTATAACATAAAAAAAAAATTTTGTAAGACATTATCTTATAAAAACCTGGACTTGTAAGCAGTTTTTCATACTTGGTTTGCATGTTCTGATGACAAGAGAAAACAGGGTTTTCACTTTTTAAACCAGGTTTTAGTTTGGATTGTAAACATGATTTTTTGTGGGTCTTTGCATAAATTAATGCCAACTGAACATTGTGGTAGTTATGCCATAGGTAATGCACAACCTCAAATATACAGTTTTATGAAATGTAATTAAGCAAATTATGTGATACTAAGAGATAAAAAAATCTTCCTCGATAAGTAAAAGAAGACAAAAGCTAAAACTAGAGCTAGTGAAATATGACCTCATACAAGCAGTAGTTCAATATGAAGCTAAGTCACAGTGGTACGCCACTTTGGTGGCGTACCACGTACCGGTATGGCGGTACGCCGTACCGGTACGGTGGTAAGTTTTGGTACGGCCCGGATCTGGATCCGGGTTGGATCCAGATCCAAACATCATTATAACAAAAAAAACTCAAAAAATTTACTTGTTTTTTATTTTTTTTTACTTTAACATAAGAAGTCTCATTATAACTTAAAAAAGTCATGATTTTAAGTTACTTGTGGTTTAATTATATATAATAATTATGGTTTAATTATATATAATAACTATTTTTTTGAATTAATTATATATAATAGTCGCCGTACCCGTACCATGATTTAAAAAAATGCCGTACCCGTACCCCCGTACCTGAACCCATACCCGTGTGACATAGATATGAAGTTATTTCACCAAAACTGTGAGCTCTTTTCAGAAATTACATGATAGCAGTAGAGAGAACATTGTAACTACAAAAAAAAAGTGATGTACTCTAGCTTCAATACAAGTTAGGAACAAACCTTTGGGACATAATTTATTTGAAAACTTCTCTTTAGTCTTTATGCCAATTTATCCTTGTGTTTCTTTGTAGAATTTAATATATTTGAGAATTTTTATGCCCTACGTAGAACTCTTTCAAAACCAATTTCAAATATATATATTTTTTTGTTGGATTTCAATAAACTAGTGCATGTGGATGTCTCCACTAAGATTGAAGCACTTGTGTGGGTATGTAAGGCTACACATCACACCGAAGTTTTGCTCAGTGACATGGCAGGTCATGAGTTGGAACCCAGGTATAACTCAAGAAAAAAATAGAAAGAAAAATAAAGTGCTTGGAAAAATGTACTATGAGTGATTTCTATTGTTTAACAATCATTATTGTTTTGCCCATATCCGCGGGTTCCTTAATTGCTCAAGTTAGAAATTTATGCAATATTATATAGGTACATATTGAATTAAGGATAATCTAATCATGCATGATTTTGAAAGAATGAAATATGCATTGTTGCAAGCTTAATAAAGGTTTTTGAAACTTTAAACTTGTTGTGGAGGTGTGGGTTTCTCTTATGTATTTTTTCATGCAAGTGCACAAAGTATGATGTCTAAATTGATGCTTTGTATGCTAAAACGGTTTTGAAAAAAATAATGCTATGGTGCATGGTTGAGATGCGTAAGTGGAAACTCGACCTCACTCGTCCATTAGGTGAAAGCTAAGGGTTTAAAGAACTTATATACGTTAAATGCAACCACGATTCCTATGAAAATAAGTTAGGCCAGTTAAGTTTATTGTGCATTTGGTTTCTTTTCTTACGTTAGTTTACTTTTGTTTTTTTCTTCTTCTTGCTTGAGAATGAGCAATGTTTAACATGGAAAAGCTTAACGATGCATAAATGCATCATGTTTTTATTATATTCATGTAACAAAGCCTAGGCTCGCTATTTTCTTAGTAAAGCATCAACTTCAATCAAGGAGGTGACCAAAGGGTGTAGCGTAGCTAGTCAGGTAAGCAGTCACGTAAAAGGCACAACGTCAGTTCGATTCTTATAGATGCTACTCCCCTGAACTGTAAATGGTGGAATTGTGACATTATAAGTTGATAAGTATACTATACTCCACCCAGGTCCTCATGTAGTCCAAGTTGTTGTGGTAGGAGAAAAGTGTGTGAGGGGGTATGGGAGGCCTTTGGGCCTCATTTTTGGGCAATGAGTTGTTAACCTCTTGCTCACCCAGAACAAAGGAAGTGCCTATTAACCAAGCTACCAAACAAAAAATTCAGTTTCTAGAGTTCGACAGAGAGGTCTAGAACATGGACATATCCTAGACCTTGACACTAGCCTCAACTTTTGGAGGCATCCCTGGTGCTAGGCGTGGAGCCAAGGGGGGCTGGCAAAGGGCCATGGCTCCCCTCTAATTTTCACAAATTTTCATTTAGTCTATATAAAAATTTTAACAAATTATATTTCGGTCCTTGTCAAAATTTTGGAATAGTTCAGCCCCCTTAATAAAAAATTGTAGCTTTGCCTCTGATGCCATCTATTGAAAATTAGTAATCTACCCTCCATTTTCCCATGCCCAAGGGGAAGGATTAGTTGGGAACTATGTCACCGCGGTACCGGTACGGGTGCGGGTGCTGGTACGGGTACGGGAAAATGGGTACTGGTACGGTGTTTTTGAAATTCATGGTACGAGTACGGTTTAAATTTTATGCAATAAACTTAATTTTTTAATTAAAAAAATTATAAATTTTTGAAGAAACAACAAAACACCATCTCATAAAAACAACCATTTCATAAAAACTTTAAAATAACTTCAAAACTTTGACATTTGAGTGAGGAGAGCTCGGTTTATTTTGACATTTGAGTGAGAAGAGCTCTTTTTTAAGTCCTGTATTGAAAAATTTTGAAACAACAAACCAGCATATAATAATCTTTACCCTTCCTTTACATGTGAGTCGGTGGTGGGAGACCTCGACAGGTGTGAAGGCTCACGTTTTAAAATGTTTTTTTCGGATAGGCTTGGTTTGGATCTGGTTTCGATCTGAAACCAGATCCAAATGTACCGCTACGTACCGCGGTACCGGTACTGGCATACCGGTACGCGAGGCAAAACCGCATACCGCGGTGACATAGGTTGGGAATCAGCTTCAATCAAAGCCCGAATCAAGAATAAGCCTCTCTTAGCATTGTAAACTTTAAAGGGTGCATACCTAACCATAACAGTCGAAGTTGAGAAAACAAAGCCATAGACGAGTCTGCTACGTCCAAACCTCCCAACTAATGTTGCAATTGCGGTGAACCTGAATAACAACTTCATCCTCTCATGCATAATCTTTGGAAATGTGCGACACCTTACCATTAATCTCTTTGATTTCCACCTAAGGGAAAGCGTGATTAGCTACATTTGCTTCTTCAGCATGTGAGGCCATGATGATTTCAAAGCCTTAAGCTTCTGGTCACTAGGTGCATCAAGTGATATCTCATGCGCCAACTTCATCGATGCATCCTTGGGGTCCACCATCTCATCCCTTTCGGGCTGCTCGAGCACTCCTGATTACCCATCACCCCACTCTGGTTGTCGCAACCTGATGGCGGTCACCCTAGCCCTTTTTCCAATTACATCTCTTTCCATGACTTTCTCTCTATTCAAAACAATTCAAGTTTGTGCTCTTATGTTGTTGCAAGTGTTGGGATTTCTCCCCTCGACCATACACAAAACCAACATATATGCCCTAAACAAAACAGGATCATGCTCATGCTCAATCATTGAATTAAACAAAACATTAAACTGAAGCAGAAGCGTACCTGATTCCATCTGAAGCGCACGAACAGTAGATCGCGATAGGATCTTCCAGGGTACGTGCGGTGCTCGTGAGGTCTCTCTCAGATGGGGAAGAGAAAACCCTAGAAACTAAAGGCAACAGTTCGCACGACCCCAGGGACCACTACCATTTTATAATGAGGACAACTATGGATTTCACCCATCAAAAAGTTTGTAATTGCGTACCGGTATCTATACATTTCAAAATTACCCCATACCAACTAAAAATGACATAATATCCTAAAATGCAATCACTTAAATGGATATTTACTTTAAGACAACCATAATGTCTGAAATTCCTCATAGACATATGCCGGTCCACCAAATGATCTTACAATCTCCCACTTGGGTCAAATATATCTTTATACATTCAGACATTACACAAAACCTTAGGAGCTCATAATTGCTATCTTATTAAACGTCATTTTCACCAATCTCGTCCATGACCATGTCAACATAGAACCAAAAAGGCTTTAACTATAATAAAATTAGCTAAACCTTCAATGATCACAAATGTTAACACAATCAATGACATAGATCTGATATGGATGTATAGCATGAGAATTACATGTAATGTGATTACAACATGTTTATTCTCAACTGGTCCAACTTTAAAACCTTATGGAGATCAAAACATAAACACAGAATGAAACCAAAGAACTTTAAACTTTAGTCTGCAAAAAACTGAATATGTGTCCATACATAAGAGCAAACAAAATACAAACTCTCACTAAACCAGCACATCATCCAATGATTACACCCTCATACGAACAACATGTTCGTGAAATACCTTATGTGTTAAAGCTTTGGTAAGCGGATCCGCAATCATGGAGTTTGTCCCAATATGTTCTAGACACCTGACCATTCTGTAGACTCTCTTTAACAGCCCAAAAACTTAATGTCGATGTGCTTCGACTTTGACAAACGGTTGTTATTAGAGTACATGATTACTGAATTATTGTCACACAATAACCTTAGTGGTCTTTACACTATACATAATGCGCAGCCCCGTGACAAAATTTCGCAATCATAAAGCATGATTGGATGCCTCGTAACATGCTATGCTACTATAATGGCACCCAGCAAAGTCAGAATCTGAATACCCAATGATCTCCTACTGGTCTGACTTCTTGTATGTGAGCATAAAACCTTTTATTCTTTGTAAGTATCTCAAAACTCTTTTGGCTGCTTTCAAATGATCCATACCATGATCACTTAAGTATCTGCTTAACATTCTCATGATAAATGCAATATCCAAGCAAGTACAAACCTGAGCATACATAAGGCTTCCCACAACAGACGAATAGGGAATCCTTTCCATTTCCTTAGATTCGATTTCACTTTTGGGGCACTATTTGAGACTAAACTTGTCTCCTTTAGCAACTAGAGTATCTCATGGTTTATAATCTTTCATGTCATATCGCTGAAGCACCTTATCAATGTACGCCTTTTGTGATAATCCAAGAATACCCTGAGAACGATCTCAAAATATTTGGATCCCAAATACAAAAGATGCACAACCAAGATCCTTCACGTCAAACTTTGTTGACAAAATTTCTTAGTTTCATGCAATATACCCACATCATTACTTGCCAGCAATATATCATTGACATATAGAACCAGAAAGATAAATTTGCCCCCACTGAACTTTTAGTATACACATTCATCAACCATATTAGTCTCGAAGCCAAATGAAACTATAACTTGATGAAATTTGTAATACCACTGACTGGAAAGTTTGCTTTAGCCTATAGATGGATTTCTTGAGTTTGCAAACCATTTTCTTTGCATCCCCTGAAGTAAAGTTTTCTGGTTGCACCATATATATCGTTTTATCAATGTCTCCATTTAGAAATGTTGTCTTAACATCCATCTGATGCAACTCTAAGTCATGCCATTATAGTCTTGAAAGAGTCTTTCGACGAAACTGGAGAGAAAGTCTCTGTGTAATCAATGCATTCCTTTTGAATAAAGCCCTTTGCAACAAGACATGCCTTATACCTTTCGATGTTACCTAATGAATCCCTCTTGGTTTTAAATATCCATTTACAACCAATGGGTTTCACACCTTTAGGCAAGGGAACAACTTTCCATACGTCATTATCAATCATGGACTTTGTTTCCTCATTCATGGCATCTATCCACTTAAGAGATTTAGAACTCTTTATTGCTTGCTGGAGGTTGATAGAATCATCCTCCATTAAGCCCATATCAACATCATGTTCTTGGAGATAGACAAAATCATTTGAAATTGTACTTCTCCTCTCTCTAGTGGATCTCCTCAGTGGCACCTCTACATGATTTTCTTGAGGTTGTTGAGTTTGTTCTTCAGTAGGGAGTTCGACATCATTGCTTTCTTCTGAATATGTTGATGGAACAATGTCAGGAATAAAGACCTGATCATTGCTTTCAACATCTATATGAGTAGACTCACGTCTCTCTTCAAAAGCAATGCTTCTAACCTGATCACCTCTCCAAACTCAATATCCTCAAAGAAATGGGCATTTTCCGTTTCAAAGAAATACTTACTGGATGGATCATAAAACTTATAATCCCTTAATGTTTTTTCATTTTCCCATTACGCATCCCATGCAAACGTTAAAGTCTGCAAAATCAAGGAACTCAAGAATTCCTTTCAACATAAGCATTTTTTTATTCTTTTTTCAGAGATATGTCCTAAGCGCTTATATCACAACATAATAGAATTCTCATTGGCTAATTTTCCTTTAGTACCTCTAAACGTAACATGAAAGGTTTCATGATATGAAGCAACTGTATCAAGCAAATAGAGGTTATTACTATCAGACAAAGAACTAGTGGAATTCAAATTTGAATGCAGAAACAATTTAAATCTACTTTCTCCAAATGAACAACAACAACCAAATTTGTCCAACGAGGAAATAGAAATCAAATTCCGTCTAAAAGACGGTATCACATAAGTTTCTGTCAAATTCAAATAGCAATCAGTCTTTAGCAATAACCAACAATCTGTTATGGCTTCAACTTTCGCCTTCGTGTCATCGCCCACATAGATGAATCTTTCAGCATCATTTGGCATTCGACAATTTAGGCAACCTTGCATAGAAACACTTATGTGAGTAGTAGCACCAGAATCTACTCACCAAGTGTGTCTAGATACTGAAGTTAAATTAACCTCAAAACAAACCAAAGTGAGAAGTATACTTTTCCCTTCACGCCAAGCGTGATACTCAGTACAATTCTTCTTCATATGACCTTCACCCTTGCAAAAGAAGCAGCTTGATCGGCTTTCCTTATGCTTCATTTGTTTCTTAATGGACGATTGGTCCTTAATAGTCTTTCTTTTCTTACTTTTAAAAATCGAATCATTTAACTCAAGAATAGTACTCAAATTTGTAAATATCATGGAAGCAGAACACACTGTACAAAGAACAAAAATACCAAACATGCTTACAATCAATACATGTACATAGATGAAACAACAAGTATGAATTTAAATGCAATGGCCTAAATCCCATAACAAGGTACCGGTGCAACGTTAATATCCAATCTTTGGATTGAAATACTAACTGCAAGTGGTATTTTTGGTCAACAATGAATATAGATAATTAACCATGTCAAACAACAAGTCCATCTTTGGATTGACTCATTATCCACATGGAAACCTGAAAAATTATCACATATTCATTGCCATGTATACTTAAACCTGACCAAGCAAAAATCCTCCTTTGGGCTGATCATTGCCCGCATGGATCAAGTATACTATCATCTAATGTTCAAAACAGGCAAATTCGTATAACAGAGGTCACTTTGGCGACATAAAGTACAAACTTACTCATTTCGAATAATAGACATGGCCAAAGATTAAATTCATAATCCAAACATTCATCTAAAGTACACCCACAAATTAACAACATGCAAAACATGATGCATAAATTAAAATTGCATGCAACATTGTCCCTACATTGAATCCAAAACCAAAATGATTCAATGAAATGAGCCCAAAAGAGTCCAAAATTTTATGAACCGGTACCATAATCGTGTTAAAGTGGGTTAAGAACTACTGAATCGGTCTCAAAATGGCCCGTATCGTTCTTAAACCACAACTAGAACACCCACATGCCCCGAAATAGGGCCGAACCGATTTAAAAATTGGACGAACTGGTCAAAAATTAGACTGTAGCAGTTCCAAAACCCACTGAACCGGTTAAAAAATGGCTAAAATAGGTTCCAAAACTGAATGAACCGGTCTGAAAAGCCCTGAATCAGTATGAAAATGACCTGAATCGGTTCCAAAACTGAATGAACCGGTCTGAAAAGCCCTGAATCGGTCTGAAAATGGCCCGAATCGGTTCTAAAACTGAATGAACCGATATGAAAAGGCTCCGAATCGGTTCAAAAAGGGTCTGAATCTGTTCTAAATGAATGGACCGGTCCTAAAATGGTCTGAATCGGTTCCAAAATGAATGAACCGGTCCCAAAATGGTCTAAATCGGTTTCGAAAGGTCCGAACCAGTTTTGAATCGATTCTAATCTTAATGAACCGGTTCTGATATGAAAACCAAACCGTAACCCGAGCGAGCAGGCGGGTGGCAGATTTTTTTTTTTAAATCTTTATGGATCCGGGTCGGGTCTGTCCTGACTCGACCCGGGTCCGACCCGGCTCGACCGTCAAGGGCGTCGCCTCAACCGCTCGCCTGCCGAACGACAGGCGGGCGGTGAAGCTCCACCAGCAGGCCACCCAACACCGTGGGTGGCTGCCGGTGGGTGCCGCCGGCCGTCGCCTGCCACGATGGCCGGCCGACGCCCGCCGGAAATCGACCGATTCTGGCCGGTTACCCCTTCTTCTTCATTCTGCCCCTTTTCAGATTTGGACGATTGTAACGACAGCGGGAATGCCACCGGCAGGCTGTGGGTGGGCACTGGTGGCTCGCAGGGCGCCGTCCGGCGACGGTGAACTCTCCGGCGGTGGAGTTGTGGAGGTGGGTGCTGGAATCGGGCGAAGCCCTTCCTCCCCCTCCTCTGCCTGTACCGTCAATGATCGACAGGGGACACGCCTCACGGCAGGCGGACGGCCGGCCGTCGACCGAACCGGCGGTCGTTCCTCCTTCTCGTCGCCTTCCCTGTTGTCCCCCTTTCCTTCTTCTTGTTCTTCTATTTTCGCTGCAACAGAGACGTGGAGAGCGCCGATAGGCCACCCAACGGCGTGGGTGGCCGCAGGCAGGGACGCGCCCCAACGGCCGGAGGCCCGCCATCGCCCAACGGCGACTGACGCCCGCTGATCCTTTCGTCCCCTTCTCTGATCCTCCTGATGGCTGCAACGGAAGCCCGACGGCTTCCGTCGCACGCCCTCAACCAGATTTTTTTTTTGCAAACAATTATTGCGGCCGAAGAATCCAAATGGGGAACATCCGAATGGGAAGAATACACAAAATCACCAAACCAAAAATTCAACGATTTAGGCCCGTTTGATGCACAGGAATTTTACTGTGCATCATGGATAATTTGCCGATTTCGTACGGCTTTTCTTAATGCAATCAAACGGTGGATTTTTTTTTGGGGTAAAAGGGTCGATCCACGGTAATTTTCCCCTGAAAAAAAGTCGGACCTTGGAGGGTCCGACTTTTTTCGAGAGACAAATTTTTTGCCCGTTAGGGCTTCCTCGTTCCTGGTTTCTTCGCTCTCGTTCGTTCCTGCCTCCAGCCGCCGTGCGCTCTCCACCACCGCCGCTGCACTGCCTCGTCCGCTCGCCGTGCTGTCCACCACCGCCGCTGCCTCCAGCCGTCGTCGTGGTATTTCGAAGAAGATGAGGTATGCTTTCCTTTCCTCTCTTTTCGTCCGATTTAGGCAAAAGGCTCCTCTGGTTTTGCTTTCCATGTGCTCCTCTCCTCTGAGTTCTCCATTGGAGACCTTTTGGGCTTTTGGGGGATCCATGGCTCCTTAGGATCTTTGGTGCA
>JAANDH010000552.1:63576-189435 GCA_011799765.1 Nymphaea thermarum
GTACAATTACATTTTCTTTCTTTTCCGCAAGTGATTATTATGAAATGCAACGCTTTATCCTAAAAAACAGAAGTAATTGAACTCTGAGCCTTGACACTGAAAGCTTAAGAACAACTTGAGAGTTGAGAATTTGATCCTTTGAGTTCAGGCTATGATCATTTGAGCTGATGCTAGAAACTGTAACTACTCCAAATCAAATTCTGGTGAATGGTTTTAATTGGAAGTTAAAGAAATGTTACTTTCCAGTCCCCTCGTGAGAAACCATCTTTAAACTCTGAGCATGGATCACACCTTTTGATTGTTTAACTCTCTTTAGCTTTGTTGTTTGTATCAAGTTTCATACATCCCAATTATACAAAATTGAGCCTTACCTTCTAACATTTTATTGCCCTTTGAATATATTCAATGTTTATTTGGTTTTCAGGCAATGGCTGTCGATTTGCAATTGGTGAGTGCCTTTTGGTTCTGCAAGATAGCCAGGATGGTGAGATACAAAGTAGCTAAAAGGAGGAAACCTATCAAGGCTGCTTAATAAATGTATGAGGATGGGCCAAATATTCAGTCAGTAGTTTTACTAGATAGACTATATAAATGTATGAATTTTCTTTTATCAATTCAAGGGAAGGAAGCAGATACTCCTGCTGCCTTATGATCAACCGTCAGCTTCTCTGTGCTCCTGTAGTGCAATGCAGATGTTTCAACCTGTTTAGTCTTACATAGGAGATGGGCCTCTCTCTCTCTGTCTCTCTGCTTGTAACTTGTGAGATATCTGACCCAAGACTTGTTTTTTGTATGAACAACCTGATTTTTTGCACTAACTTTCAATGTTTGGAGGCTATTTGGAGTTTGAACAGCACAAGATCGATTTTATGTGCACTAACTTTCAATCGTGTCTGTCCTGCATTCATTCACTAGTTCTGAATGGCCTTATAACGGTCAAAAAAAATTTCCATGAAAAATTTTTCCAAACTTGTCAAACTATGTATTTTTTACCATTCAAAAAAATTCCAGTGCCATCAAACATGGCATGAAACAAGAAAAAATAAAATTTACCCTTTTCTCATTTTACCGTGGAGAATTTTCCTTGAAAAACTTTCCCCTCAAAAAAATCCAGGCCATCAAACGGGGCCTTAATGAAGAACATGGGCTCAGATACCAATTGTTGGGATTTCTCCCCTCAACCATACACAAAACCAACGTATATGCCCTAAACAAAATAGGATCATACTCATGCTAAATCATTGAATTAACCAAAACATTAAACTCAAGCAGAAGTGTACCTGATTTCATCTGAAGCGCACGAACAGTAGATCGCGATAGGATCTTTCAGGGTACGTGCGGTGCTCGTGAGGTCTCTCTCAGATGGGGAAGAGAAAACCCTAGAAACTGAAGGCAACTGTTCGCACGACCCTAGGGACCACTACCATTTTATAATGATGACAATTACGGATTCCACCCATCAAAGAGTTCGTAATTGCGTACCGGTATCTATACATTTCAAAATTATCTCATACCAACTAAAATGACGTAATATCTCAAAATGCAATCACTTAAACGGATATTTACTTTAAGACAGCCATAATGTCTGAAATTCCTCATAGACATATGTCGGCCCACCAAATGATCTTACAGCAAGCTCATAGGCACCGAAATAAAATTCACAATATTTCAACAGAAGAAGGGGAGGATATAAATCCTGCTAAGATAATGGAGGTAGTCACAACTCACTTCCAACAGCTCCTTGGTTATGACCCAACAAGTGGTCTTATGTTGGATGGTCTGCAAGGAAGTCACAGGGTGCTAGATGAAGACAACCTTATCCTATTAGAGCCAATCTCTGACGATAAAATCAAGTCTACTGTGATGGAGGCAAATGCCGAAGCAGCTCCAGGTCCAGATGGTTTTAATATTAAGTTCTATTAGGGGGAGTTAGTGAAAGGTGATGTTAGTAGAGTCATCCAGGGATTTTTCGATAGTAGTAAGCTTATTTGGAAGCTAATCGAACCCATCTAGTGCTTATCCCTAAGCCTCTTGCCAACAATCATACATAATTTTTAGCCGATCTCGCTTTGCAACTGCATTATGAAGTTCATAAGTTAGGTCATGGTAAATGGGATGAGATGTTTGTTGTGTCAGATGATTCCTATGAATCAAAATGTTTTTCTCTTGGGTTAATGCATTCAAGATTGTTATTTGCTAGGCCATGAAGTGCTCCATTCTCTTCTTGTAGGGAAAGGCGAATCCATTTGCTTTATACTAAATTTGAGCAAAACCTATGATCGTGTGAGCTGGAAGTTCCTTGAGATTGCATCTTTCACTCTTGGATTTTGGCTTCCAATGTGTTCAAAGGACACTGATGCACGTGTCCACAGTTTCCTTGACTGTCATGATTAATGGGAGGGAGAGAGGGTCCTTGGTTTGAGGCAAAAAGGGGGCTCCGCCAAGGCAACCCCCTTTCACCTTATATGTTTCTTGTGTTGGCCGAGATGTCGTCTCGATGATTACATTAGGTGAGTTTAAGCAAGACAATTCAGATTCTATGTGGAGGTAGAAAGGTCTTTATTTTATTGTCTGTTCTTTATGTTGATGACCTTTTGCTCTTTATGTCTCTTTAGAAGCCTTCCATTCGTGCTCTCACTCTCATCCTGCTTGCGGTGGAACAAATGATGGGCTCAAAGTGAACCTTGACAAAAGCCAAGTTGTTGGGTAAGGGAGAAATAAATCAGTGCTCGACCTCATTAGATGGGCCGCCAGCTCCCTGATTGCAAGCAAATAGGCTTTCAGTGTATTAGTTTCAGCTTATGATCTTGAGAATGGAAAGCAAGCTCACAGAATGGAAGCAAATAGTCCTATCTTTCGTGGGTAGGATGTGTCTAATTAAACATCTTCTTGCTACCATGCCTAAATGGTGGTCCACTTTCCCGCTTCGATTACTAGTAGAATAGATCCGATATGCTCTCAATTCCTCCAGAGAAGCTTAGAGCAGGTGCGATGAAGGCGCCTCGTCAACTGGGATCAACAATGTCTCCCTAAAGCCGAAGGGGAATAGGATTAAAGAACTAGGTTGATGCTAACAGGCTGCATTGGGCTTTCTGGTGTATAAGAGTGGCAACGGGCAAATCAGAGTGCAGTAGCTATGTTAGGAAAAAAATGTCTTTCCACTCATAGCTTGCGGAATACTAGAACTGCCTCGAAAAGTTTAGTTGTTGGAAAGCCATTTTCAAGGCCTAGAGTGTGTTTAAGTAAAAGATCTGATGGAAAATGTGATTAAGTAGAAGATCAGGTGGAAAATCGATGTTGACAATTTGATAAAACTGGCTAGATCAGTGGCGTGGGGTACCACTGAGACATCTGATTACAGAGGAGCTGAGATAGCACTGAACATAGGGGATTAAATTGTTGGAGAGGCTACTCTTGCCAAAGCAGAGGTAGTCTAACCCCCTACCTATAATCTTAGTTCTTGAGGCCCAGATCCCATCTAGTGAAGAGCTTCAATGGGTAGGGCAAGACCACCTGGTGTAGCAACATCAAGAGCTGGTCCCCATCTCCCGTAGATCTATTTGGTAGTTCATTAAGAAAAGGAAAGATCGTTCTAGATGGACACAACAAATCCGGTTTGGCTGGGCTCCCCCAAAGGCTTGTTGGACCATGTTTTTAAACTACAATGGCAAACTTCTGGTGGAGGATAGGCTGCAATGCATGGGTGTTTTGCTAACTTCATGCTACTTCTTGTGCAGCGGAGCTCATGAATTTATTCCTCACATCCTCTTCCATTGTAGGATCTCTAGACAAATTTGGACGAAGCTGCTTGGCCATATTGGGGTGATATAGATTCCCATGTCTGGGTTTACTGATGCATTCAGGTCCTGGCTCAGTTGTGAGGTTGGCCGAAAGTTTTGAAGAAGTGTTGAATTCTTGGTGCATTTGATTTCTTAGGAGCGACCAAGGACATTGCAGCCTAACCATAAAGAAAGATACCACCCAATGAGTCTAGGACAGGTGTGTCGAACGATTCTAAACGCTTCTTATAAAGGATAGGTCAGCATTTGTCTATTTGGATAAAAACAAGGATTTGGGGGGGAGGATGGGTGCAAGGACTGTCATCCCTTTCCCCTAGTGGTGGTGGTCTCCTGGCAGCGAGACACAAAATTAGGCATGGCAGCTTCTATTATAGACCAGTATGACAAAATTAGTTTTGCCCTAGTCATCTTGTCATCATTAGGGTTTGAAATGAAGGAGTCATGGACTCTCAATCATTATTTGAGAGAATGTAAAATTGAAGGTGGTAGAGTATCAGCCAACAAAGCAGTGTGGAGGAAATAGATCAAGTGGCCATCTATCATCGTCCTTATAACCTAAACAATTTTCATTATATCTTTCAACACTTAGATCATATCAAGTGTAGCAGCAGAGCACCCAGTTATGCCACTTGTGCTTTGTTTGTTTGTTTTTTTTTTTTTTTGGGAGGAGAATGCTGAGTATATAGAATGACACTATCTAGCTGAAGATTGGGACCCAATTGTATTGGCTAAGATTTGATCTCATCCAATCCTATGGGCTTTTAGATCTAAACTTTTGTTGTAGTTAACCTCATTTTTGTTTAATAAAAGGTTGAGGGTCGATCCCTCAGCAGTTTTATGTTGGAAAATGATTCACCCAACCCAGTTAACCTATATATTATTTCAAATCGATTCTTTATGTCTTTTCAAATCGTTTCTCTTTACCTTGCTTCAACATATTGCTTCACCTCACTTTACATGTGAGAGAGCTCGAAGGGAGCTAAGCAAGGATATTGCTGCCTCACATTGTTCATGCTAGAAAGACCAAGAATTAAGGTTCGACCAATGGAAGCCAAATCTACCAAAATCTAGTGTAAACTTTATGGGAGCATTTGGTAGGAGGAGTAGTAGTCTACCAGAATCTAGTGTAAACTTTATGGGAGCATTGGGTAGGAGGAGTAGTAGGCAGTGAGAAACACCACCCACATCGCCACAACTAGAAAAAAAAGCAAAACAAAGGAGAATGTTGAAATCAAACAATTTGTCTCCAATAGGATAATCAATTCTTGTCTGGCGAGACATCAATGAGAAAGCAACACAATGGTTTAATTCCCATTCAGTTTGGAGAGCCGATATGTGTGTGTGTGTGTGTGTGTGTGTGTGAGAGAGAGAGAGAGAGAGATGTGATTTGCCTAAGAAGATGACCATTGCCAACCACCTGATGACAAGCTTTAGAGAAACCTTTGCTAATAAAAAATGTGATTTTTTTTATATTTTCAGAAATGAATAAATGTGTGCCCAATTATGTGTCAATGCTTTTCCTTGTCTCTAATGACTATTATATTTATTTGTGCTAATTTCTGACGAAAAGAATTGCCAGGAGGGAGGTACCCGACCTTTATTAAAACAAGATGCATGCCAGAGAGAATTTTAATAGACTAATAGGCACACTATATGGTAACAATCAGGAATAGCTAGTCCTTAAACCACAGTAACTCAAGCAACACCCTATGATAGACATCAATATGAACCACCTACAGAGGCTACAACAAATATACCAGCTAATCTAAGTCATATATTTTGTCTTCCACCCTTTCCTTCATCATCACGGGACCAACCTTGCAGTTAATCCTATCATTTGATAGCACAATGCGACCATAAGCTATTTCATTATCTCTCCGCTTTGTTTGTCATTCTCTCCTACCTTCCAACATCCAATGCACTTTTCTTTTCCATCCTTTGTTCTTAGATAGCACTTCTAACTTTGAAACATTTGTATCAATAACTAATAGATCTCATGCCAAAAGATTCATTTCAGTTGAGTGATTGCTAGGATCCAAATTATCTCTACAGATAAAGTACTCCAACCCATTGGAATGCCTCATGACTACCAGTTGTTTTCTTTCCTCTATGATGAATATAATATATTTAACCACCATACTATGTAGGTAGCTTCCTTATACTTGCTACAAACAATTCTAATCTTGGCCCAAAATTTTTAATAACAAATTTCATTGATCATTCTTCATAGCTACCTAGAAACGTATGATGTAGTCCGTCCAAATCATTCCCTTCATATTCTCTACCAAAGTAGACTCTACAACCCTGAAAGATCGTGTTTCTCGTTCACCACAACTTCCACACAACCATATAAAAAAAAATTCTAGTATCTATTAACCCAACTTACTTCCAGGTTCAATTTCTCCTAAAACGTTAGTTCTTCTTTAGCATATTGCCAAGGAATTATGTGCTCGTCACGTTTCTTCACAATAAACTTCCACACCCATGCTACTTTTTCACATATGAAGAGAACATTCTCATTGATTTCCTCCTCATTTTTATAAAACACACATATATTTGTTAGACTCATACACATTCTCTTCAACCTAGCTTGAGTTAAAAGCTTATGCTCACTAGCAATGAAAGTGAACCATGAGGCTCTTGAAGGAACCTAGCTTTTCCAAATCCCACTTCTCCCAGCTTCTTTCACTCTTTTAGGTCTAATTGGCTCTGATATAGTGTGTGCTTTGAATTCTTCATTCCTATCATTCTCCCAAACTAAAAGGTCCTCTTTTCTAAACTACATATGAATAGGATGCAATTCCTCACACTGAAAGTGCAAGTGCATGCTTGATCTACACCTCTATTTAGCTGAGCCAAGACTTAATGATAGATCAACGTAGATAATAGCATACTCTTCTCTCCTTGATAAGCACCTTCTAGTGCCACTTATCTAACCAAATTTAATACCCATTTCATCCAAAACTTTTCATTTTTATCAAATAATTCACATGCTACCAGCCTATCCCAGGCTGACCTAGGCCATGACCCACTTGCCACAAGCGTCAATTACAAGTCAAATGTCTGCGTTGAATCCACCTCAAACTATGCCATTAGAGTTAACAACTTTGCACATCATGCCAGCTAGTAGAGAAGTTGTCCGATCTTTCAAAGGTTAAAGCACTCTTCTCTTCTCCTTCGGTCTACACAAAATCTTCCAGTACACCAAGAGCTTTCTTTTTGCCATTAATCTACTCAGCCCATAAGAAGGAATTCATACATTTTCCCATTTGAATAATTGTTTCTTTTGGCAATTTGAACACTTGCATCTAGTAATTAGCTAGAATAGCTAAGTTGTGTTTAATTAAACACAATTCCCCCCTCTACGACAGAAAATTAGTCTTCAATAGAGTGTGCATTTTTTCAAACTTGAGAGCCAATTCTCTATGATCGTTCCCTTTAACAACTCTCTCCAATAGTGGAACACCCAAATATCTAAAATGGAGTCTGCTCACATGCCAATTTAGCACATTTGCTAGATGCCCACACTTTTCCCTAGAAGTTTGAAAGCTAAAAATTGTAGACTTGGTGAGATTTACCTTCAATCCTATCTTGTATTCTAAATCTTTCCACAAGCTCTAAATATTGCTAATCAAACTAAGAGAGTCCAACACATTATCAACAAGCAAATATCTTCGTTTAGAAAAGGCATGTGAGGAATGATGATCTGGCCTCTAGACACACTCTTCCTTATGCTATGCTCCACAAAGCACTTGTATGACAACTATAAAAAGATAATTATATGACAACTATAAAAAGATAAAGGGACTCAGATTCCCTTGTCTCAAACCTCACCTAAAAAAAAAATCTCCCTTCCACCCAATAGACAAGAATAAAAAATGTAGAGGTAACACACATCATGATCAAATCTATCCATTCATCAGCAAAACCCATCTCTTTTAAAGAGTTACATAAAAAGGCCCATAAAACTCTAAGTAGGCTTTAGCGAAATCCATTTTCATAACAGCCCTTGGGCCATGGAAATTTCATTATGAATAGGTTTATTAATTCCAATTAGGTCTATTCTTGGATCATCACTTTAGAGATAATTTTTTAGATATTATTTCAAAGAGCAATAGGTCTATAGTGTTCCACTTTCGAGGTATAACAAATTTAGCAATCAATATCAAATTCATATGATTTATTTTCTATATTATCTCCCATCATTTTCCACATGAGCTTAAAGAAGAAATTAGGAAAATTGTCTGGCCCTGTGACACTTTCTTTATCCAGACCAGTAACTGCCAAGCATATTTATTCCTTAAACACATGCATCAACTACTCTTTATTTTTCTTGATCAAGTACTTTCTTAGCTTCCAGTCTACCATCAAACATGCTCCCATATGCTTTATCATCATTTAGGGAACTCTCAAAATAAGACAACACTGCCTCCAAAATCTGCTTTTGCTCCTAATAGTAGCAACCATTTACACTCATTAACCACAATTTGGGGGGAAAAAAAGTATCTTTTGTCACCTTTATCCATTGCACTTTGGCTTTATTATACCATTCAACCTCTTACAGCTTGAGAAAATCCTCCAAAGCATCCATAATTTCAATTTTCTCATCTTTGAACAGCATCATACTCGCTCTCCTTCTTTATGCAACATTGATAGCTTGGCTTGTAAGCCACATATTTGAAGGTGCAACCTCCCAAAACTAACCTTATTTCATACTCTTAAACCTTTGTTGACCACATATTATTTGTGCAATATTCTGATCATGGGCCGTCCAAAAGCCTTGATGTCCCAATGATGCTTAACAATGTTTCTACCTTCTTCCACCAAAATCCATGGCTTGAAGAATCTGAACCTAGAATTTTTCACCATCATGTTGATTCTCTCTTTCATAGATAAAACCAGAGCCTTATGATCAGACAATACTCTCATGACTTTAAATCAAACTCTCAATTACTCATGGTTATAGCAGCATTGATTGACAAAACACCAATTAAGCTTACAAAATATTGCATAAATTCTTTTTCTTCTATTCGCTTAAGCAAAAGGAGAACCTGAATGAGACATTTCCTACAAATGGCATCTTTCAATGAAATTATCAAAAGATCTACATGAATTAATATAAGAAGACAGGCAAGTCTTATCTTTTGGGAGACACATGGCATTAAAATCTCATAATCAACTAAAACTGTTGCTCCCTTAGCAAAATGTCTTCTAGTTCTAGCAAATAGCACATTCTGATATTTCTTTGAGTAGGGAGATAGACACCAGTGGCAGTGAAGGAAACACTGAACTTTTCTCCCTGAGCCTACCAATTAACCACGATAACAACTTCACCAACCCTCCACCCTGACTTTATAGGGATCCTAGAAACATACCACTCTACGCACTCCTTTAGCTACAACATAATTAGATTCCACTTCTATTGCTCCGATTAGTTTGGCTAAACCAAGCAAGGGAAACACCATGGTGTCTAGAAGAATACTAATGACGTGCTTCTCCTCTTTAATCAGACAAGTAACAACCGATATGAGCAGCGGCTTGTGGCATCCCTCTAATGTTCCAGCTTAAGAACTTCATCTGAAAAGGTCTACTAAGGTCCCTAATTGGCCCTCAGCTATCTTCATCACCAGTCATTTGAGGATAATTTTCTTTATCACTAGACGATCCACCATTTGCTTTGTGCTAGCTCTTCCTTTTCTTTTTTGCTGATTAGGGTTCAACCCTTCTTTTCACCACTCAGCGTATTGGCGGTTAAGAGGCGCAACCCTATTCCCCCTCCCCAGCAGTCCTTCATCACCCTTGCCTTTACACCTCCTACTCACAATCCACCATTGTCCCCATTACACACTCCTTTTCCTTTTCCTTTCATTCCATCCAACCTTTTGGTAGCAAATGTAAACCTAGGAGGAAACTTCGGCCCACACATGAGGCATTCACACCATTTACCAGCAAGCGAATTATGAGGAATGTAAACAAGACCAACACCTACCTGCAAAGTCTCCTTGCCCTTATCCACGGACCTTTGGCCAGCATCCTTCTCCATGGCCCTTTGACCCTTATAGCTTTGCATCTCATTAAGATGATCCTTCCTCATACTGCTACCTGCAACTTTTCCCTTTTGTATGCAGTCTTTAGTATTTCTAGTCACTCCTGAAGCCTCATTTCTAATCTCCCCTGTTATAGCCTCCATTAGGTTTCAAGATAATGGTTGCCTCGTTTCAAGGATTAACTGCTAGCTCCTCCCTTAACGAGGAATCTCTTCTGAAAAAAAAAAAAGAACAGATTGAATCCATGTGGGTAACCAACGCACAGCCTCGGCAGTGAATGATCTTAGATTCATACTTCACAGTAATTTCCATTGTCTTTGCTCCTCCAACCTGCAGCTTGACCTTTGGCACCGGAATAAATCCTATCGGGACCTTGACCACTATTCATGCAACACCGTTCTTCCCCAACTTCGGGTGTAGGCATTTGCCTCCAGGAATTTCCCTTCCATAGCTTCTATGACACCCTTGAAAGTATAGTCATTCTACATTATGACAGGTAGGTTTGGAATCTTCACCATTTCATCCCCAACTATCAGAATCTCTATTCCTGACACCCAACGACTTGCTATTAAAATCCTATACCCCACTTTCCATTCCCACCTGTGCAACACAACTTGCAGTTCATTTTCAAAATCAGCTCTTGTAGAAAATCAGCAATTACCTATGATAGAAAACCTCACATTCACCTTTCCGCCCTGAAGCTTCTTCAACAATTCACAAATGAATCTAAACTCCGACCCCTGGCATGCCTGGCCGCCAATGGAATCCTTTTCTCCTCCACCTTGTCTGGATTTTCCACATCTACCCATAACCAGCCCATCCTTTCCTTTCCATGTTTCTGATGCATCGGTTCCTCTTGCCTCTCTCCTGGAGGATCTTGCAGATCATCATCGCCATTCAACCCCTCAGAACTCCCAAACTCAAGCCCTAACCTATAACCCTCTGCCGATCTGCACCTGACAACTAATTTCTCTTCCTTCGTAAATTACTTGTTAATCAAGCAGTTAAACGAGCAGCTCGTTCTAATTTTTTCTTGACAAAGGGACGAGGAGGTTAGACAAATTTCGATTCTCTCGCTTCTTCCAACGCAGATTATGAATTTTAAACCTCCAAGACACCACCTACTCAAGTACATTGATGAGACCGCCCCCGCCCCCTTGCTGGCACAATGCCATCAAACTTCCACATAATACCAATTGTCCACCAAACCCAAACCTTGATGTCCTGCATGGCTGCATCCTACTATTCTTTCCTTTCCTGACAGATACATCTTTCTTTACTACTCTATCAGAGGGTTTTGATCGCTTTGTGCAATCATGTTACTTCACGATCAAAGCTCTACGCTTTGAGAGCGCTTTGTTTTTTAGAGTGATTTGTTTTAATAATTGAGGGCACCGGGACCAGGAGCATCCGATTATCCAATTTCTGAAGATTTGCGTCCAGACTTCAATGGGCTACCAGTGTGGATATCACACACTAACATTGGCGTTGAAAGAAAAATCAACGCAAGTATGGTATTAAATGGTATATTAAATCATGTTCCTTCAAAGAGTAAACAAACCAATCAAACTTGATTGGGCTTAGCTCGTTTAACTCGTAGACAATTCGTGCATGGCTTATGGTTTGGGTCAGGAACCAAACTTGAGCTGTCTTTTGTTCAGTCTAGAATTTCATTTACATATTTACAGTTTCTTCTTTTTTACGCTATGATGCAATATTTCACTTATATAATATAACCAGCCGAACTGAGACTAACAACATTAATCTAAATAATAGTGAGCTAGACCACAGGTGAGTTCAACAACCGCCTAGCCTATGAACGACCGCTTGCCTGGTTCATGGTTGAGATGTTTGGCACAGAGACACAATTTGCACTGGAAACTTGAACATACAACTTTTATCTGCCACAACATTGTAGAGTTGTCTACTAGCTAGCTTTTTGAGGTCCCAGGGTTCAAGACTGTATTATCAGTAGAAATAGAAAATAAAATTCTTTTCATTTTCCCAGAGATGAAATATGGCATTCGCTATTACATTATAGAAGTTCCAAAAATATCAGCGTAAAGGAAGCATTTCATATTGCATTGGCAGGTTCATGCAAAACCTCTTCGCCAGTAAGAAATGTCTGAACAGCCACAAGATCAGGAAGTACAAGAGCGCCAGACTCCCTCCAGTTTTCTGCATCAGGTGTCTTGAACCTGTCCAACAGAATGGCGTGCATGCCCATAGACTTTGCAGGCATGTAGTCTTTACGCATGCTGTCACCTATGTGCAAGGTGTTCTCTGGAGTAATGTTTCCAGCCTTCTCCAGGGCAATCTCATAGATCCGGGGATTGGGCTTTTCTATGCCTTCAATGCCAGAAAATACACCAAAATCCCACTCCGATCCCTACTTCATCACAAGCCCATGACAACATAAAACTCAAACACAAAATCCGTGAAACAATACAAATGTATAGGAGACAGTTATTAGTATTACCTTATTCAAACCCAATGCAGGAAGAATTACATCTTGGTAACGGTATTCTGCATTGCTCACAATGCCGACTATGAGTCCCCTGGAGCGTGCCCAACGCAAGAACGGTTGTGAGTCTGGAAATACGGTGTATGGTGCAGCAGAACCAAATACAGAGTATATACGTTTGAACACCTTTTCAAAAGTTTCATCATCATAGTCATAGCCCGACTGCAATGAGAACTTTCAAGTCAAAGAGTAAACCATGACAGCTGCAGAATGTAACATCTTTGTCATCATTAAACAAATGCCAAAACATGTAAGCACCCAAAAAGGGAATCATGAACTACAGGGTGGTAGATGTATAGTGATGGTACACCTAGATATGAAAAGAACTTTTATTGGAAAAAGTGAGAACAAACAGTAAAGAAGGTGGCTAAAAGCCAGTTTCAGCAATCTTCCCAAACTGCGATGGTATAATGTGATATAGGATGCATGAAACTTGGTGACAAGCAAAAGGTTATTTCTTCATTTCCAGCTGCTAATTCTACAGAAGTGGTGCAAGGAGATAAGCCCCACAACGATTCCCATAGCAGTATTTAACCTGTGATCCAGCATGTTGGAGAAACGAGTGAATGGGCCTGAGACACATTTTCATTAATACGATACCAAACCACATGGATGTTCGACATTATTTGTCTAGCAACAAGAAGTCTCTCGACAGGAAGCAGAGGAGAACATTTTTTTACCGAATTTGGACCTAGAAAAGTAAAAATTAGAATATTTTCAGTAGTTTTGACTGGACCATAATAGACTACAGGATTTGAAACATGTAAGGGCCAAACATCCAAAGGTACTTCTAGGTTAGCACCCTCCCCAGACCAGAAAAAACAGTGAGAACAAGGACCTCCAACTGAACAAATTTTTGAACTACACCTGAGTCAGCCATATTTCTATGAGGCAACCCCTCTTAGAAAAACAAAAGAACAGTAAGATGCTTCAATAATAGGAAAGGGAGAGTATATAGTCAATCATTTGTTTGAGTGAAATGTGAGCAGGAAAATGGCAATCTCGCATAACAAGTCATCTATAACTCATTGGTTCTTTAACAGTTATAACCAGATGGATTATCTAATAGAAGGCATTATAGAATTAGTAGACAAAAGTAGACAGCCGAGATGAGATTCAGTTGGTAAATGAAAAACAGAAATTCATACCCAGATATGGTAGATTTTGGATAGATGTATTCGGTTGTAACCACTGTGATTTGTGGTACTTGATGGCTTAGTACCTGCTACTACAATTACTATTTGACTACTGTACATTTGACTGAAAGAAAGCATATAAGAAAAGAAAAGGCATACCCTGACAAAGGAGTCCTTCACACATGATCTCCACCAAACGATATTAGGCATCTTTGCAGCATGACCGAAACATGGATACCTCTTTGCCATATCAGTGTATGCTGCTTTGAAGCCTTCATGCATACGTTTGTAATCGGGGCAAGGCAATCCAACAGATTTGGCTGCCATGCAATAGTAATCCCCTAGTTCTCCTTTATATGCTAACAGTGTGCCAGTAACATCAACAGTGATGCATCTCAACTTTGATATGAGCGACATCTGTGAATGGCGATAAAGTCTTGATGCAACTTTAAATGCCACCAAGCATATAAAAGGAGCAATGCTCTGACCTGCTCACTAGTTTGCTCAACAGCCCTTGCAGAATTCTGTATCAAATAAATAACAGGATTCTTACAATACCAGGCTATGAATGCTTCTGAAAAAGCTGAATTACATTCAAACAAATATACTGAAAGCCACGCAAGAAACTTATCAGATAAATCAAAAGGCAATAGAAAGCATGTTCCAGAAGGAAAACAAGTATAGGAATGAATCATGTAAATGGCTTAATAGAGAGAAAAACCAATAGTGCAAGGCATATTTCAGAAGCAATGGAGAAGAATATTCCTGCCAAAATTAAAGTGCAAGGTTTCCTTGTCCCTCCCCTTAACCTCTGTTTTATTGCCTTCATCTCTCGTCGTGTTGCATTTACTTGTCAAAATGCACAAATTTGTAGATAGCTGCAAAAAGCACCCGAAAGTTGAAACACATTCATTTAACCTTTTATTTCTTTAGTTGTACTTGTATAGTTAGCTTGACAAGTCTATTATCTATTGCTATCCCATCTTCCAAACCTCACGTTTAACAGAACTTAGAATCGCTTTTGCACTTCATAGCCTGACAGCAGCACTACCAAAACCATGAAATAGCTGGGCATAAATGAGACCTGATCATTTGAGATCTGTGCAATAAAATTCAGAGTATTCAGCTCATGGCGGCAGAAAAAGAAAAGGATGACGAGTTAAAAACCCCCGATAGATTTAATTGCCGACAAAGAAATATACCTACCTCCACGCCCGCTTATCCCTAGACTGAAACCAAATGTTTTCAAGTAAATCCGATAATTAGACAAGGTTCACGAGACAATTCAAGGACTGATCTAAACTCAATGCAGCTGGGCTTATAAAGGGCAACAGCAAGTCCATTCCCCAGATCATGACCCTCAGACGTTTCAACCGTTACAGGAAAAGCAAACAATTTGAAACGAATGGCCGTTCTTCGGAGCCAAAAAAATCAAGTAAAAAATGTAAAAACTCTAATTCTCTGAAACCACACTCAGTTCTGAACCTGTTGTCCTCAACTCAAAGGCACCAAGGCAGAAGATGTCAAAATTACGGAGAATTTTAAGCATCCCCTAGAAACAAGAGAAACGGAAAAGATGGTGTGATCCAGATGGCCAAATGGGTGAATCCAATGTGGATCATGTAACCATAACGGATCCTTCACATGCATACCCAGATTGGAAAAGACAACAAGTAGAAGATATTATTTCAGATGAAAAAGGCAATCGCCTTTCCCCACCAGCCATAATGAAAACGCTACATCCATAACCGTCCCTGCTGCCACTGCTGACTTTTAAAAGAAGATACTACAGAAGAAAATAGAAGCAAAATCCAGAAAGAAAAACAAACTGTAAGTTGGGACAATGCAGGGAAGGTAAACCCCATCTCCATTTGGCATCCACCAGACCTTGACCTGATGCAGATGCACGAACGTCATTCTGCCATTGGCCATAAGAGAGCAGGAAACACCATAATAAAGAGGAAGAAAATCATCAATCACAATCACAAAACACACCAGATCAGAAAGATCACCAATACGAACATGTTTACCCACCAAGAAGGAGGGTGAAGAGAAAGGCCATCGAGAAGGTTTACCTTTCGAGGTCCTCTTCTTAGTTTGCGATGACAATCTCTGAGAGAAACTAAGATTCGAACATGGGTGCTCAAAGGTGTATGGAGTAGAGAAAGAGAGAGAGAGACGGGTAGCACCTTGGTTTATGTGAGGGAGAGCGAAGCTCTCTCAAAGCGCTATTCCAGGCTTCCAGCTGACATCAATACCATGGACGCACGAAAGCGGTATACGTGCGTATATATATATATATATTTCCTTTGTTTAAGGAAAGTCCTCGACATCATGGGGCTGAAGGCTGTGATCTCTTTACAATGTCTTGGGCAAATTGATGCTCGCACTCACCCTGGCAGATTGTTGAAAAACTTGGATGTTGAGTTCATTTTGTGGCCCGGTCTACCTGTGTTTGCTTTCGCTATGGTAAGGGGAAACGAAAACTCTTAAGGAGGTGAAGTTCTTTCCGAGTGAAACTGCAACACTATGTATCATGGTTACTTCCTTCATCTTTGTTTGTTGAATATTTCTCTAAATTTACGGAGAGTTTGAAAGTAGATGAAGCCATCCCAGAAAGCCATAAAATAGGCAGGTTGAGGGCAACATGACAAGTTTGAAAAGTGGAAAATTTAAAATCACCTAAGGTTTTGAAGACATGTCGGGTTTCAATGAATGTATTTGTTCTGTTTTGTTAGATAAAATGTTTATTACTGAGTGCAGGTTTGAGATTAGTTATTTTTAGTATGGAGTTTGATACTTAGTTTTGATTGTGCCTGAAATTCTAGCCTAGAGGGTTCTTTATTTTTTTGCAGGTTGCGTGCCTAGAGAGTTCTCAATGATGCTTTTGGAAAGTGGATGCATGAAGCAAGGCAAGCGAAAATGCATATTGAAGATTATATCACTATCTTCGGAGCAACTTATATTAGAATCTTTGTTTTGTTTAGTATTTTATATTTTATATTTCGATTTATTTCGTACATTGTTGATTTTGTCAAAGGAATAAAAGTAGCTTTTGTTTTATCCATCTTAAAGTTGTCGTTCCATGTGATGTTGACCTGTTCTCTCCATTTTTATGGAAATTGGTTGAATTTAGGTTTAGTTTGCAGTTTCCATTGGATATTTATTGAAAATATTTATTTCAAAATATTTATATGAAAAAACCTCATCAGTTCCTTGTCTGACAACTGAGACGCAAGACACCGTTGAATATCCTTTTTTTTTATTTTGTTACGTAGGGGCTGCAACTTTCATGGTAGACATAGAATTCATGGATAGTGAAATTCCTCAGCTATTGTCCATAGCTTAACTCTCTTTTTCAGTTGAGTCACGTGTGGGTGCACATCCCATTGCATTGCTCGTTTACAGACAAGGTTTTCTGACTCATCTCATCTTATTTCCCAACCACCATATAATCTATACAATGACGAAGTGGTTGCAGGTCATGAATATGATGCTAGAATCACGTGGCCGCAAACATGGAAAAAATAATGGATCCTAAGCAACAAGTGCTAGGAACGAGTAGGTGGAATGAAATATATAGCTGTATGTTACTTATTATCTCTATTTACAAATCTTGACACCTATCTACAACAAGTTTTCCATAAACATCTCATGAAATGTGGAATGTTCACTACAACAGATGGTAGATTTAGGAATAGATCTATAGGAGTGGTTTCAAATTCATTCCTAAATCTACTTAGGTTTTATAAAACCCCCATGGATATGTCCCAACATCCCCTCTGTTATTTGCACTTGCCTTCACCCTTTCACCCCTCTTAGTCTCTCTCTCTCTATCTCTCCCTCTCTCTCTCTCTCTCTCTCTCTCTCTCTCTCACACACACACACACACACACACACACACACACACACACAGAGAGGTCCATGCATAGGGATGGACACTGTGTGGCAGTTCAACCCTCACTTAGTAGGTTTGAGATTTGCAAATGTCATTTATCTAAAACTAAGGTTTTGCCTCTCTCTCTCTCTCTCTCTCTCTCTCTCTCTCTCTCTCTCCTTTTATTTTTGTTGTTGTAATTCATTTCTCAAATCTTTAACAAATTTCTTATTTCCACTAATGATTTCTTGGACACAAGAATTTTGAAAACTAACAGGGAAAAGAAAGGTTGTAGGCATACTAGTTTTCTTCAATTTTCTTCGATTTGTTTCCTCAGTCGTTGATATAGGCATACCTCACTGTCTTTCTTTTTCTTTCTTTTTGTTGAAAGTTTCCTTTTTTTTTTTTCATGATGAATTCTTTATGATAATCTCCTTTTTATGTTATTCTTCCCTAGAGAAATGATTTCTAATCCTTCATTGGTTTTTCTCGAGCTCATGAAGAAATTCATGTACTTCATTTTGTGTTTGGCTCCTACTTGCACAATAATTGCTCCTAGATTGTCCAAAGCAATCTAATTTCGCAAGAAAATTCTTTGGCTACTCATGACGTGGCCCTTTTCTCTTTGTTACTGTTCATATTCAACCATGAGTAGTTTTAGGTTTACAAGATGAAGGATTTTCACAATAAAGCTGCAGATGAAATGCAATGAATTGTGGTTTCCATTGCCATAGTGTGTTCTTGTTTATGAGTAATCAACTTGCATGTGATAGAATTGCTTAGTTCTGTTAGAAGCAAGAATCAATGATGGATTGCTCCTTTCTACATCTAGCTTAGGGGAGATTGGACAAACATATGCATAGGTTTGTGTTATTAAAATGATTGTTACCGTAGATAGACAAAATACTGAAAATTTGTGATTGTGGTTGACTAAAGCATCATTGTTGGAAGAAGAATGGCACAAAGCACATTAGGTAACTAAACTTGATGCTCATTTGTGTTGACAGATCAATGATAGATGCCAAACTATGAATTAACATGATCTATGTTAATTTGTAAGGAAAAATAAAGAAAAAAAATAGAAAAACATATGGCTTAAATTCAGCTACTGCATCAATATTCACTTGAGGTTAAGTTTCATTGGTTTCTTGGTTAGATAGTGGGAGATGGTTCAATTATGGACTCTCCCCTAAATTTAATAATGCAAGTAGTTCTACTTGAATGCAAGCATATGTTGGGTTTGTCTAATTTTTTGACATTCTAGAATTTTGGAAAATGTTTTGTTGTTGGATTTAGTATATATATGCATATGTCCTTTTTTTATTGGTATAAATGATAATTATTCATTAATGTTTACAATATTAATGGGAATTCAGAATTGTTGACCTAGCTGAAGCAAGTGACCCAATTTATGAACTTGATTGTTCCTTGCCTTGGGCGTTTATGATGTGATGAAGCTTGAATTAGTGGAGCTAATTCACTTGGAGTAGTGAATTTGATTTACTCTTTTTCTCCACCTATATTCTTTGGGGCATCTGAATGAGTTCATGAGACTGTTGGATGTTAGAATCCCTAGCTCGAAGGCAAAATGCATGGAGAACGAGCTTAAGTCGTGCCTTTCAGGTTTTGATCAGCCCACGACCCCTCAGTCTGATATCAATTCCCCAATGGACACAAGGCACAAGTTGGTACAAGCTACACATCCTAGACGTTCAACTAGAATTCATAAGCCCAGGCTTGTCTTTGCGTAGACATGTAGATGGCATCCTAGAATGTTAGGGAGCTTAATGCCCATGATAAGAGGATGTTCCTTGCCAACTGGATCAGGCAGTATAAACCAAACATGGTAGCTATCTATGAGACTAAAAATAACTTAAAATGGACTGGTTTACAGTTCTCTAGTCGATGTCAGTTGTGTCACCTACTAGAGGAGGATGTCAACCACTTATTTTGGGAGTGCTCAATCATGCAAGAACTGTTTCGAAGCACTTGGGGACAATGGGATTGGTAGTCAAGAAAGTTAGTAGGGACGTCCTTATAGGACCTAAGGGGGTACGCAGCTGCAAGTCTGCTTGTCTCATATGGAGGTGTTGGCTTCTTACAACTTGGAGGATAGTCTGGCTAACTGGGAATGATATGCTATTTCGGGGAGCCTCATCAAACGTTAATAGGTTGTGCTGGGATGTCATCTTTGATGTTTCTATTGTCTAGAGTAGTTGTCCTCAAATGTTTCTTTATTTTGCCAATGGCCTGGCTTGTTTTGGTGGTTGTAATGTCGTGGTGCTATGCTTTGCCAACTTCTAGTTGGCTTTGCAATGTTGAATATATAAATCTCTCTCTCTCTCTCTCTCTCTCTCTCTCTCCCTCATGTCTTAATCTTGAATAGTTTCTTGCCTTTTTTTATTCTTCTTCCCAATTTTTTGTGATTTTGTCAGATAATAGATGGGGAACGTTGGAGTGGAGTTTGTTTGGCATTTGCAAGAGTGAGATAGATCCATTCACCCCTTGATCAATCAACACGTCATCATACAGATCTCTTTAGTTGTCCTTCCAACTAAGAATCAAACAAGAAGCATTTTGGTCCATATATTTCAAGTGAGCACTTTGATGTATATCTATGTATGTACATCCATTTGCTTGTTTTATCACTTTCTAGCCTTTAGCATATTGGAATGAAGACATGGACTATAACAATCGGTTTAGTGTGCATTTGCTAGTATTTAGGGAAATTGTAGCATGTGTTGAATAGATTCTATGTCACGCCACATAGGAATTATGGTTGTGCTTTGGGAGCTATTGCTCTAGCAAAAGGGATTGAATGGGACAAGCCATTCAAGGTATTTACCTACTCATTTTGGTTTTTTGAAAAGAAAAATATTGTTTGAGAAAGAAAATAAAGAAAGTTTTTCCTTATGAGGGCCCGTTTGGGGGCAGGAAAAATCCTGTAGTAAAAGGAAAAAAATTCAAAATTTTAAAAAATTTCCGATTTCATCAAACGTGGAAATTTTTTAATGACCATTAAACCCCTTTCCGAAAACATGTTTCCACTGCGAGGCGTGGAAACATATTTTCGGGTTTATTTTTTAGCCCGTTAGGGCTCGCGTCTTCCTCCTGTTGCTGCCTCTCTCATCTTCCTCCTACCGTTGCCTCATCCGCTGCCTCTCGCGTCTTGCTCATGCTGCTGCCTCATCGTTCTCAACTTGTTGTTGCGCTGCTACTGTTTCAATCCCCTGGTCGTCTCTCTCGCTCTCTCACTCTCTTCGGCCTTCTCTTTCTTTCTCTCTCTATCTCACTTTGGGGTTTCCATCATCGCTGTTCTCGGCACCCACAAACAATTTGAGGGCGACATCGTTGTCGGACCTCCATTTTCCCCCTGTTCACTGGATTGTTCACATCGCAGGGCAAGCATCACCCTCAAACGACGGGCAGGTAACTTTGCTGCTACCGATCTCTCTCTATGCCCTATTGTTTCCCCTTTTTAAGCTACTGGCGATCGGACAAGTTTTGGCTTCATTCCTTTACCCTTGACAGTTTGCTTTGTTTTCCCATTTTGTTTTTTTCATGTTGTAGTACTATGGAAGGTTCAAGCTCAAGACATGATAGTCTTATATGGACTGATGCTCAACTAGAATATCTTATAATACATATGTACTATATAAATGATAATCTCTGTCAAAATGTGATCTCTATGTTTATGTTTAGAGGTAATCGAAGATGAAGCCCCGACATAAGTATGACATCTTAATTAAAGGTCGTTGAAGGGGCATATTTGATTTTGTTGACCTTCTTTTTGTTATGGTGGATGTGTACAGGACAATACATATGTACTTGTTTTTATGGATACTTTGATCGCACACTTGGCTTTGTATTTAACGTTGAAGCTCTTCTGAAGCAATTATGTAAATATTTTATCACTGATGGGAATATGTATCTTGTTGCGTTCATATGTTCTTCGAAACTCTACTGCAGTTATTTTTGTTCTTGTATTAAAAAGACTCGCCATTGTTGGTTATTTATCTATTTGGTGTGGTTCTTTGTCTAATTTCTGTAAATCCGGAAAAGTGTGGTGAAAAGTGTGAACATACTTGTAAATAGCAATGGCCAGATTATTCGATCTGATGTTGTTGGTGCCTTGAAAACGAGAACATATTTGAGGTATATCATTCTCTTGGTCGGTGTGGTCATTTCTCTATAATTTCTGTAAATCTGGAAAAATGTTTCCTTATTATCAAACTAAGAATTAATTTTTTGGAAAACTAAAAATATATTTCTTTTTCATCAAACATAGAATTATATTTCTGAAAATATATTTCTCAGTCATCACATACACACCAAAATTGGAATCGGAAAGATTTTTCCCATTCATTTTTTCCAAAAAATATATTTTCAGAAATATATTTCCAGTTCTATATTTCTAGGCCATCAAACGGCCCTTACTTGTAGTAATAAGAGATAGTGTTTCAAAGCTAAACTAGACTATGTGTTTGATCAAAAGAATGAGATCGTGAAGGTATGTTTGCATCTTCTGTTCACTGATGTAGTCATTGAGGGTTGTTTGATGGCCTTGGAAAGAACTGTAGCTGAGGAAAAAAAATTCAAACTTTTAAAATTTTTCTGTGCCATCAAACATGAATTTTTTTTTTTGCCGTTAAACACGAAATCGGAATTTTTCTTCCGGAAATAAGTTTCCACCTATCGGAAACTTTTTCCCGAAAATAAGTTTCCACCGCGGAGGGTGGAAACAGTTTTCTCGAATTTTTTTTTGGCCCGTTGAGGCACACTCGTCGCTCGTGTCTTCCTCCCAACGTTTCCTTTTCGTGCATCGTCTGCTATTGCTGCAGCATTTTCCTCCTTCCCCCATTCCCTATCCCCTCCCCATCACAGAGACCGTCTCTCCTCCGCTGGACGGCCGTGATCCTCCAGCCGCCCGCCGGTGAGCCCTCTTCCGCTCTTATCTCTCACTCTCTCTTTCTCTCACGCTCTCTCAGTCTTGTTGCGAGAGGAAGAAAGAAGGGACGGCAGGATTCTGGAGTAGCGGGAGAGGGTTTCTCTTTGTCTCCCGCTTCCTCTGCTTTCCTCTTCTCTCCCTCCGATGTCTCCGCTGACGGCAATAGAGGTAAAACCCTAACCCGTGTCCTTCCTTTCCTTTGTTCTCTCCCTTCCCTTCTGTTGTTCTCTTCATTGGTTGTCCTTGGCTTTCTTTCTCTTCAAGTTTCTGTATTCCTATGTTTTCTTTTCTGCGTCAGCATTATTATCGGGTCTGATTCATGCCATTCTTATCTGAGATGAACTACAAGAGCGTTACCCTTACGGCCTGTTTGGTTGGAGGGAAAGGGAAGGAAAGGGAGGGATTGACCAATCTCTCCTTTGTTTGGTTGGCTAACTAAAAAGGAGGGAAAGGGAGGGAAAGGGGTAAAGTGTGTTTGGTTGGGAGGGGAGGGAAAGGGAAGGGAGGGAAAGGAAATGATTGTGTAGTGTAAATGCAATCCCTCCCAAATCGGACGGATTGGGAAGGAAAGGAAAGAGAGAGGAGCAAAAGTGTTGACTGCCCACAATACCCCTTCCTTCACGTTCTTAATTTTTTAAACATTTTGACTATTATGGGTATTATTGTAAAGTATTAACCTTTCCTTTCCTTTCTTTTGTATCCAATCAAACTTTTTAATCACCTCTTTCCTTTCCATTCCATTCCTTTCCTTTCCCTTCCCTTTCTCTTCCCTTCCCTTTCCTTTCCCTCCCTTTCCATCCCTCCCTTTCCCTCCCTTTCCCTCCTACCAAACAGGGCCTTAAAAGGAAGTGCCCAAATCTCGCTTTGTCTACAGAGTGTTCTTTCCTTTTCCCCAGTTTTATTTTTCATTTTTCATTGGTGTCAATTTATGGGATGCATGTGCCGTCCAGCCTGTGATCTTGACGTGGGTTTCTTGCTTCAAGCAATGTTGATGTGGGCATTAACATGGGTACAAGGGTGGAAATTGTTGGCCCAATGGTGCTGGAAAATCAACTTTGCTGAATCTACTAGCAGTGATATGAGGAGAGGTTGGGAGAAGCCAGCAGATATTCTCAACATCTTGTTCATCTGTTGACCATGGAAGAGAACCATGTTCAGTATCTTCCGAGGCTGCATCTCAGGAAGGGTTTAGCAAGCAGGAGGCTTCATTTTTATTTCTTTTCTATTAAATTACGCATGTTTGGTTATTCTGTAATATTAGTCTAATGTAATTCTTTTCTGTTGTATTATACTGTAATTATGGTTTTGCAAAAATTCATCTGTATCGCTGTTTTTCTGCTCGATTTTGTCATCAATGTGTATGTGAAAATGCAAGCCATAACACTAACAGGAGTAGTCTCTTACCAGGCCCACTACTGATGAAAAAGGAATGGTCTGTGATTCCATCCTTGTAATTGATATGGAGGTGCCCATTCTTGGATTGTAATTGGTATGGAGGTGCCCATTCTTGGATGGTCTCCATGTTGAAATGGGGAGAAATTCAGGCGCTAGTAATAAGTGGCAGATTATTATTTTTCTGCTGACGTTTTTCCTATTGGTAAATGTGCTTGTTATTGGTTAACCTTTCAATAAAATTTGTATTTAAACTCTGAAGTTGCAGGCTGATTAATTAGTTGCTTTTGTATCAGAATCTTTCATAACAAAACCAAAATCATAGTTGCAGCAGTCGCTTCTAGATGTAAAGGCAACTTGAGTATTGGCTATAAATTTGAACAATGAATACATGATCGTTATTTTTTATCTGACTTTGCTTCTAGTTTGGTGCCATCAATGTCATTGAAATTAATTATTTTTGTACCTCAGATTGCATTGAAAGACCCTTATTGTTATTCATCGTGCTTTAAGAGAATTAGATCCCACATTTCGTGAAGAACTTATAAACTACAGCAGAAACATGGGCCATATGCTCAATTTGTCCCATTTTAAGGATGACTCAAGTCCAAATGGTAATCTCATTTTGATGCTATTTGATACTAAAACTTCAAGTTTAAGGCATGTTCTGATCTAACTTTTCATTATCTTATGGTTAGCATGGGGCTACTCTGCATGGATAAGGGTTTATGCATTGTTTCTGGAAGAGAAATTGGAATACTTTTGTGTTCTCAAGTATGACATCGAGATAGATGAACCAGTAAGCAATTTTATTGAGCTTTTGCTTTCTATCATCTTCATGTGTTTGAGTTCTGAACCTGTTGGCACATCTTAAGCTCACAGACCTATTTGGAAGGCTGTGGTACTCGTGTTGATACGCCGGACACGGATACAGTGACATGGCTGGACAGTCTGGATTTGTGCAGGTTTATTGTGGAATTTCGTGGGTTTTTTGGTGGAATTTTGCAGACTTATTTGGGGGAGCGATTCATCCTTCCCAAACACATAAAATGAAGAAAAATTAAAAACTAAACATTGATAGGTAGAAGGCATATTTAATGTCTGAATGTTTGTTGTGGGGAAATTCATGATTCGACTGCTTAAGTAAAAAACTGAAGCTTTATTCCCCATTTTGTCTGCTTATTTTTGTTATCTATATTGCTTCGTGCTTGATAAAGCTTATGTGACACCACATGGACAGGAGCAGGTTTTAAATTATGGTGCCTTTCGAGAGGAGAGCTTGCATCAATACGGAAGATCTGTAGTGATTTAAGAAACTATATAAAGATTATGTAAATCTGGAAATATTTTTCTTTATTATTGTCAAACTAAGAAATAAATTTCTAGAAATCTGGAAATATGTTTTTTTATTATCAAACACAGAAATAAAAGTCATCACACACACATCAAAATGGGAATTGAAAAGATTTTTCTCATTCATTTTTTCCAGAAAATATATTTGTAGAAACATATTTCCAATTCCAGATTTCCAGGCCATCAAACGGCGTGATGATGCTAATTCAGTTCAAATATTAATTGGTGATATTTTGTTAAAACTTAAAAATGTTCATGGAACTCTTTGGTTGATCACAAATGAGAAGTCTTATTCCATTAATATGTTTGTTCAACATTTGTCTTGTTAGTATGAAATTTATGAGGCTTCAAGTAACAATTGGTTGTGTGAGCTGATATTTTTATGATTAAAAACAAATTTAAGCATGAAAAGTGTTTAACTTAATGTATACATTTTACCCAAAAAAATCTTAAAAATAAGGAACAAAATGTGCTACATATTTTAGTTCTCTTGGTCTCTTCTATGTGAAAGGTTGTTGTTTCTGGCTTGCCATGAGCATTTCACATCACATTTTTATGCTCCCACATGCATTTGAAGAATCTTATCACATTGAAATTCTATCATGGTTTTGGGTTTATAGGTTATAGGATAAAGCAGTTGCTTGCATTTTATAGAAATATGTTAAGTTTCATTTGTACAAAACATTGATATTGATTTGCTTTTCGTTTTTTCTAGAAATCACAACTTATAGAAAAGATTGAAGTGAGGCTGTTGGTCAAGAAGGTACAGGTATCACCTATATCAGAGAGGAAAAGAAGCTCTTTGATTTGTACAGATTAGTTGAATATAATGATCACCAGCCCTCGTTCCACTTTTGTTATTATTCTAAATGCTTTTCTAGCTAATTGATTGCTCTATTGCAGTATCTTTAAGTTCCTTGCTTATTATTGGTAGAGACCATAGTTCCAAATAGCAAATGTTTTTCTTTATTAAAGCCCATTTTTTTTAATCCTAAGAATAAGACCATAAATTCTAAGTTTTTTTTTATTCATTGAACTTCAGATTTCTTCAACAAAAAAACCTAATTTTGCATCAGGTGAGGCTACAAATTTTTTGTTGGGAAACATTGATCCCTCCTTTGCTTGTAGGTAATCTTGATCTAAATTATGTTTTATTGTGGTTTACGTAGACATATTCAATTTGACGATAAAAGCTTGATCCTAATTGAATCATTTGTTGACTTCAAGCAAACTTTACATAGCTTATTCATGTTATCCTTACTACCACTCTAGTAGATTATGTTATATTTTCATGGTTTATGGAATGTACTGTTTTTTGTTTGTTGTATTGTTTTTTCACCTCCTTTCTCTAATGTTGAAGTTTTGCAGCTAATGTGAATGAGATTGAAGAGTTCGATGAGCTGTTTAAGAAAGTAATTTGTTGACTGAGGGTAGGTTGAAAAATAAGGTGTGAGGTATTATTGTTTTCCCGAAGCATTGCTGGATTAGTTTTGTTGAAGCATTTTCCTTTGCATGGATGATCCAGATATGAATGGAATGATGTTCAAGTAAGATGGACATTTTTTTTAATGGTGGTTGGAAATTTAATTTTTTATGAGTGCAATGACTCTATGGGTGGGAACTATTTGTTGATCTGCACTTAGAACTTTTATTTGACGTATGGGTAATAGTTGTATGTGAAATCATACTCAGAATAAGTGATTCTTGATGCACCTTTTTCAGGGTCAATTTAGAGTTGTTTTGTTACACGATAAATTGTTAAATTGAATTTATTGTATTGAGTTGGTTTAATTGTGAATTTTATTTTGATTTATAGGTGGGAAGCCATGAAAGAAGAGGAAGATGTATATGAAGATGGAGCTGCTAGAGCTGATTACATGATGAACTCAAGATTTTTTTTGTATATTTTTATTAATTTTATAATGTTTTTTTCTTATACACACAGTTCAAGGAAAAGTCAAAGCTACCATTCTTAAAAGTGATATATGAGGTATTGAGAACAGTCCGCGTTCTTGAATACATGTTCAAATGTGATTAAAATTCGAACATTTAGGAACACATGTTGAAGATCATTCCTAATGATTACTATATTAAGAATGGTCGGGGAGTAGTCCTAAGAGTATATAGGAATGCCGCATTTAGAATGTCATAGGAACAATCACATTGTCATTCCTAATTATTTTTAAGAATGATTTCCAGCAATTTCTGTAAATGTATTTTGTTATTGTGTTTGATTCAAACTCCACGAGTACTTGAATTTCATAAACAAGGCAAATTTGGAGAACAATTTAAGGATTGAGGTAATCTACATCTGTCGCCAGTGGCCAAGACTGACTTGTATATGCTAATTAGACATGCAATTGTCACGTGTGGCAATTCATAGTATGTCACTATGGCTCAAGTATATTCTCGATGACTCCTAAACATCTGCTTCAATTGGCTTTGCTTTGACAAAATCTCCTTTAACTTCCACCCCTCATAAGCATCAGTCCTGTGGAGGTAGTGAATATTACTTGCATTGATATACTATAAAATTATATCTCTTTTATATATGTTTTTCATGTACAATAGGACAGAGGACTACAACATATCTCCTTTGTTGGCCATGGTCATGACAAATTCACATCTACTTCAGTTAACCTTTACTTTCATAGAATTTCATTCAACTTTCACCCCTCAAATTCATCACCTACAATGTGTTATAAATGAATTAAGTACTTGTTCTGTACTTGGGACATAAAAATGTAACAATCTATTGTCTCTTGTATTGTTAATAGTCATGATATATCAATATACAACCAATTAAACGTATTTCAACAATGCCTCCCTCAACTTCCACCTGAGGCTGCACAACGAGTCAAACTCGAGTTTAAATTTATGCTCGAAATGTTGAACAAGTTGAGTTCAAAATGTAAGAACTCAACTCATTTGAACTTCGCTAGGCTCGACTACATAAATGCGTCTTGAATGAGAGATTTTTTTATGCTAAGTTTTTCTAGGGGATATTTGGATGTAGAATTTGTGCATTCTTCTTTGGATTATTTTATTAGATGGTCCTTCATAGCTGTATTAGTTAAAAGAAACCAGTTAAACGAGTTCAAAGAAACAAAACAGGTTAAGTAAACGAAAACAAGATAAATGAGTTAAGCGAGTCGAGCCTGGCACTATATCGAGTCAAACTCGAGTTTATTCCATGGAACTTGACTCGAGGTCATGTCCAGCTTGAGCTTGAGTTTTTCGAGCTGAGTAGAGTTCGAGCTGGCACATCTCAAGCACACTCAGCTTGTGTGCAGCCTTACTTTCACCCCTCAAATGCATCATTATAATGACTAATAGGCGACCTAGTTACTCATTGTAGTAGGCTGAGTTAATTTATTTTTATCTGAGAACTTTTAACTTACATCTTCATGTTTCAAAAAAAAGTTTTCTAATAGCTGCTCAGCAATTGTGAAAGCCCTAGAGATCATCTACTTCAATGTGAGAACATGAAGTAGGGATCTTAATGCATCAATAAAGATCACCGGAGAGCTGCTTGAGGACGCCAGAGAGTAGCATCACACTAAGGACTGAGCATGTCATAGGGAAGATACTTCACCCTCATTGAAATTTGATGGTCTTCAGGGAAAGGCACAGCGACTACAATGAACATTGCAGACCTTTTTGAGGTGACAAGTCCTTCACTCAAACGTTGTGGAGTTGTTCAGCCGTAAAAGAAAATGTAAAGTTGATACAAATGACAATTAACAAATATAGAGGTCACGAGATCCAGCATTCTTTTAGCTTTCTGTTCTCACTGGTGTTGCCCCCATTCAAGAAAGAGAAATGAGGTTGCAACCACCAGATTGGAAGTATTATTTAATGAGAATTTATGTTTGAGAAAAGCAAATGGGTCAGCTTAGCCCCAACTGGCCCATCCAGCCAAAACAAAAACTCAAGACCGAGCACTTGACAATTGTGAACAGCTTTGTTACACAAACCATTCAAGTAACTGAGGTCGTACGTACTTTCCTCTTACCTTTGCAATAGTGCTTTTGTTGATACCACTCGGCGAAAGACAAGGGGCCACGACAAATCGTGATAGGTTTTGAAAGAAACGTGAACAAAAAATATGTAAAAAAAACAATTACTTAATCAGTAAAACGGAAGCCTCTTTCAAATCGAGCGAACGTAGGCAGTGGGCGAAAAGCCCTTATGGAATTCAGCATTTTCTAAGCTAGGTTCAGAAGTGGATTTTTTGTTTTGTTACAATTCTTTCTATAAAGCAAGAAAGCCCCAAATTGAGCTAAATAAGTCAAAAAACACTTTTACAACACAAGCCAGCAACATTTTTCCACGATCAACATGTCAATCCAACCGCATACCTGCGATACCGTGCTCCTCGCCTGTAAGTATAAAACCCCATCCCTACTACTTCACTTGTACGGAATGAAAGAACACCCTAGATGCTGAACACTGAAATGGGTCTTTAAACTACAGATTACCGGTAAATGAGGATACTTTCTGATGCATTTAATGTGCGTAAGTAAATGAGAACATCACATTACCATCGTTGATGTAACTTAGGGAGGCACTTCACACAGGAAATGAATTGGAAGCAGGAAGGTCAGGTTCTTTGGATCTTCAATAAGTCCCGCTTATGTGAGTAACTTACGACATACTCTTGACTATCACAAACATAAATAAAATACAGGTACATATAGCCTGTCTATTTCACAAACTCCGTAAACTTCTTGGATGAATAAAAGTATCTCATCCTACCGCCTACCCAACTCCCCATCATACCCTATGGTATAGAGTCTGCTTTTAGTATCATGGAATATTCCCCATCATATTTCAACTTGCATGTTGACCCCTTTTTACAGTATAAAGAGTTGACATTATGAAAATTCAAAACAGAAACCTACCTGCTTCTGTTCCGTTGCACCAACCCCCATGGGGATGAACTATGTAAATTTCAACACGGGGCAGCAAAACAAGCACACCTGTCATGAGCTGGAGAAAAAGCTTGCACCTAACCCTACCTCAGCTTCAAGCACTTAATTACCTAAAAAGTGACTGAAAACATGCTATATTAATGGCCAATAAAAAGACCGCAGCAAGTTAGTCAATGCACATTGATAACCCAAAATATGACAGGATATGAACATCGCCAATTCACAAGCAGCCTCAAATCCACAAGAAAAATGAAGCCTTTCATATGACGCCCCATATACTATGCTAAAATTGACCTATACTTAACCATAAACATATTAGAAAAGCAAAAGTAGCAAAATAATTGCCCTACAAATGCCCATTTGGGCACACCTACAAATTATGTGCCCCTCCGCAGTACACAGACTGGATCTACAAGAGCCACAACGACCCAATGCCATTAAGAGGAACACAAAATGATGTCTATAGTCTCAACTGTCATCCTCATCCTCATCTTGTCCTTCCCCATCATCATGGCCATCAGTGCTTTTACCCTGAGAATGCAAAAGAGGACCATGTGCATATGATATTCTTCATACGAAACAAAAAGACGTGAACAGCGAAAATCCAGTCAAGGATTAACAATTGAACACCAGGTGCATCAAATGGACATTTCGGTAGAACGAATACGTTAAACAGATATATGTTAGTAGCCATCAGAAAAACAAAATCACAAGCCAAAAGCAAACATCTGCTGAGATAATTTTGTGATGTCCATGTTATAGCCCATTTGCAAAGACAAAGACATTGGATTACAATTGCATTATGATATCCACATAACATATTGAACTCATGCATTGACTGAATGTAGTATATGCACGTCAAGAAAGCAGGTGAGTAAAATGAATCCTGATTGCACTGATTTTCCCTTGTCAGCAAATTTATTTCATGAACCTCTTGGCTGGACAAGTTACTGTTACAAGACAAAATAAACACACAATGTAAAGAATTCACTTGTTCGTACTTCATAGTTCATACACATAGACTTGGACTGGAGAGGATGAAAATCAATTAACTTGTTCCAAAAGAAATGCTCCAAGAAATTCTGGCTGTCATGGACAAAATCTGAAGGAATTTTTTTTGTCAGAAAGGTTTCGCAAGTTGACAGCCATCCATGTTGGCACTCTGTGGTTATCAAATGCTCACCCTTGACCAGAATCATTTACACATCTTTAGAGCAGACACCATCGAAAACTGAAAACTGTCTCGGTCTTTTATCACAATTGTAGCAAGGCATATATATTCCATGAGATTGATCGGCAAGGAAATTTGAAGACCGTATCTAGAGAAGTGCTAATTAACTTTAACTACTCATCCAAGATACTGATTTCCAGTAAAGGATCAAGGAATCATGAGGATGGTTGCATCAAAACTAAGTCACACTGGTATGGGCACCGAACAAGTACCGCGACGCAGGTATAAGTACAGTAATTTTAGAAAATGTGGATACGAGGATATGGCCACACACACACACACACACACACACACACACACACACACACATATATAGTTAATACGGCGAGTTTGAAAAAAAGGAAAAAATATGGTAAATTTTTAAAAACTAAAAATGGGAGAAAATAAAATAAATGAAGCTAATAACACAAACATCAAAGGATAAGTAGATTTGCAACAAATAAAAAATAAAAAATGAAAAATAAAACTGTCTGGCATTAAAAAAACTGAAAAAAATGAAAAAAGTAAAAAAAAAAGGTTCAAAAACATGTTAAAAGCACATTTTTTTCGTTTTTGATGTTTTTCAAAAAAATGCATTTTTTTGAAGTTTTAAACAGCCATTTAATTTATCGTGTTTTTTTTCACTTTTTTTTTTTAAAACTCGCTTTCTGTGACTATAAATTATATATATATATATATATAATCCCTCAAAAAAATCATGTTTTTTGTTAAAAAGCAAAAGGATTTGAAGCATTTTGGATAGAACCTGACCCATGTCCAATCCAAAAAAAAAAGTCCCGATGTGTCCAAGTACTAGTGTCGCCGTGTCGGCATGTCATCACGGATACAAGAACCAATTTTTCATGTCCATAAAATTAGCATTGAAATAACCTTTTAATCAATTTGTTTATATATTCAAACAGATCGCTAAAACATAGAAAACATCAAACCTCCTTTATGAGCAAGAGGCTTAGGACCTATGTGACACAGATACTCTTATTGGAGTGATGTACTAGTACCAGTGGCAACAGTGGTACTGGTATTAGTACTGCCTCGGACACACCCCACACCCAAGTTTTTTGAAAGTACTTTACACCTGCCGTACCTATACTAGCACCCATAACCATACCCATGTTATAGGCTTACTCATCTATGATAACTAGGTTAATATGCAAGTATAATCTAAATGATATAATATTGACTGTTATGAATTAATGTTATATGATGACTATAACACTATTAGTCATATTATATAACTTAATATATATAATAGTTGTCTTCCACACTTTTTAACATATATATTAAGTTATATATGACTATGATATATTATATAATATAAATTAATATAATATTTGATTGTATGTGAATACATACAGTCATAATTAGTTAAATGGTTACCTAAGTGAGCCTAGTCATGCCCAAGCGTGCCTAAGATTTAGGTGCAGCCGGTCACCTAGGCTGCCCCTAGCAACTTTGATAACATAGATTGCACGTGCCAAGTACAAAACATAGATACAATATCCAAAGGAATGGTGCTGAGAAAAATCATAGGGCAATAGCAAATGCAGCGTGTGAAAGGGGACATGCAATAGTTAAAAATGAAGAACTGATCTAAGTCATGGTAGAGGAAAATTAAAGGATGTAGAATTGATGTGTTCATTGTAGAAGTATCTTACAAGTTCATCATCATCTGCTTCTTCATCAGAGTCAAATTCCTCCTCGTCAGCCTCCTGCATCAGCAAGAAGTGTAACTTAAGATCACTTGTAGAAATAAAGAAACATAACAACATATAGCTGTTACTTACATTGTTGAAATACTTCAGAGGATTGGGCCACAAATCCTCCTTAATTATCTCTGCCACCTGAAAAACCAAGAGTTTATAGGAAAGATCGTAGACAAACACAATCACATAAGCACTAAAAAGAACTTGGTGCTTTCTTGTTCTGCAACCAAGATATAGAAGCAGTTGAAAGCTGTCACTAACTGTCAGATACGGTTAAAAAATAAGGTAAGTTGGCATAATAGCCAGAGAATTTTGTTTGTAGATGGCATTGCTAGAGAATAACAGAGATATAGCTTAGATCATCCAGAATCTAACAATAAGGATTAACTAACCTCATCATGAATTCCCTCTGTGATCTCATCCTTTTGAGTTTCACTGAACCATGTAAAGAAGCTGCATCCACAATACAATATGATGAACTGGTGCTTTAGGAAGTTTTTTGAAGTCTTTCAATGTAATCGCAGAAATCAGAAAATCTTCATGAGAAATAAAATGTAAAATATGGCAATAATGTCATTTACATGACACTTACAATAATAGAAAATTACCTGGAATTAATGGCTCTAATGAAACTAAAAAAAAAAAGCAAAAATACAAACAAGAGCTAATCACAAAATTTATTATAATCAGATCATTTTTGAGGAACCCTACCACTGGAGCAAATAACAAACTGGGCACCTTTCACGATGAATTCATGATTCAAGTAGAACTGCCTAAAGGGGAGTGAACCACTTGACACCTTTTCAGTTCCACACCTCCCTGTCTTTTCCATTGTTTCTCTAAGGAGGCATTTAGTTTACCCTCAAATGTTTCTGAAATAGCAAAAGTTTTGGGTTGCAAAAGCTTTTACAGGTTTAACTTGATAATGACAATTAGTAAAAGATTTTCCTTAATGAGCCTTGATAGGTGAACATATCCTGAAGGCAAAAGGCTGAACATTGATAGGCATAGGCAAACACTTAGTCTCCTCGAAGAGGTACAAGCTTTTCCAGGTTTATCCTAAAATGCAAAAGCTTTTGCATTGCTAAATTATAGACAAAACAAGTGGACCACAATTTTAGACAAAAAATTTGCTAAAAGCTGTAGTCGTTAGTGCAGTCAAATGTGAGAAAGCATTGTATTTCACACTAATCAAGTTAAAAACTGTACTTGAGAATTTCTTCTAGCTTCTTCGCTAATTTCACATACAGACGCAACTGAATCAACTTACAAAATCAAAGGAGGAGATTGAACTTGAGTTTATTCAAAACTGAAGATTTATTCACAAAGGCCTAACTAAAAACATGATTTGAATGCTCAAAGACAAGTTACTCATGGTTCAAGACCATGTACAACTGGAAGGGGATGAGAAGAAGTACTTATTTATCATTGGGGTTTGGATCTTTGGATCTAGATCCAACCCACACATGGGTCACAATGTTATAATCTGTTAGACAGATAAACGGTGGCAGATTTGTACTTTTTATATTTTTGATTTATCACTTGTGTAAAATCTGTCAAATGTTAACAAAGATTAGCGCACACTTGATTAACTGAAGCTGCCAGTACATTGTTGAAGGAATCCCTTTTTTGCTTGTCTGCTCTCTATGTCACATGGGTGCGGATACGGGTACGGGAATGGCGATACGGGTACAGACACGGCAATTTTGAAGCTTACAGTTCAGTCAATAAGTACATAATTTTATTATGTAATGGTTAAGTGTTAACATAACTAAAAAAATCCAAAAAAAAGGTCACCCTTTTTTGCCTAGGCTCGCCTGGTCCCGCCTAGGCTCTAGGCGCTGCCTGGCACCTAGGCACCTTGACAACTAAGCCTCCTCACCAAATTGGAAAAACTAAATCAATTCGAAAATTGAGTTTTCACAAATGAACTATAATGCAACAAGAATAACTATGATCAACTATCAAATAATAGCGAGTCATAGGAATAACAAATCTTCCAACATATATGGCGAGATAAGATCTTCCATCACTAATGACAACATGACCCCTATCAAAATAAGGGATACAGTTGATGAGTTTACCACTTACCAACATGACTTGCAAATGTGAGTTATTGCCCCTAAATCAACATACCATTTTCTATAATCATTTTGTTTTAAATTCAGCTCAGCAAGGGAAGACAGCAATATCTCCTTGGGTTCCTTGGTGTCTTTAATGCTTTCATTCTCCTTTTCAGAATCTGCTTGTTGGTTCCTCCCTTTGTTTTAAGGGTTAAACCAACAGTTGGCTTTAATATCTCTTTGTTTGTTTCACTAAAAGCAATAGGAGCACGACCCTGTCCCTATGTATTTGGAGGCAAAGTGGGAGTGGGCTAACTACCTAAGGCTAGGCCTACCTGTCTACCTATTTCCCGACCACCTCGTCCATAGTTTCCAAGCTGACCTTGTCATCAATATGAAACACATGAAATAAGAACATACTGAGGATCTGACTGAGATGAAGAGTTTTTTGAAAGATGTTTTAGTGTCATCTAGTATTGGAAATGCTTAAGAACGCAACTTCTATATGTAGGGAGGACAGGAGACATAATAAAGATGTGACAATAATGGTGTACTCCCCCTAGTCCATTCAAAATTTGATGCAGGAGATCACTGTCATTGAGGGTGCATCCTACAACTTAATCTATAATTGACTTCATCTTGTTTAGGTATTGTGAGATCAACATTTTATCTATTTTCATCGTTTAAAATTCTTCTTTGAAAAGACAATCCTCGCCCACAAAACCTATGACGAAGTCAGACAGAATTTCTCCGAAAGTTCTGTAACAAAGCAAACATCAGGGATTCAAACAAAGAACCTCCTATGACAAGGTAACATGCGATCTAAACAGTGACTAAATGTTCCTTCTTTTCCAAAGCAAGATACTCTAGGTTCTCAACCTATGATGTGCTTCATCCATTGTCACAAAAAATGTGTACGGGTATTATACGGCGAGGAAAAAGATGGGTACAATACGGCAAAGTTGTATATCTCAGGAATAAAACGGAAAAATCTTGGCAAATTTTTAAAAAATTTAGAACATTTAATAAATCCTAAAAATTATAAAAAAATAAAATATCATAAAAATATGAAAAAAGCAAAAGACGATTATAATATGCATGCGTTTTTTTCATGTTTTTTTTATTTTTTGATGTTCTTTTTAAAAAACGCGTTTTGTACGGGTACTATACGGCTGACTATGTTTTGCCGTATTATACATGTCTTTTTCCAATAAGACGCGTTTTTTATGACAGTGGCTTTATCACACAAAAACTCCTGAAAAAGGCAACATGGCTGAACATAGGTATAGGTAAGGGAACTACTTAAGAGTCTTAGACACAATTGACTCATTTTTTGTAATTTTTGGATACCAATTTATATTTTATGAATATAAACAATGAACATGTGTTTATTTGTTTAAAATCCTATTGTTGCCATATATATATATATATATATATATATATATATATATATATATATATATATATATATATATATATATATTGTTTCTCCTCAGAACTTTCGGGAAAACGCTTTGCACTAGTATTTACACCTCCCGTACCTTCACCCATGTGACGTGTTAAAGACTCCCTTTTTCACCCTCAAGAGACTCTCACCACTCCTTAAACAGATAAGTACTACACATGTTAAGCAGCAACTGAAAAACGTCAATAGCAGGTAACTTATCACTAAAATGATCACTTGAATCAAACTTTGGTGGAGCAGGAATGCTTCCATCCAAGTAATATAGGAGACCCCAACCCTTGATGAATGAGAAAATTCAAGTTATTCAATCTATTTGAATGAGTTGCCCCAGGAAATTGAAGCAATACCAAGTGAGATGAAAAAAAATCTATGGAAAGGACAAAAGAAGGAAAAAGGTAGAGCAAGAAACTGGAAATAAAAGAGAATGAGATAAACACTGCCCAGGCACCGTCCAATCCAAACAAGATTGGCATAGTCAAGAAAATGTCAGCCAAAGCAAAGGACACTGCAGCAACAGAAAGATAAAAGTAGTCTTTTTTTTAGGGAAATGACCGACAGTAGACAAAAAAAAGTGTAGCCGTGCCATGAATCGGACGAACTTGAAAATCAGATCAGGTAGACAATAGAATAACTATGTAATCATTGATCAGTTCTCAGACAAAACAGAATGGTACCTGAAGACAGAAGAGAAATAAAAGAAAGACCCAGATGGCAGAATAAATAAGAAAGGGTGATGTAGACCAGTCAATAAAGACGTGAACAGAACCAATACGAAATGTTACTCAGAAACTCAGATTCAAGAATTTAAGAAAACTGATGAAAGAAAGATGTGTAGAAAGGAAAGAACAAGTAGGACGTAATGAAAGTTCAAAGTACTTTAAACCAGCAGGAAGTTTAATAGAGGAAACGTTAGGAGCAGATCAAATGGGAAGAAAACAGTGAACGTCCAGATTTAGGACTTAAATGTAGACATTTGCAACATGCAGACAAACAGAAGAAATAGAGAAAAGAGAATTAAAATTAGAAGAAATAAAGAGGAAAGAATAACAAGATCTCCAACATCACGCCTTCAGAAGAAAACTGCACATGATATGTGGCTTTGGTACCAAGTCCAAAATAAGATCTTGATGTCCAAAGTTTTTCACCCGTAAAGAAGAAGAGAGACGAGCAAAAAGGAAAACCTTCAATAGTATAACGGCAGCCCCGACTGATCAGGCATGCCCTAATCTTTATTAATATGGGACAGACTTTACATGACTAAGTAATACACTGAAAAATAGAGACTACAAATCTGCATTATTTACACATCTAATAGATTACAACATTGTGACCCACGTGTGAGCTGGATCCATCTCCAAGGATCCAAACCCCAATGAAAAATAATTACTTCTTTTCACTTATGCCCCAGTCCATTACAATTAAACCATACATTCTTCCTTTACGGCTTTCATTTTGCGCTTCCAAAAATAAGGAGGCTTCTAAGGTTCCACGTATGATCCAAGTCTAGCAGCAACTAAGGCTGACCCATATTCCCTTTTGTGATATTCATCAGTAGAAACTACAAAAACACTTTCCTTTTTCTTGTTCATATTGTGTCTAGTTGAAGTAAAGAGCTTGCTTTGGGGTTAAGCCCCCTACCTTTATTCCAACAAAATGGATATATACAGGGGAAGGCCAAAACAGACCTTTACAATAAGCACAAAGGATTGACCCAACCCTTCAACAAAAAGATTGATAACATAGCCTACAAGCTATGCCTATACATATTCAAGTCGGCAAAATAGCCATGAGGATCATTGGCATGATCCATGATCAAACGTCCCAAGTCAACTGTAGCAGCACCCTGCTCCACAAAAGTTCTCATCTGAATTTGGTTAAGACACCCACCAGCCTGCATTTGGCCTTCTTCCTTCCAGTCTCTGTCTAGTTTTCCTCACCCAATCTTTAGTAGGGGAAATGATTACATAGTCACCACCATATTCATTATGGAATCTGAGAATGCGCTCCAATACTTCCATGTCTCCTTCATGAATCCTTCGACGATCCATGATAATCACCACACAACCCATTTGCCCATTATCCGCATAGCTTAATCCAGCTATTTTCGGTCCATGCCTAGTTTGAGCTCTAACAATGTTAGTTAACATTCCATGTCTATTCGAACCGATGGTGTCAACACTGGAGAGCCCAGTTTCCATCCAAATTCTTATATTGTCTAGTTGCTTTTCCGCTTAATCAAGGCAATATGTCTCCAAGAGGAGGCATTAGAGATGGAAGGAGATATGTTCTCGCTTGTTCAAATTCAGGTTTTAACCCATTGAGAAAGTTAAAGAGATGATCTTCAAGATGATTTGGTCACTTCTCCATAGCATCTCCTCCTCGCTTGTGATGTCGAAGACCCAAATTTAGACCAAAATGGCTGACAACTTGGTAATCTCTTGTATTTTTTCTTGTTTGCAGTGAGGCACCTTTAGTTGGAGAAAGAGTTAATGAGACATCCCTACAGGTATACATCCTTTAAAGAGAGTTTCATGTTTCACATGCTTTCTTAATTTGACAAGATCTACATCTAGTCTAGACCCTAGTGTAAAAAAACCCAGTAAAGTACCTTTTTGCTTTCATCTCCCAATGGTCATGCTTTTTCAAATATCTTCAAGAGCTTTGCCTCTTTCAATGCCTTCTAGAACTTTGATTTGACCACCTTCAATTTTTGTACGTTTGGGCTCATCGTACACTAGCATTGCTCAAAAGGCCATGTCCCTTGATATAGGCTTCTAGTTTCCAGCCCAAACAAGATAATTTCCAGATCAATTAAGCTTAAATCCAATAAAAAATAAGGCTTCACAGTGCTCCGTCACAACAACTAGCAACTTTCCAAAAGAGAAAACTTCAATAAGATTGATGTAATCCTATTTCTTTGTAAAGAAGTCAAGCAACACCGACCAGCAACAGAGAAGCACTTGGACAACTTGAGATATCAAAATCAAGCATTGCCTGATACCATACAAGAATGCATTGTATCTTCACAATAATCAATCAAAAACTGACTTGAAGATCTCCCAAATAGATTCTTCACATATAGCACACACACACATGCAAATGAAAGTATGAAACAACTCATAAAGCACAGGTGTCCTATAGCACAAAGCTACAAGCATTAAAAAATTAAACTTTATTGTTCAGCTCCATGCTTAGCAAAAGCTAACAAGAGGGGCTTGTGACTTGTCCCTCCTTATATACAACAAAGAGGGGCTCAAAATAGCTGTTGGGCTGGTCCCAGCCACAATGGTGAACGTCTTATTTTGACCAAACAGCAAAGAGCGAAAAGGAAAAAGGTTAAAAATACAAATGATCTGAAAAGAAAATTGCAGAAAAGAAGTACAGGGAAAAGGACCAAAATGAAAATTATAGAAATAACCTTGCACAAGTACCTATACACAGTGTGTGTGTGTGTGTGTGTGTGTAGTCACAAGTATATACACGTAAATGTTATGGATATTCGTTAAATATACACACATAAGTACAATGCATATGTATTTAAATATGAAAATCTAACAACCAAGTGCCTAAAGACGCACTTGCAAAAAGAAGGTTGCCAGCATTTTTCGGGTCATCACATGCAGATACCATAGAGACATTATTAAGGCATTCACATTACTTTCTGCTTACATGATTTAAGTGTAACGCAAGGGTGTAGAAGTAATTCCAGCTAAATCACTTAATCTAGGACAGTCTTTTTTTTTGCCTTTGAAACAAAAGCCTTGCAGCAGGTTTTTTTGTCCCATTAATGAATCTATTGGAAACCAGTTGAAAACAACAAATGGACAGCCAGAAATCTCACTAATTCTACATCACATGATTGCAGGGACCGGTACACCTAATTGGGCAGTTAGTACTGGTGCACCTAAATGGTCACTTAGTACCGGTGCACCTAATTGGCCAGTTAGTAGGGTAGCCTAATTAAGATATTTGTGTATGTGTGTGTATATATAGATAGACAAAGAAAGAGGTACTAACAAAAATGAAAAATTTCTAAAAAATGCACATTTAAGACCCAAAACACACCTAATCAGCCAAATGCTCATGAACCATGGCCCAGCCAAGAAGATGATCATGAGGCAGTCAATTGGTCATTAGGTTGACATAAAAGAAGCAACAAGAAATCAACTTGAAGATGTACCTGTCCTCAGCAAATGGCCGCTTATTCCCTTTCTTTTGATTAGCTCCACCATTTGCAATATCCTTCAAAAGTTTGAAGTGGAACATACAATTCAGAAAAGCGCAAAAAAGGGTCATTAGATGCATCTCCCAACAAAGGCATTGGAAGTACTAGAGAATGATAAAATAAAATCATGTTAATGCATCCTCACCATTCCATCTTTCCATCTGATAGTTGTACCAGTGATTTTGGGGACTCCTTCTTCATCAAAATAATATGTTTTGGTAAGTTTTGTATCTTCAAAGTAAGGGTTGGGAGAGAAGTTCTGCACAAATCCATCAAGTTAAGACGAAAAAAGCATCAGTTAGTTTTTACCCACTTATCAAGGCATAGATAATAGAACTGGAATCCGGTATTCATCTTCTCAATTGTCTAGCACAACCCTAAAGGGAAACAAAAACCAAAAAGCAGAAAAGCTAAAGTTTCAAAAGATAAAACAGGGAATGAGAAGTCTTACAAATGTGATGGTGTAGCCTGATTTCAGATCTTTGCAGTCATCAACATCTAATGACCTCAAGTATTTGAAAATCTACATTAATCAAGAAATTATTATTAATATATCCACTTGCAATGGTGCTTATGAAAACGAAGTAATGGCAAATTCATCAACCTTCTGGTCTTCTTCATTTAGAAGATCACAAAGTGCAGGGTGGCTCATAAACTGCAGGTAGTAAACCTAAGGTTATTGCTAAACAATGTACATCATCTCCACAACTAATGATGAAGACAATTGAAGTTGAACCCCAACACTGACTAGCAACATCCCCCTTCCAAAAATAAGAACTGAACAAATAAATTAGGAATAGAGGATCAGTCACAAACTGCAGTTAGCCAAAAGTCAGAAATAGTCTGAATTATCTCATTTCGTCTGACGTAAACTGGTCGGCGTATTTCATTATATTTTTGCTCAACTTCCAACACTTTTTCACTTGCTTCTTCATTGACCTAAAAAAGCAGGAAAAGTAGTACAAGAAAGTTATATCCTAGGGAAACTAGAAAACCATACTATTAGAAAAGATGGAAAGATGTTACACAGCTAATAATAAGAGAGAGACAAATGCAAAGAAAGAAGACAACCAAAGTCATCAACACTAGAACACTCAAGATATAGAAGCAAAATAGCCCCAAAAACAAACTACCAAGTATAAGCTATGATATATACATTAAATTCTGTAAGTATCAATTCTTGAATTTTCATGACATCAAACACCAGTACTCTACGACGGACAAGCAGAAATAGCATTACGAGCATTTTATACAAGACTCTAAAAACATATAGCTAGTGATCCAGAGAAGAAGGAAAAATTCGCTCCTTCAACAATCAGATGATGGAAATGCTATGATCATGCACGAAACCAACAGTACACCTCCTAAAACTTCAAACGACGGATCATTAAAGCTAGGATAAGTTGAACATAATTCTATCCTAGCCATGTCGGTATTCAAAAAGAGGGAAGAAATCATGAGGAAAAAAACGATACCTAAGTAATCGACCAAACAACGGGACGAAGAAACACCAATATAAGACACGAATTGCACGTGTAATTCATAGTATCCAATTTGATACATTGACATACTCTAAGAAGAAATACAACCAATACTCATTTTTCCTGGGGAACTATCCATCGATGAATCAAAGAAACGAAGAAACTCGAGCTGAAACTTGAGAAACTGATCAAACCAAATAAGAACAGACGATTACCCAGCACTTTTCATTTCAACTAATCAACAGACACGTCAAGCACGCCCAGCTCAATGGACGATAAAACCTACCAAGAAAAAACCTCTGAAGAGTATTTAAATACGTAATAGAACGTACACACATACAAAACACACACACACAGAAAGAGAGAGGGGCATGCCTTCTCCAACTCGTCTTGTATCTCCTGCAGCTTTTCAATGGACAGAACGAGATCCTTGTCGATGTGCTCGTGGCCGTCTTCTTCGGCCTCTGCTTCAGCTGCCTTATACCGCTTGCCCTTGTCCGCCGCCATCCTCCCCAAAACACCAAACAGCGTCGGCCACCACCACCCTAAACCCTAATCTCACTGTCTACAGCCACTATATGAAAGAGGAAAGGGAACGGCAGTGATCTCTCTCTCTCTCTCCACAAAACGGGATCCAGTAATCTATAAATATAGGAATACCACCTCAATCTCAACTTAACTTGCCCGTGCCCGCGGCAGCGGCGGAAGCATGAAATTTGTTGTTATGGTGCATAAATAATTTTAGTTTTAAATTTTAAAAAGTATATATATATATATATATATATATATATATATATATATATATATATATATATATATATATATATATATGAGTTATGGACGTACCATTTGTTGCCGAAGCGGGCTACATTTGCCTCGGCTACTGCGCTCCTAAACATTTTGAAAAGCGAGCGACCTTTCATTTTTTGTGAATGTGTTATTGGGCCTTCAAACTTTTCGGTATTTTAAATGCAGAATGGTATTACACCGGGTTCATGTTTTGATTGGAAAGACAAGAGAAAAACTTTGGTTCTTAAGCAAGTTTGCCATTGCATGGTTTTCAGTTCTTTTTTCACATTAACAGGATTCACCAATAGATGTGCTGGTATCTCACATTGGTTATAGAATGGATGAATAACTGTGAGCACACGAAATTGGTTTTTGAATAAGATTTCTATCTTTACCCTTATGTCTTATCTGGTTGGAAGGAAATAGACGGGAAAAATGAAAATGATAGATTCTCTTTCGTTTGAATAACTACTTGAAGAGGGAAAAAAAGGAAAAAGCTATGTACAAGAAAAGAAATAAGAGGAAGAAAAGGAAAGAAAAACTATTGCATTTTCAATCCACCTAAAAATGGAGAGATTGAGAGGGGATGAAATAATGGCTCAGTCTCTCTCCCCCCCCTCTCTCTCTCATTACACATTCCAACCTTTTTTTTTCCTTTTCTTTTTATTTTGGTTTTCTTTTTTCTTTTTCGGTTTTCACAATCAATATCTTTCATTAAGTACACACACATGACTACACTCATAAGTTTTTTCGAAACTCTCACAATAATATATTTACAAATAAACATTTATATGGTAAAATGTTCTATGTAATAACCATATTTATTACTTATATTGGATGTCTAGAAAGTCAGGGTGATAAAATATTTAAAAGTAAGCAAAAAATAAACAAAAATAAACTAAACAGAAAATTAAGCTACATATAAAATTGTTTTTTTAGTAATTTGTTTCCTTTCATTTTCTTTCTATGCAAACAGGCTTTTACATTAATCTCTTTCATTCTCCCTTTTCTCTCTCATTTCTCCTTCCTTTCCATCAATTTCATTTTCTCTCTTACGCTCCATCCAAACATGTCGTTAACCAACATTTTTCTTTTTACACATGTGCATCCAACCTAGAGTTGCAAGTTTCTTCATGAATCTATGTCAACCTCCATCTAACCTCCTAAGTATCATCCAATTAAAATTCAGATGTCATTTGACCAAATTTCAAATTTTACCAAAAAAATGAGGTTTTATTTTAAATGATAGAGAAAGGGACTCGCCTATTGGTATGAAGATTGACTCTTTCTGGTGCCTTTACTAGGGATAACCAATCCAAGGGCTATGTTTATTTTTGATGCATTTTGTCTTGACTTAAACATAATTGTATTGAGAAAACGTTAAAGATTTTATGTTTCAAATTTTTGAAAAAGTTTTGAATAATCATTTGAGAGTGTAAAACATTTTGATTTGAAAAATTTTGAATGGAAATTTTTTTTACAAATATCATTTGGAAACCTTTGAAGATCATTTTTTTAAGTCATTTTAGTGTTCTCTTAAGATTTTAAGTATGGTTGAGGTTTTGCTCTAATTTGGTTACTACCTAGCTAGAGCTTAATCTCATCTTGCTTAAGTTCTTTCAGAGAGGTGATTGTAATAATTCATCATTTTAAGTGAATGTTGAAGTATGAATGCATTGAACTTACATGATTATAAGCAAATCATTCATTTTCACTATAACATTCATTAAAAAACATTCATACTATCACATACATCTACGTTTCTCATTTGTATTTGTATAATTATCGTAAATATTTTTATGAACAGGAAAAAATTTTTGAAAATTAAATGAGGTTATAGAGCAATAGACATGATTCTAATATTGGGCAATTACTTAATTTTTTATATTGGTGAAGTCAACAAATGGAAAGTTAAAGCCTTAGAACTTAGGAGAAAAATATCGAAAAATATAGAAAAGAGGAAATACTTTAATCCAAGGGGAATAGAGAAAATGAGAGAGAGAAAAAAGTTTTAAAGATCACCAAATAAAAGATTTTAAGAAAGAGAGAGATACTTATATTTATACACATTTTATATGTATATACATACATGTATATAGGTGTACATATACATATATGTATGCGTATGTATATAAAAGCTTGTGAAAAAAAAGAATATCTTTGAAAGAGAGAAAGAGAGATTAGAGGAAACGAGATTGAGAAATATATATATATATATATATATATATATATATATATATATATATATATATATATATATATATATATATATATATATATATATATCTGTGTGTGTGTGTGTGTGTGTATGTATGTACGTATGTATATAAAAATTTATAAATTTGTAAAAGAAGACATCTAACTTGAAGAGAGAAACAAAAGATTCTATAGAAGGAAAATGGAATACATGTATATATTCATTCGTATGTATATAAAAATTCGTAAAAGGATATGTTAAATCATAGAGGGAGAAAAATAAAGAGAGATAGTCATGTGCATGTATACGTATATAACATGTATATACGTATAAGTCTTTATGAGTGTTGAAATCAAGAAATAACTTGAAAATATCTGAGTTGAATTTTTTATATAGGCCGGAGATGAACTTGGGCTCGTGCAAGAGCCTAGGCTAGTCTCGAAGGCCTAATTAAAGAGGGTACTTGCTTTTGACGAGGCTAATGCGCCTGGCGCGTCAGCGAGCAGCGTCGTGCACGCGACCACGCGTGACCATGAAACTGAGCAATGCTCGATCGCATCGCATGGTTCTGCATGACTTATTTAAACAAAACAAAACAATATGTCTAAAAAAGCATAAAACCTTTTTTTAATGTATATAAAATGGTTTTGTTACAATTGGGGGACGACTTTGTTTTGAGTGATTCCAAGCTCGTTTTAGATCCAGTTTGGATTCAAGTGATTCCCAACACACAGGGAGGGTCCGCACATGCGCTCACGGTGCTCGATAGAATCAAGTTTTGTTATTTTAATCTCAGCGTTGGATTTTGAGTTTGAAATTCTTGATTTAGATCTAAACTTGGGTTTTAGGTCTAATTTGGATCTGAGAGTTGGATTTTGGATTTGAATATCATGTCTAAAGTTAGATTTTGAATTTGAATTTTGTGTTTGGGTTCATACAAGGGTTTAGAGATTCATTTGGATCGAATAGTTGCGAATTTATTTTGGGAATAGGATTTTACTTATAGTCTAAAAATTTAAATCCAAATAATTGAGAATTTCATTTGGGTGAAAATAAAATGCAGTCTTTTTGAAAAAATTTGAGGTGATAACAGATGTCCGTCTATGTTACTAAGCCCCGACACTAGCCCCATTTACTGACAAAGATAAACACCCCGGGTTTTTCAAACAAAACATATTTGGAGTGATGTTTCAGGTTTAACCCTTTACTTGAATGAGTTATTTGAGCTAGATTGAGTTTAGGTTTGAACCCCTTACATGAGTTGGTTTGGGTGAGATTGAGTTTAGGTTTGACTCCTTACTTGAGCAGGTTGTTTTGCATTGCAAGTTTTAATCCCTTACTGCATGAATTGCTTCGCATTACAAGTTTTCCCTTACTTGCTTGGGTTGCTCTCAAATCTTGAGTGATAATAATAATAAAATAAAAAATGCTCCAGTGTAATTGTTACATTTTACGATTGAAAAAAATGCAAAATGAATAATAGATTGAACGTGGAGAACACGAATATTTGTCATTGATTGAAAAATGAATACAAGTGGACTATGTGTAGAATTTCTTGATGTGAAGAGCGTTAATATGATCGACAAGTTCCATCCCATCAACATCAATCAACTGATATGAGTTACGGGGTAAAACTTCCTTAATAACATATGGGCCTTCCCAATTGGGTGCCCACTTAGCCCGTGATCGTCCTCTAAGGTACACCATAGATTGTATGATCAAGTTATTCACTTTGAAATGTCTTTCGATAATTTACTTGGCAAATTGTCTAGCTATCTTTTGGCGATAGGCTTCAGCATGCTTAGCCGCTTTTTGCCTCTTATTAGTCTCTTTTGCTGATATTGATTTAGAGGAAGCTTTATAAGAGAAACGAATTTCAAAACGGGTTTTAGTACATATAATGGTAGAACCACATTCGTTTCGTAGACTAACTTCATTGGAGTAGCATTTACTGGAGTTCTCATAGTGGTGCGATATGCCTATAGAGCATTGTGCATCTTTTCGTACCAATCTTTTTCAATTTCCATGGTCTGTTCCAAGATGCGGATCAAGATCATATTGGTGGCCTCTACTTGCCCATTACCATAGGGATAATGAGGAGTTGAAAAATGATCTGCGACACAGTATTTACTGCACAATTGCCTCATTTTTATTCTTGAAATGAGTCCCGTTATCAGATACTATATCATGAGAGACTCCAAATATGCAAAGAAGATTTTTATGAATGAAGAATACTATGTGATGCTCTTCTATTGTTCTAAGCGTGACGACTTTTACACATTTGATAAAATAGTCTATTGCAGCAAAAAAGTACTTATGGCCCTTAAAAGCTACAGGGGATGTTGGTCCGACTACGTCAAATTGCCCACATTGAAAATGACCAAGAAGATGTTATAGATTGCAAGTGAGAGGCTGGTGCATGGATTATTGGAGCATGCAGTTGATATTCTTTACATCTTTTCACGAATTGATAACAATATTTTTTGCATAGTAGGCCAATAATATCATGTTCAAATTATTTGCTTGGTGAGAGTTTATCAACCAACATGGCCCCCATAGTCCCCTCGATGTGACTCTTCGATGGCTTCCTTTGCCTCATCTTCATCAAGACACCGAGAGTATTCGGTACTCAACCCATGCCTATATAACACTCCTGCAAGAATAAAGTATCTTGTTGACATACATTGAATTGTTTTTTGTTCCTTTTTGGGCATTTTAGTTGAGAATTTTTTGCTCTCAATGTACCTCTTGATGTCATGATACCAAGGCGTATTCCCCTCTTGGATATGATAAACATGCTTCACCGTTTTAAAGTAGAATGTTATAATTTTCCAATCTCAAAAGAATGGATTGGTTCGTTGGTTCAAAAGGAGATAGAGGATCCCAAACTCGCAAGACCATCCACAATAAAGTTGCCTTCTCTTTTTATGTGAGCCAGTTGTACGATCAAAGAGGTGGCGATCTCTTATGACACTAATTTTTCATCTTTGACTTGCCATTCACCATTCACTTAATTGATGATAAGCTGAGAGTTGCCAAAGGCATGGACCCTTTTTAGTTGAAAACTTAGTAAAGAACAAAGTCCTTGTATGAGGGCTTCATATTCAGTCATATTATGCGTACATGTAAAGACGAGTTTCAAAGAGTATGAGATCATTTCATCTTCCAAAGTGATAAGTAGAATGCCTATACATGCTCTCATCACATTTTTGGATCCATAAAAGTACATCTTTCATATCAGAACCGTTTTCAATCTTAGTACATATTCGTTTGGAAACTCATCATTCAATCTGATTTTCGTGTACTGGAGAAAGTCTGCTAACTGATCCGTAATTTATTGTCCTTTGATTGACTTCTAGGACACATATTCAAGATCATATTACATCAACAAAACTTACAATTTGGTGATGTGCCCATTAAGGAAGAGTTGCTTCAAGATATATTTAAGAGGGTTTAGCTTGGAGAGTATCATGACCTCACAAGCTAAAAAATTATGTCTTAGCTTCTAACACATCCAAACCAATGCTAGACAAGTTTTTTTTTTTCATCGAAGAGTATTTCTTTTCATATTGGACAAAAGTTTTGCTGACGTAATATATTGCGTGCTCGATGCGACTTCCTACTTCATATTGTGCCAAAAAACAGCCACATACTGATTCATGTACTCTAGATGTAAAACAATAATGATCTACCCAACACCAGGGGTTTTAGGATTGCTTGATTTAGAAGGTATTTCTTGATATTTTCAAATGACTGTTGGCACTAAAAATCTCATTCAAACTTGACGCCTTTCTTTAGCAGCTGGTTGAATGGTTCATGCTTCATGGCTAAATTGGAGATGAATCGTCTGATGGACTGGATTCACCCTTGCAAACTTTGTAGTTCCTTAATATTGGTAGGTGGTGGCAGATCAATGATTACTTTTGCTTTGGTATGATCCATTTCAATCCCCATCTTACTGACCATGAGACCCAAAAGTTTACCCGATTCAACCCCAAACACACATTTTTGAGGATTCAAATGAACTATAAGAGTCTCTCAAACACCTGACATGAGTTTCAATGTGGTATTCTCTTGCCTCAGATTTAATTAATATGTTATTGACATATGCATTCATGATTTTGTGCATTTGGTCATGGAAGATAGTTGTCGTAGCTCTTTGATTAGTTGCTTCAACATTTTTTAACCTAAATGACATTACCGTGTAATAGAAAGTGCCCCAGGGTGTGGTTAAAGTGGTCTTAGGTTGATCCTTAACTGTTAATTTGATTTGGTTATATCCTGAATATCCATACATAAAAGAGAACATGGCATAGTCAATAGTATTGTCTATCAATAAATCAGTGTTTAGAAGTAGATAATCGTCTTTCGGCGTGGCTTTGTTCACATCTTGAAAGTCAATGCATAGCTTGACTTTGCCATTCTTCCTAGGGACCACCACAATATTAGCCAACCATTTGGGGTAATCAATGGCGCGAATAAATTTTGCCTTTAGAAGGTCTTCAATCCTTCTTTTACGAGTCTCTTCTAGTCGATGATCAAGCTTGCGCAATTTTTGTTTAATTGGCTTGCAACTGGGACTTAAAGTCAAACAACGTTCAACCAGCTGGGGATCTAAGCTCAGCATATCTTCATAGGTCTATGCAAAAACTTCTGTGGCTTATAAGAAAGTTCATTAATTTTTTCTTTTCGTCTACTGAAAAACCGGTGCCAATTTGAAGGATCTTAGGATTCTCACTAGTTCCAATGTTAATATTTTCAATTGGATCATTAGCTATGGACAAGGGGTGTTCTTGTTTCTGAATCTCAATGAATTCTGGTAATTCTGGCTCGAGTATTGTCATAGGTTCTATTTTACAAATTGTTTGTTTGATAAATGCTTTATGGAGGGACTTCCGAGGAAAAGGAAGTAAGTCATGTTGAGTTCCAACTTCTTATAAAGAGGAGGATAGAAGAAAATTGAACAAAATTATAATTGATAACAAAAGATTAGTTACATTGCATACTGAAAATTCTTAGTTCATAGAGGGGGGTCCTCTCATGAGACCATACAAGTACAGGTTAAGATCACAAAATTCATGGGAGGATTTGAAAACAAAGACGAGTACTACCAGCCTACAAGTTCTTCTTCAAATTTCTTTTAGAGTATCCCAATCTTCTAGTGCTCATCTGAAAGGGGATATTGATCGGTTGTAAGATGCCATCTTCATTCTTTCTGAGACCAGTGAATAAACGGTAACCACCTTTGAAAAGTAGCTAAAATCCCTTAGAGTTTTTCATGAAATAAGCATACAAGGGATGTCTTTGATAACTCAGACCACTGCTTAAAACAGTATAGACACTCTCAAATGATTCACCCATCTCCATGCTCTGCATCCACTCTTCCAATGGTCCTTCCTTCGCCGTTCTTATGTTGGACACATCCACCGAATCAATTGGCCTAGGGAGCATCAGTTGTGACTGGTCCTTAGTGTGTACGGTGGTGACTGATGGGCCAAAATTTTATTTGAAACATTGATGAAGAGTGGGCGAGATTCTTCGTACTTCGTGGATCCAAGGTCGTCCCAAGAGCAAGTTATATGATGGTGGTACATCCAACACATGAAATGTAATGCAATGACTGTTGCATTTGATGATCACGTCCATGTTGAGGGTACTTTTGCTATTCATGCTTCGGCCATCGTATTCGTAGATCTTGGTATCATCAAGGCGATATTTGTCTTCAGGAAATCCCAAAGCTTTAGCTGTGAGATCAAGACACATATTTAAACCACTTCCTTCATCGATCAATACATGTGGCACAATCATCTTATTAATTTGGACGATGATGTAAAAAGCGTGTTCATGATAATATCCCCATTTTGAGAGGTTCTTTTCAGACAAAGTAATTGGCTGGTCCTTAGAAACTTGAATCCAATCTTCCTCAATCATACATTCTTCCAAGAAATGACATCATCCAAGTAGCATGGATCTTCGTTCGATGAGTCATCTAATGACTCATTATCACCACCTCATAAGAGAAATGTCTTTGGAATTATGGTGGTTTTTTTGGATGAACTTTCTGCCTTGCTATGTATCATACCAATAAAGTGTAGAGCTTTCTTACTTTGATTCACCATCATTACTTGGTGTGAATTGCTTCTGTGGATGATATGAGAGTCGAGTGCCTGTGGCAATTGTGGCTACTACTGCCTTTCTGTGATCAGGAAATAGAATCTTTAATACATTAGAAATGCTACCATCATCAACCTTGAGATCCTTGCTAATGAAATTTTGGATAATGTTTTTGATGACAAAGCAATAATCAATGTCGACCAGGGGCACAATGAAACTTATATGCTTTTACTTTATTACCTCCCATCATTTTTAGAGGTTCTGAAATTTTTGGCACGACGACAGTTCCTTTGGCGGGTAAGTACTCTAGGATCTTCTCGTGAGATTGACTGAGAGGAGTGAACTTTCGGTCATAACTCCAGCCTGGGTGTTTGTTCCTTCCTTATTCATTTCCTTTGGACAACTGTGTGTTTTTCTTGTGGTTTGCCTCCTTGTCATGGTTATAGCTGATGTCGTTGTCTTTTTGAGTGCCAAAATTTGCTATGAAATGGGCGAGTAACTGTGCTCTTCCTCCTTTCCAACCATCTGCTATATATTTGGGTGCAATGGTTTCATCAAAATCTCTTTCTTCAATTTCTTCCTCTATTGAATCTGCTTGTTCAATCAACTTGACGAAGGTATTTGATTAGAGCATTGTGGATGAGACTTTTTAAAGGTTGGGTGAGATTTTTTCTGATGAGTGACAGAGCTTGTGTTTTAGAAATGAGCTTCTTCATCTTGTTGCATTGGATTCTCCATTTTTGGATGAATTCTCGAGCCTTTTCTCCTTGTTTCTGACAGAGACTGCAAAGGGTGCTGAGGGTTTTGCTCAAATCTCTCGATGAACATGTTAACCAACCTAACAAATTCCTTCAGTTTAACTAGGTTGACATTTTCCTTGTACTATTGCACTGCGATGCCTTCAAGACTTATTGGAAAGTAGCAAAACAAAACTCTGTTATTTGTCCAGATCTTGTAGCAACCATTGATGAATGTTGAAATATGAACGTATGGGTAGGTGGTTCCATCATATTTGATGAAATCCTTGGCGAACCCTTCACGTCTTCATCCCCCTCAATGCCCATGTAGTAATTCTCGCATGAGTATGAACATTTTCCTTCCCCCCTAAGTTTGGGGTTGTTCATTCTTTTCTCCATTTTGTAAAACTTGCGCTTAGTTGGACTTTCACCATCACTTGATTTGACTATTTTGGCTTTGTCTTTTTCTTCTTGCCCTTGATCTCTTTTACTTTCTCTTTAAAACTTTTGCTGTCTGAGCTACTACTTGGGATGTACTTCTTTGCCTTTTTGCTTTCTTGGCCGACTTTCTATTTCTTTGTGGTTTCTCCTCCAAACTTTCGCTTGTGATAGGGCTAGGTGAACTGCTTTCCCCTATGATTTCTTTTCTTTTCTTGCTTTTCTATATTGTCTTTTTCTTCTTGAGCATAAGCAATTCAGGCTTTTCCTCTTTATTAGTTGCTGAGTTTGAATCTAGATGATCTTCATCTTAATCCATAGGAGAGGATTTGTTGTTTTTCTTGTTTCTTTGTTGTTTGACTGACTTTTCATTTGCTAGTTTTGGAGTAACCATTAGGGCCTTTTATTCTTCTTGCTCCCTCATGAATCACTCCATGAACAACCAGAACATATTGTAGCCTTCTGGTTCGATTGCTGGGAAACCAAGTGTTTTTGGCATGGGACCAAAGGATGAAGCCTCGTTCTGAGGAGCCTGCTTAGCTTGAGTTCTAGTTTCAATCATCCAGTTGGCTTTCAATATTCACTTATGGGACACAAAAATGAAGAGTCATTCGAAGGAGATGATAACAAAATGAAGGTTCATATTGTATTAAGATGCTTAAAATTACATCCAAAGAAAACATTTAACAAAGGTAGCAATGACTGAAGACGAGATATGGAGTACAAAGTTGACAACAAAAATTTTTAAGGAAGGATGAATGGTGGTTGGTTGGCATATTACCACTCGGCGTATTCCTTCTTTACTACTGTGCCTGTGAACCAAAGTGTATGATATCTGCATCTTTCATTTTTGTCGAACTATTGTGAATAATGTCATTTAATGAGGAGAACTGAGGTCGAATTCGAGAATAGCTCCAATTGGTGTATGCTCAGAAACCATCTTTTGTCTCTGAAAGAATTGTTTCATGCATCTATCAGTGTAATAGTCAACTATGAAATAAGGGCCCAAGAGTGTGGTACGACCATAGTAATGGTGAGTGTATCTAGGTGGATTGTGGTGATGATCATAATAGTCCCAAATGATTTCTTCTTTGTCTAACTGCTCATTCTCTGTCAATGCTCCATCAATGTTTCTGAATAGACTAACTTGGGGTCCCGCATGCTTGACGAACTACAATTATAAAACATATGTGCGTCCTTCTATAAAGTCGGCATCTCCAATGGAGAAGCGGGTGAGCCCTCGGTAAAGGAAAGCCAAGGCCATCATTGCCATTGATGTGTCAGGTCCCGCTATGTCCCCATATCTGAAAAACTTAGGCAATACGAACATTTAGGAGGTCAGTTCCATTAGGTAGTGTTTGATGGCCAGGAAATCTGGAATTGGAAATATATTTCTGGAAATATATTTCCTGGAATAAAGGAATTAGAAAAATCTTTTCGATTACCATTTTGATGTGTGTGTGATGACTGAGAAATATATTTCCAGAAATATATTTCTAGATTTCCAGAAAATTATTTCTTAGTTTGATAATAAGGAAACACATTTCCAGATTTACATAATCTTTTGATATAGTTTCTTAAACACACAGATAAATAATAAACCATCTACCAAAACATGACCAGCGATGCAATGAACATGAAGATTACTAAGCAAGAGCTCCATCATCAAACTCAAATTTACTGACTGAGAATGCCATAATCAAGTGCCAATTTTCATGTTCAAACTAATAAAACTCAGATCCCAAAACAGCATGCTCAAAAGAAGGTATAGCTGAACCTTCCAAAGCAGCTGATACACGTGCAAATTCAGTATCTTCAACCAAAAATAGGTGAAAATTTCACTCTAAAAAGATGACACTCTTCCAAATTTAGTCTCACTTTGGAAGGATGGAAAGAATTGTCCCTTCAAAAATCAGAGGACCATTTTCACCTACAAAATAGAGACAACTACTGTTGTGAAGCTTATACAAAATCAATCCCACCTGAAAATGGGTCTTGGGGGAGAATTTGCATTTTGTCTTTGCTCTCTTACAGGGTAAGCTGACATCTGTTAATAGGAAATTCAGAACCCTTTCCTTCACTACCTTGAAAATTTAGAACCCTTTTCAACTTTCCATCTATATATCTTGCATTTCCTACACTTCTTCCAGATTCAGTATCTGTAACAGTGGAACCTGGAGGAGAATCGTCAGACAAATTGAAGGGGATTTGATTTGGAAATGCTTCTATCATTGTCCTATGACCTTGACGAAGTTCACCAGTGGCATGATCATATCTCTCCGCTAATGCACGATATGCTACGTAGAACTCCTCAACCAGCTTCATAAGCTCTGGCCTTTTCTTGTAATACATTTATGCTCTTCTTGCAAAGGAATCAACATCTTCTTCTATAAGCTTCACCATTGCTTTGACTTTCACATCCATATCTACAAGAGATATATTGACTCAGAAATAATTAAGACAAATCCATAGGCAAAATAAAGAGAATATAAGTGCAAAAAATATTTAGGAAGTATAAGGTACATGACTTATAACTATAAGAGCATAATATGACCAAAATCATTGCCCCATTGCCCCATTGCCGCATCAACGTTTGACAAAATCATTGCCCCATTGCCGCATCAATGTTTGACAAAATATTCAAGTTTCTAACTATTGATGAAGTGACAACCATGGTAAGTAAGATTCACCAGCAGGAGTTTTGAATTAGTTGGTAAACAAAAGATAATCCAAAAGAAAATGGTGAAAACATGCTCTGGCAGTTGCCCCAGGGGAAAAAAACATGCTTGATGTGGCTCACATCTCAAACTATGTTTTATCATCATGAGTAGCACAAGGTTTAGCTATATTATTTTCTCTTTTAATTCCTTTCTATGAAATCTTGATACAGCTAAAGTAAAATTAAAAGTTTCTAAAGATCATTTTCGCTTTATTATATCTTTCCACCCTGCCTACAAATTCTAATACTTCAATTAATATGCTATATACTTTTGCATCTAGGAAACAAACTACGCCATATACAAAAAACATTGAAATCTGATGGACATCAAAAAGCTGGAAGTAGAAACTCATGCAAAGAGGAGGAAAAAAAATAAGGAAAAGAAAGATAATAAACATCAGATGAAGCACTACATCAGTAGCTAGTTTACCAAAAAAAACCGTTCAGGATGAGAAACCTAATTGTAAACCTAATTCTGACAATTATCTCAACACATGTAATTTAACAAGAGAAGCCTTCAATAAATTGGGCTATGATAAATCAAAAATATGCTTCACACCTGAAGGTCTATATGTAGTGGTGGGTGAAGGAAACATCTGCTTAAGATGCTTGTAGCTGCAACCTGCCAAATTTATCTCATAACCTTGTTTTTATCTGCAATTTGTCTACTGGAAATTAGCTGTGTTCATTATTACCATTCTAGGTGCATTATTGATCAAGCAGGGTGTGAAATATGAGTCTCTATAAAGGGGAACCTGCTTAAATTGGATGTTTGCAATCCTTTAGAACTTTGCAAATGCTTGGCATCATTAATATGCATAGCAGTCTTTGCAGTCACCAGTTCATTAACACATCTATACATTTAATACTTGTAAGACTAGCATGTGTTCAACCCAAAAACAAAGAACATCTTTCTTCACTCCAATGAACTCGCTATCACTATTACATGGATGATGGGGAACCTGCTTAAATTGGATGTTTGCAGTCCTTTAGAACTTTGCAGATGCTTGGCATCATTAATATGCATAGCAGTCTTTGCAGTCACCAGTTCATTAGCACATCTATACATTTAATACTTGTAAAACTAGCACGTGTTCAACCCAAAAACATAGAACATCTTTCTTCACTCCAATGAACTCGCTATCACTATTACGTGGATGATATTTTCTGCCCTTTTGCTGTCACCATCTGGTTTATTATTCCTGTGGACAGGAAATTTTGCAAAAGATGAGGTTGACCCCAGCGAGTAGATATCAACATGCCAGAGATGCATTCTACTTGCAGGCAATAGATTAATTTAAGTGAAAAATATCTCCGTCGACCAAGGTGGTTCATATAGTTTGGAAATTGCTTCTCTAATTTTAATGTAGTTTGGATTGGGCTACAATAAAAAGATAGAAACAAGAAGGCAAACAATTATATCAATATAAAAGAAATAGAATCCAACAATATAATGATTACAAACAAGAAAAGGCAGCCTAGTTTATCAGCCATCACAAACAAAACACAAGTCAGTTTCCATAAGAAGTCTCCCAGAGGTCTCAAACATCAGATTCAAAGAAACGAGAGATGCTCTATTAAGCTAAACTTAAAAAAAAAGGAAAGAACGTTTGGTTCAGGATTTGAAAAGTCTGATGAGAGACAACAATACTTCATGGTTCAATTTTACTTGTCTTTGCCACTTGGGGTTATTGGAACAACCAAGACAAGCATGGAGATGGTAATGCAGAATAACGACCAAGGGAGAGTCCAGTAAGAATGTCGAAACCCTCACCTTATTAAGGAGCTTCACAAGGGAATCCTTCAAGTGGGGAAGGTTCACGGCAGCAGGAAGAAGGCTGCAGCTAAGTGAGGAACTTGCAGCAGCAGGACCTGCGGCTGCGAGAGGCGAGTGGCGTGAGGATGAAAAGGGCTGCAGTTGCATGAGGGAAGAGGTAGTGATACGCGACCATGCCCTAACGGTCCAAAAAATAATTCCAGAAATATATTTCCACCCCTCCGGGTGGAAATATGTTTCCGGAATCGACCACAACTGTCGAAAAAATAATTCCACATTTGTTACGCTTGATTTTTTTTTAACAATTTGAATAATATTTCCATCAAACACTACCTTAGTGAAAAGGGTCACTCCCACTGTACAAAGTAACATACAATGTTTGACTCTTCTTATAGATTTTTTAGGTTGATGCTCTGACTCTCATGGTTTTCTACTAGGGGCCAAGTTTTTTGTTCAATAAAGTAAGCTATAAGGTCATTTGCATTAACCTTAATCAGGTTCATGAGGAACTATTTCTCCAATGGGTCATTTGGATCACAAATTAGGGTTGGGAGGTCTAGTATTTCGATAAATTCATCTAATGTTACTGTCATTTCTCTCCATGGAAACCTCAAAGAAGAGGTCATTGGGTTCTATCGTTTGGTAATTGCATGTAACAAATTTCTATCCACTGACTACAGTCCTCCGACTGCCACTGTCTTAGCCCACATTCTTCAAAGTAAGAAGGAAACATTAGAGAGAAGGTGGGATGCCAATACCAATACCACTCGGGAGCCAAATGTTTAGACTCAAGAGAAATATAAGTAGACCATTCAAGTCCTTTCCCAAAGAGGATGTGATCATAAGGGAAGGTGACACCATATTGAAAAGAATACATCTTGAATAATGACTCTGAAGGATAGAGATTAAATTAATAGGAAAGATTGACATGGTTGACCAAGACAATGTGAACTAGAGGTATATAATGAGGTTGTAAATCATCACACAAGGTTTTATGCACATCCAACATGCTCTAGACTTCTACCATTCGAAATAATTTAGAGAAAAGGGGTACAAGGATCTAATTGAGATAATTTTGTGTCATGATAATCCAATGTCAAGTTATGCTTATATACTTTAGCCAAATGGCTTATTACTAGCATAGATTCTTCTTTAGGCAATTAAGGGTAGTTTATCTACTTCTTCTTGGCATTCATCGATATACCACAAGTTAGTGCTCATGGTACTAACAAATGGGCTTTCTTGTCTAAGGTGTGATCCATGATTGATCCTCCTCAATTAGTTTTATATGCAAGAAAGCAAATACAATCACTAAAAAATGTAATGAAATGTCAACAGGGTCAAGGCCAAAGAAGAGGACATGCTTTGTCATGGACAATATATAAGATGTTCAAGTTAGTCAAAATGCATCAGTGATAATCATAGCCAAACAATGATGGGTCCCATCACGGTTGCCATCTGTTTGCATTTTAAAAAATCTTTTGGCTTTTAGAGTACTTTAGAATAATGGGGTTTTATTTTAAATGAGAGAGAAATGGGCTTGCCCATCGGTACGAGGATTAACCGTTCCTGGTGCCTTTACCGGGGGTAACCAATCCAAGGGTTATGTTTATTCTTGATGCATTTCATCTTGGCTAAAACATATTTTTATTCAAAATGTGATATAGTGTTTGAGAAAATGTTGAAGATTTGATGTTTAAAATTTTTGAAAAAGTTTTGAAGAATCATTTGAAGAATGTAAAACATTTTGGAAACTTTTAAATTGCTTTTTGAAGTAACTTTAGTGTTCTCTTAGGACTTGAAGTAGGGTTGATGTTTTGCTTTAATTCAGTTATTACCTAACTAGAGCCCCATCTCATCTTGTTTAAGTTCTTTTAGAGAGGTGCTTGTGATCGTTCATGATTTTAAGTGAATGTGAATGTATAAATGCATTGAAACCACATGATTAGAAGCAAATCATTCAATTTTGCCATAACATTCATCTAAAAACATTCCTGCCATCACATACATCTAACTTTCTCATTTTAAATTATATAATTGTCAAAAATATTTTTATGAAAAGGGAAAAGTTTTTGAAAATGGAATGGCGTTGTAGACCATCAAGCATGATTCAATATTGGGTAATTACTTGATTTTTGGTCTTGGTGAAGTCGACAAATGAAAAGTTAAAACATTAGATCTTGAGAGAAAAATATCCAAAAGGATGGAAAAGCGAAAATATTTTAATCCGAGAGGAATAGAGAGAAAGAGAGAGAGAATAGACTTTAAAGATCACCAAATAAAAGATTTAAAAGAGGGTGAAATATGTATCTTATGTATGTATATAAATATAGAAATTTGTAAAAGAAGACATTTAACTTGAAGAGAGAAACAAAAGATTATAGAGAAGGAAAATGTAAACACACATATATATTCATTCATATGTATATGAAAATTTGTAAAAGAATATGTTGAATCTTAGAAGGAGAAAGAGAAAGAGAAAGAGAAAGAGAAAGAGTGATAGTCATGTGCATGTATATGAATATAACATGTATATACATATAGGTCTTTATGAGAGTTAAAATCAAGAAAGAACTTGAAAATATCTGTCTTCGACTTTTTTATATAGGCCGGAGAGGAACTTGGGCTCATACAAAAGCCTATACTAAGTCTCCAAGGCCTCATTAAAGAGGGTTCTTGCTTTTGTAAATCTTTTGAAAAACATGATTCCAAATATTTTATACATGAATCTAAACCCTTATTATTTCATTGTTACGAGAGAATATATTTCTCCCACCATTGGGTATGAAAGAAAATTAAGCAACGTAATAAAACACTCATTGAGGTTCCTAATCGGATGATTAAGAGAGAAACTAAACCTAAGAATGTCATGAAGATACATTTTATCATGTACATATTCGTGAAAGGCTTTCTCGGGTTAGACAAATCTCAACCTCAAAAATCAACATAACAATGAAAAAATCCCAACCCAAACACTCATTATTGCCATGCATTTACTCTTTAATTAAGGAAAATTAACACATCATACATGAGCAACATCTCAAACATAAACAATGAGTAAAACAATATACAAAGCATATTTTTCTAGAAATACATGAAGGAATGGAATTTATTTCGCCTTGCTCATACTCCTGGTGCACTCAAGAGTGCTCCCGATTCCGGATAAGAAATCTTTAGAGCCTTCTTGCACGGCCATGAAAAGGTGACAAGAGGAAATGGAAAAAATGAAAACAAGAGGAGGACTACATACCACTAATATAAGTGATTTTAGGGATGAGTCTACGTCTTCTGATGATGCTATAGTTACCTTGGGTGAAGCTCCAAGATGATAAAGGTATTCCTTCAAGAGATCTTCTTGTACTCCCTTGAAGAGTTGGAACTTGGAGAATCTTGCTCCTAAGGTTGGAGAAGAAGAAGAGAAGAAAAGAGAAATGGAGAGAAAGAGCAAAGCAGAGATTATGGGGGTATTTATAGAGAATTTTGGAGGCAAAATTCAAAATTTGATTTTTTTTTAATTTAACAAGATTTTCATGCAAATTTCGAGTATTTTGAATGATTTTTAATTTTTTTAAAATAGGTTTTGAACAAGTGGGATTGGCCATTAGTCTGTAATACCCCTTTGGGGTGTGGACAGGGCCAATGCCCACTCAACAACTCCAAAATTACCCCCAAGGAGTGGTTTTAGCATCAAAATAGCACACAGGCCCTGGTTCATGCACTGTCATGCATGTGACCATGCATGATCGCATTGGCGCTCGATCGTGATTGCGAGGCGCTCGATCACGTCATGTGGTTGCACGTGACTTTTTTTTAAAACAAAATAAAATAATATGAATAAAAAATCATAAGACCTTTTTTAATTGTGTATAAAAATTGTTTTTGTTACAAATGGGGAGCAAACTCCGTTTTGAGTGATTCTAGGTTCGTTTTAGATTCCCATTGAGTTCAATTGGTTTCCAACGCATTCTCGTGAGTAATTTAAGCTCAAAAACACATCTTGGCCCGAGAACGAAACATAAAACACATGAGGGTTTGTGAATTCGTGCACGACTCTCGATAGCATCAAATATTGTTGTTTTGGTCTCGACTTTTGATTTTGAGCTTAAAATTCTCGATTTAGATCAAAACTTGGGTTTTAGATCTAATTTGGATCCGAGAGTTGGATTTTGGATTTGAATCTCATGTCTAAAGTTGGATTTTGAATTTGAATTTTGTGTTTAGCTTCAGGCAAGGGTTTAGAGATTCACTTTGGATTGAATAGTTGCGAATTTGTTTTGGGTCTAGGATTTGGCTTTGCGTCTAAAAATTTAAATCCAAATAATTGAGAATTTCGTTTGGGTGAAAATCAAATACAATCTTTTTGAAAAAAATTTGGGGTGATAACATACTCTCAACAAGTCTCCAAAATCATGAGATTGCTGCTCATCTTTAGCTTCTCTTACTTCATTTCAAGCAACCATAAACTATGATCTATCTACTTTCCACAGTCTTGAAACTTGTTAATCATTAACCTATGTATTAAGCACCATCATTAGAAAGCTCCCATACCCTTAATTTATCTCAAATTTACAAACCTAACATTAATTTCATTCCATTGTATGATAAACCAGGTTTAATGAAATAAAAATGCTTTCATTTGAAAAACCAAAGCCTTTCTCCTATTGGATACAATCTCTTGCCATTCCTCTATTATAGCTTTCTTTTACAATTGAATCTCAGTTCAGATGCAAAATCTGGCCAACATTAGAGTTTCTCAACAACATTTGCCAGCCTTTTCTATGCTGAACATTGATAAAACTTGTTTTATTACATCCTGCATTGAAAATATATGCAAAAATGATTCTGTAATGGATTTGGGTCAATTCCCATCCCCAAATCCAATCATGTCCAACTCTATGGACTTAAGCTTGGACCATGAATACTGGAAATCTGGAACCATGATCCAGAATCAGGTTCATTTAATGAGGCGAAGGTTACTCTTTGTTTTTTTCAAAAGTAGGGCCCACAAAAGGGGTGTCACCAGTTTCTCTCTTTTCCATTTTCAGTTTTTTATTTTCTCATTTTCCTTTTACTTCTCAAGCAAGAAAACTAAGACCATCGCTTATGTCAAACCACCTGAGACCCCTGTGTATCATCGCCGAAGTGATGCAAATCTAACAAAGCACATCCTCACTGTACTATGTCTAACTTTTTCAAATATTCTTCATTGCAAAGTCAGTTTTATTTCAAATTTTCAAATTTGTTCTTTTTTAAACATTCTTTTCCTACTGGACAACATCATTTCCCTTTTTATCTAATTGGTTTGCCCATGCATGGACCAGTCACATTGCATCAGTCTCTCCCATTTCAATTATAAATACCTCCAGGGGTCCCTTCTTCTCCATTTAATATGTTGTTGTTTGCATCCCAAAATTGATTTTGGTTTTGCCAAATAAAATTTGTTTTAAAAGTGGAAACAAAGGGAAATTTGTCTGTCAGTATGAGGTTTAGTTGTTTCTAGTGCATTTATTGGGGATAACTAAGCCAAAAGCTGCTCTCATTCTTGACACATTTTCATATTCATTTAAACATTATCCTAAAACTATAACAATGTGGTGCCTAGTAAGGATTTTCAAAGTGTTCGTAAATTTTAAAGTTTTTATGAAATGAAGAAAAGTTGAAATGACAAGATTTTAAAATGTGAAGGTGCTTCATGATCTTTCCTAGAATCTATTTGATAAAAGGATTAGAGGAATATTTTTGGATGAGATAATTATGAGTTAATAAATCATTTTGATTTGGGAAAGCTTTTCGAATATGAAGTTTAAATTCTTTGAAAATATTTTAAGATTAGGAAAATTAGATTTGGTCTTTTAAAAACTTTTTCCAACTATGCAATTGATTTGGTTGGCTAGCATAGATTCAAAATTTTGCTCTAATAAGTTATTGTCTAGTTGGAGTTTCATCTCATCTTGCTTAAGCCCCTTAGATGAGTGTTTTTGAGCATTCATAAATCCCATAAGTGCTTATATATGCATGAGTGGATGAATTTTATATGCTTGAAAATTGATCATTCATTCCCATCACAACATTTCATTTAAAGACATTCACATAATCACATGCCTCTAAAGTTTCATTCATTCGAGGGAATCTATTTTTACTTAGAAAACATTCTTATTTTGAAACTTTTCAATGAAAAAGTTTTTGAAAGTAGATTTAGGTTGTAAGCCATCAAACGTAGCTCCAATGTTGAATATATTACTTTGGTTTGGCCTTGATGAACCTAGTAGATTTTAGGATAAGGAAAATAAAAATTTAAAATTTAGACTTTGAGAGAGAGATAGAAAAATACATGTAAAAAAGGAGAGAGAACCAAAAAGGGAGAGAGATTTAAAAGATGAGATTTGAGGATAGAGAATTCAAAGAGACAAATTAATAAAACGGAAATAAAAGAGAGGAATCAAAGAGAGAGATTAATAAAAAAGAATATTTTAAGAGAGTTGAAATCAAATTGAGATTAATAAAAGAGAGAGTTTTAATAGAAAGAGAAAGATTAATGAAAGAGAGAAAAAGATAGATTTTAAGAGGGAACTTGAAAAGAGAGAGAGATTACTAAAAGAGAAAAATAAAGATTTTGAGAAAGAAATCAAAGAGAGAGAAATTTGTAAAAGAGAGACAAATAAAGATTTCAAGGGAGAGAAATAAAGATTGTAAGAGAGAATCAAAAGGTTGAAAAAATAGCAAAAATGAGAAAAATACAGATTTAGGGAAAGAAGAAGATAGAGACAGGGAGAGATATTAGTAAAAGAGAGATAAATTAATAAAAGAGACATTTAGTAACAAGATATCATAATTTTATAAATAAATTATGTTGTAAGTCCAAGGGATAGTTTTAGAAATTTACAAACTTGATCGTCTTTATGTAGACTGCAAAGGAGCTTGGACACATCGGAGAGCCTAACCCATGTCTCCAAAGCAGCCTCTTTAAGGGCTTATTTTAAAACACTTTTGAAATGGCAAATGAAATTCAAGAATATATGTAAAAAAAAATATATGTATATACGTAGATGAAATCTCCTTAATATTGTGAGTTGCAAAGGAAAATATGTCCCTCCTACTGTTGGGTATGGGAGAGAGCCTAAACTGTGAAGGAGAATCATTTACTCTTGAAGAGGTTGATGAAAAAGGTTCCTATTGTGCTATTCAAGCACTCCATTCCCATCGAAGAGACATTTCTCAAAGGAAATCACTTTTTGGGTCTATTAATAGGATAATTAATAAGCAATTTACCAAAAGAATGAAGATTAAATAGTAGTTGAAGATGGGTTTAAAACTAATCATAGAGATGACATAAAAATGTGTATTAACATGTACACATTCACAGGGTTTTGCCTGGGTTGGAAATGCCCAAACCTCAAAAGTCAATATAAAAGAAAACAAATCTCATTCCTAAGCTCATCAATCATTCATTCATGACTACTTGTTCCTCCTGTGGTCCTTGACAATGGAAGTTGAAAAGAAAGAGGAATGAAGAGAGAGTATAGAGGAAGGAAGGAGATAGGTTAGGAAGGCTCAAAAATTCTAGTTTGAATGCTTAAAGGGTTTCCCAAGAGTTAGCACATATTCAAGGTTGAAAATTTGGGAGAATTTATAGAGAAAAATGAAGCTAAAATTTGATTTTTTTAATTTTTCAAGATTTAGTAAAATTTCTCAATTTTTTTTGAATTTCATTTTTATTTGTATTTTTTAAGGTTTTGACTCATGAGGATTGGGCCTTAGCACTACCACTCTTCAGGCTGTATTTGATGGCATAATAGTTTTTGAGTGCCAAAGTTTCCATAAACAAACTAGGAAAAGTGTACAATGGGTAGATCATTTGATTGCCTAAAAGTTCTTTTTTTGAAAAGACAATTTTTGGGTTTATTGCATAGGAAAAAAATACTATGGATAAAATTTGTTATTGTTATCGTTTTACAGCCCAACGGTTTAGAAAACAACAAATATAATGGCCAGACAAACAACACTGTTGTAACAAAATTTAAACATATTATAACTGGCTATGATATCAGGTGCAATTGGTAAGGAAACAATGGTACAAAAAATAGCATTGTTGTAAGAGAAATGAAAAATAAACAAATACTTCATCAAACCTTTATATAACAATTGGATAACGCTTCTCAATGCAGAGGTCATGGATAGCGAATGTATCATTTAAGATCCTTCCTGTGAAAAATAGCTTTGCCTGGTCATTATAAGGAAGAGGAAGCTTGTAAAATCCAATTCTACAACAGGAGGAAGAACTATGGGCTCTCAAACACACCATTGTCTCGTGTACAATTAGCTAATTATACAAACTTGTGATAGTATTGATTGAAAAAGAAAGATATCAATGCCAACTCCATAACTCCATATGATAGGGATGAATTGGACATGGTGCATGAATTGTTCGATCCTCTAATAATCTCCATCTTGAAAGTGAAAACCGACTGCATTTGCAATCTATAAAAACGGTGAAGGCCTCATGTGAAAGGGAAAACATAGTGGCATCAATGAAGGCTGAACAGCAACGCACCTGCATAGATGATGCGATGATATTCCATTTAATGGAATACATAAATAGCTCCTTATTTTCCACAACTCTGCCCCTGAAGTGCTCTAATAAAAAATACAATGTCATGAAAATAGTGTGATGACATGACACTGCCTTAAAGTTGTTGCAATTTTTTCACTTTGATGTCTGCATAGCCATTCAGCTTGATATCTCAATACAATTTCTGAACCAACCATCTAATCATTAGATGAACATCCTAGCGAGGTTAGGTATGGGTATTTTAGCACAACAATACCCATGTCGGATGAAATTTTCACTTCAATTTCATGAAAAACTTCACAAGCCTAATTTGTGCCTTAAGCATGGAAAAAATTAGACAAAACAAGTAGATAATTCCTAAGGCATACTTGTTGACCAATTTTTTCTTCGTGTTATATTCTTACATGGTAAATTTAAAAAAAAGTGCAAGCTTAAGTAAGAAAGATAGGTTGTGGATGTCAAAGGTTGAAACAACTAAAATACGCCAACACTAAGCGTTGCAAGGCATGGTAAATAAGAAAAAGTCATTCCATCTTCTAATGAATAACACTGAGGCAGAGACATTCATGCTTGACAATGTAAATTAATGCTTGATTGTTCCCTGTGGCATTTAGGGGACACAAAAAAAGGAGTAGAGAGGATGAACAAGTTGCAGAGGCATTCATAGGGTGAAGAAGAAGAAAGAAAGGGCATGACCTTTGAAGGGAAGCTGAGTGTGCCACCAGTCTTTGAAGCAAAGCCTTTGAGGCAATGAGTTGCTATTAGTAGGTAAAGCAACAAGAAATTGCTTATGCATTATGGAAAGGCTTGTAGTTCAACTAGATAGGATGAAGAAGGCAGCCATTAAGACAACGAGATTTTGCTAACAATGCTAGTTAAAAGTCTACTCAAAGTCCTATACTACCATCTATTCTCCTAGAAGAAGGGATAATAGTTGCACATCTAGATTAACAAAATGTCACTTTCTTGAATAATCAAAGCCAATAATCAATTCGATCTTAACAATATTTGAGAAGATGGATGCAAATGGCATCAATAGATACGCCAAACAAATCAATGAAATGGTCAAGAGGCTAAGGTTTTACCTTTGCAAGAGGAGGAGATAGATAGAAAGATAGAGATGGAAACCAATAGTGTGTAGGTGACAGAGAAGAGGGTTGGGGGAGAAAGAGGTTGAGAGAGGGAGAGAGAAAGGGAGAGAGAGAGAGAGGGAGAGAGAGAGAGAAATGGATGTACATGTGAGACCACCACACAACCGTGCCGCTCTTCGAGAACCCCACACTGCTCCAGAACAAGATAGACGAGGGACAAGGAGGTATCCCTAAAGGGCCACACTTTTTCCAACGTAATTTTACCCGGATCCATCACAAAAAGCAGGAGAACTTTCCCTATGTTTGATCTCATGGGTGGAAAATAGTATTTAAAACTTTCACCCTATGCACAACAAAATTCATATGCATCAAAAATAGCATTAGGGAATTTTTGTAGGACTATGTGTAAGGTGTAAGGCTGGGCAATGGGCCGGGCCGCCGCTAGGTACGTAGTATTCAGCCTGATTGAGGCCTGGACCCAGGCTCGAGAAAAAGGGACCCGGGGGCCTGACTCGTTATAGGGCCAGTCACAAGTCAGGGGGGTCGGGGAGGGCCCAATAAGTTATTTTTAAAATTTTTTATTAATGTATATATATTTATAATATTTTATTATTAATAATTATATTAATATATTATTTTATGTTAAAAATATTATTTTAAATGTAGCCAGGCCGAGTCCGGGCTGGGCTCGGGTTTTTCGAGTCGGGCCAGGCCTGGACCCGGGCCCGATTTTTGGATGTTAGGCCGGCCTGAGTCCGACTTGTTATCAGGTCAAGCCAGCCCGATGCCCAAGCTTAGCTACATGCCCCTTAGCCAACCAAAAACTAGCCCTTTGGACTAGTTTTGTTGAAAAGAAACGGTCTGCTGGCTGGGCCTAGTGAATTGCAGCATGTGTGGCCCAGATTGGTTGCACGCGTTGCCGCACAATTCCCTATGCATGGTGATGCAACACCCTAGTGTGCTATGCTCTACAGAGTAGTTGTTGGTTTCTTTCGTAATTAAATAGATACTTGGTGTGGCATCGTAAGTGACTAAGTGTATATTATTCTTCTAGTATTAATGGGGATCAATCACATGGTGAGGATAAGTGACTAACTGTAGATTGTTCTTATAGTATTAATGGGGATCAATCATGCAATGTAAACAAAATGGAGCAACAATATAATATACTAAATCGAAAAATGCACACCCACCAGAGCATTAGATTTGGCACCGTAACATGTTGCCATTTCACCTTGTCATATCATGTCATCTGCCTGAACATGTCACATCAGACTTCAAATCTACACATAATATTGATATGAATGAAGGACACAACATGTCACCTTTTCACCATAATGAGCAGATTCTACCCATTTGACGAAATAAACCATTGTAGCAAGGAAGTACTTATAGCCATTTGAGGCTCAAAGAGTTACTGAGACAACTACATCAAAAGTTACTAAGTGCAAGTGAGAGGTTGGCATGTGTATTATCAAGTAAATATTTCTTAATGAATTGGTAACAATCTTTTTACATAGTAAGCTAATAATATACTGCATAACCTATTTTCTTGATGATAGTTCAGTAACCAACATGACCCCTACAATCTCCTTGATGGGCCTCCTCAATGACTTATTAAGCTACATCCTTATGGAGACATCAGGAGTAATCAGTGCTAAAGCCTTTCTTGTATAATAGTCCTATGAGAACAAAGTATCTCATCGTCATGCATTAGATAGCCTTTGGATCCTTTTAAGCATCCCAGTTAAGAGTTCTTTGGTCTCAACATAAATCTTGATATTATGAAGCCAAGGAGTTTTCTCTCTTGGGCATCGTGATAGCTTTTAAAATGAGGCACTCTGGCTTTCCAAGTTCAAAAGAATGGATTGTTTCATTAGCTCTAAGTGAGATAGTAAATCACAAACTCACCCTTTTCACATGAGCCAACTCTATTTCTTCAAATTGGAGGATCAATGATGTAGCAATCTATTGGTAGAACACCCCGCTCTCTTTACTTGGAAATTTAATAATGTGTAAAGTCCAATGAGACCATTTCGCCTTTTGAAGTGACAACAAAATGCCCATACCTACCCACATTACATTCGTGGATCCATGGAAGAACTTCTTCCATGCCAACACAACTTTTGACATCAACACATATTCATCAGGAGGTCGTTTGATTGTGGTGGAATGCCATAGAACAGACAAAACGTGGTAGGGCAAAGCCCTCCCGAGCTTCCCTCAGTATGCAAGCTCATTCTTTCAATCCCTTGTCCAAGCACTAGTGAAGCAAGAAATTTTTTTTGGTGGGAGCACTCATTCAATACCTTGGGGCACTTACATGTATAACAATCAAATATATCAAAAAATTCATATATATATTAGAGTAATTTTGTGAGGCTTCCAGCTACATCACTGTGTCCAAGGGTATGCCTAAGCCATTGCCGACACAACTATGTCGGGTCTTTCTCTCCGTCTAACTCATTTTCTATCTTTTGATATGAAGCCATAAACTAGAAGAAAGAATCACTTGCAGCCTTAATTGGTGGTGGCTTTCATTATAGGTATGCTACGATGCTCTCTTTCTTTGTGTGTGTGTATGTGTGTGTGCCTGTGTCATCCTCTATTTCTCTGGCTCTATCTTCAGCACAAACCTGCAGCTCCCCTCTTCTGTAGCTCACATATTGTGACTAGTCCACATGTTTGATGAAATGTATGTGAGGCTAGCAAGTATGGATAGTATATTGTTTGCCATTGTTTGGCATCTATATCTATTGTGCGCAGATTGTCACTATTTTTTGTTTTCAAAACATGCTTAGTTGATTTACTATTTTTATGTTTTAAGTCAAGCTAAGGTAGTAGCTTTAGAATCGAAGAATGAGCATTAACATCTCAAAGATCTTACATTATCCAGAAATTAAAAAGATGATAAACTTATAGATGAAAGAGAAACACTTTCTAGTAAAAAGAAGGATCTGTTTCATCTTAGAAAGAATTTAAAAATCACAAATGAAGTAAAGATCATGAATAGATCAGTTATGGTATTTAAATGAATGAAGGTCAGAGTCTGAGATCAAGAAGAGGAATGGCTACCTTCAGGAGAAAGCGACTACGAGGGTGGAGGAAGCCAAACAAGAGTGACCCCAGCCTCTGCTAGATGAGGCACCAACTTCTTCACGACATTGTACCACCCTTGGCTGTTCTTAGATGATTCCTAGTTGAAGGCTTGAACCAACAACACATATATGTTTAACATATCAGTTGATCAAAGTTCCTATCTCTGTCAGTATATATTCACAAGGAGAAAATTGGATAGACAGAGGAATGTATACCCCACTAGTTATTTTGTTACATCACTTTGTGTTTTAGATAACCTTGACAATATTTTTTTGATATGTGACTTTGTTTAATGAGTTAACCTCTGGAATGCTATTTAAAAAATTGACTTGCAGATTTAGGTCGGCAAGAGGGCATTCCCTATTTCAGAATGGGATACATTTGATAATTTGTCATATCCTGAAGATGCTTTGTGTCTTCTTGAACAATCTATACCATTCCACAAGTACTTGGGTGCAATGTTGAAGATATTAGCAGCATACCAAATCTGGGATTGGTGTGCCGGCCCACTGAAGATGGTTCCTTCTTGGAACTGAATGATTTTTCAAAAGAACCAGGACAAGCTGATTCCCAAGATATTGAAGCAACTGTGATGATTAAGAATCCCCTTGACTACTTTAATGCCTCTCTGGAAAGCTTCCCAATTGAAGATCGCTGCCTTTTAGAGATGAATGATCTTTCAAATCCTATGGATGCCAACTCAAATGATTTCGAAAAACTTGATGAACTCCTATGCTTTCTGAATGTGATTGAGAACAATTTGTGTGAGGTTGGGTCAGGTTATGGGGTTCTAGATAAGCTAGATATTTTTGGCAACAATTTAAATGCAAGTCAGAGGTAATTCCATTCTTGAAAGCACTCTTGATGCATGTACTCTCCAACTCTTAGTCCCAAAAATTTATGCATATTTATCATCTCAATGTCCCAAAAATTTATGCTTTTTATCATCCCAATGTCCCAATGACTGATATTTTGTTTTACGTTGGTTCTCTCTCACAAATCACTGCTCCTTTACTAGGCAATTCAAGGAATTTCATTTTTCCCCAACTTCTTTTGTTAATTTATATAGTCTTATAAATTGTAGAAAATTATATAGTCTGATTTTACACACATATATGATATAACATTCTTGCTGCTTTCACATCAATATGCAATGGATGGATTTGTTATACTCGAATCGCTTGGGTTTCATGGGTTGCTTTCAGATTCCAGTCTTTAGTGAAAGTAGTTAACTCGATCATTTCATTTTCTTACTCTGACTGTTCACAGTTGTCCATTTATCCTTTTGTGTTCCATGGCAATCCCAATCCAAGAGCGTTATTTTTTTCCCCTATTGATTGCAGCCCTTTTGTGTTTGATAGTTGAGAATCGTAAATGGAAGCTTCGACTTGTGGCATGCATTTATGCCTTTCTTCACGTACATGATATGCTCTTTTGTATTTATATTAGATGCATTTTCACACTTTTCAAAACCTCCAACCCTTCCATTTTCTTTCCGATGTATCTTTCGGATCCTCAATTTGGCTGGTTTTGTTGTCATTTGTCTTTTAATGCCATGAAAAAATGCTTCCTTTCTTGATGATTCATCGTATAATTTTGTTCCCAAAGTTTTTTTTTCTTTTTTTAAATGTTTAGCCTTATTTATGTTGTATCTTTTTTGTTTCTCCTGCATTTAAGATCCTCAATCTTCTTAGTCTGTGTTTATAGTTGAGACTTGTGCTTCAGGTATATTCATCCGAGGACAAGTGGGAGAATCTATTCCTTTATTTGATTCCTTGCTCATCATTTTTTGGCTACCACTGCTTGTGGACTCGAAGCGTCTGCTTTTGGTTGCTCTTCTGTGGCTTTGGCTTCATTCAATTTTTGTGTAACAATTCCTTGTCAATCTAATGGGACTTGTAAATGATTTTGGCTCCACTCTCAAGTTCACAGTTTCTCTTATTGTCTATTTTAAATTTCAGGTGTGTTAGCTTATTGAGAAGATGATGAAAAATATTCAAGATTATTTAAAAAAAAAGCAAGTTATTGATCAAGAGGGAGAAAACCAAAATGCTGGTTGTTCTAGTGCGAAAGCTCTTGATGTTGTTCTTTTTGACTCAAATTCTCCACCTTTTAAGTATTCAAAAATTGAAACTGCAAAAAGCATCCTGTGTGATCCAGGGTTGCGACGTCCTATATGGGAGATATCAGTAAATGCGAGAGATGAAGTTAGGTGAACATATATTAATTATGGGCCACATCAGCACAAGGTTAATAGATATCCAGTGTCAGGTCCTTCAAATCATCCTCGTAAATTTCAAGCTTCTTGGTTTAAAAAATTTCCATGGTCAGAATATTTTCCCAAGACAAATAGTGCATATTGTTTGCCATGTTATCTTTTTAATACTCTATATTTAAATGACAGTCCATTTATTACTGAAGGATTCAGAGTTTGGAAGAGGGTGCGTGGTAGTGAGAAAACATGTGCATTTCGTACTCATGAAGAGACAAGTCAAAATTCACCCCATAATATGAATGTGCAAGCATTTAATGACTTAAATCGTCAAAGCAAACACATAGATAAAATGATTGAAAAGTAAAGTTCAGAGCTTGTTCACGACAACCGCTTGAGATTGAAGGCATCTGTAAATGTAGTTCATTGGTTAGCATTTCAAGCTTGTGCTTTTAGAGGCCATGATGAAAGTTCAAGATCATTGAATCAAGATAATTTTATTGAGTTCATTGAAACTTTAGCTAGTTATAATGACAGAGTTGCCCAAGTTGTCTTGGATAATGCCCTAAAGAATGCTAAATATCCATCACCAATAGTTCAGAAAGAAATTTTACATGTTTTTGCAAGTAAAGTGATAACTAAAATTATAGAAGAAATTGATGATGCTAAATATTGTATTATTGTTGATGAAACTCGAGATGAGTCCAAGAGAGAGCAAATGACTGTTGTTCTTAGATTTGTTAATAAGCAAGGTCAAGTTCAAGAACGATTTTTAGATATTGTGCATGTAAGAGATACTACAACAATTACTTTGAAGAATGTAATTTCTACTTTGTTGTCTCAACATAATCTTAGCATTCAAGATATACGGGATCAAGGATATGATGGTGCTAATAATATGCGAGGAGAATGGAATGGATTGCAAGCATTAATTTTGAATGAATATCCTTATGCATATTATGTTCATTGTTTTACTCATAGATTACAACTTTCACTTGTTTCAGCTTCAAAAGAAGTTGCCCATGTTCATAAATTTTTTGAACAGTTAACATATGTAATTAGTGTCGTTAGTACAAACAGTAAACGTAATGATGAATTGTATGAAGCTCAAGCAAATGAATTTGCATTTAGAATTGCTATAGATGAACTTGAAACAAGAAGAAGACTTAATCAAATTGGATCAATACAATGTCTTGGTGATACTAGATGGGGATCTCATTTTTCGTCTGTGTGCAGTTTAACAAAAATATTCAATGCAACATGTGTAGTATTGGAAAATTTAAGAGACAATGGATCAACATATCAAATACGGGATGAAGGTCTTTCAGCTTACGACATGATCTCATCATTTGACTTTGTATTTATTTGCACTTGGTACAACAAATTTTGGGATAGAGTGATACTCTTTGTCAGTCATTGCAAAGGCAAAGAGAAAACATTTTAAATGCAGTGACTATAGTTTATAATTCAAAAAAGTTCCTACAAGAATTTAGGGAGAATGGTTGACATTTATAGATACTATGAGAGCATTTTGTATGATACATGATATTCCTATTCCAGATATGGATGCTCAATATTTTGTCAGAGGATCACGTTCTCGTCATGAATATACTTTTATTACAGTGAGGCATCATTATCATGTCGATATTTTTATTGTTGCCATTGATTCTCAATTGGTAGAGTTGAAAAGTAGATTTAATGAAAATTCTATGGAAATACTACGTTTGATGTCGACATTCGATCCTAGAGATCAATATGAGTTGTTTAATGCACAAAATGCTTACACTCTTGCATTTTATCCTGAAGATTTTTTAGATTCAGATCTTATGAGTTTAAATTATGAGTTGAGACATTATAAGAATGATATTTGTCATCATCCAAGATTTCAAAATTTGGGTACACTATCAGATGTATGTCAAGCAATGATACATAGTAGAAAAAGTGAAGGATATCCTTATGTATACAGGTTGCATAGTCTCATTCTAATGCTACTTGTTTCCACTGCAACCACAGAAATGACATTCTTTGCTATGAAGCTTATTAAAACAAGGTTGCGTAACAAAATTTAGGATGCATTTTTTTTATATTGTTTACTTTTGTATATTGAGAAAGAAATTGCTCAAATGTTTGATTCCAATGATATTATTGATGCCTTTCACAAGATGAAAAGTTGTAGAGCACAATTGCAATAGGTAAAGTATTTTGTTGCATCATTTTTATGTTAATGTTTATTTGAGTCATTCTTTAGTTTCAATGATAAATGATGTAGTTTTTGTTTATATTTTATTGTGCAAGTGAATGAATGATGATATGTAACTATTTTCAATAAACATAGAGGCAAAAACTGATTGTGTTACATAAAAATAATACAAAACTGCTTGTTTTAGGTAAGTAACATGTTTTGGTTTTGGAGTTTATAGATGTATTTGTTTGCTATTTTGAGTTGTGATATTTGTATGTCCACCTTATGCTCACTACTCACACTTACGTCATTGTAATAGAAATAGAGCACATTATCTGCTGAGGACACATTGCGTTTTGTGCTAATGACATAAGCAATTGTTAAATGTGACCTAGAACAAGTCGCGCTTCACGTTCATGACGTGGGCAATTATATACGACATATGTTCACTTCTACTATACTATGGTTTCCAAATATTATCTAAAGTGTGTGAGTATATATATATATATAATATTATGTTATATTATATTATATTATATTATAATTCGTTGGACCGTTTGGCCCACCCCTAGAAAAAATCATGGCTCCGCCGTTGAGAGGAAGGAAATAAAAATCTGATAACCATTCATCAACTTGGATCTACTAATCGAGTCCCTTTATAAGATGCAAAGCATAAAACCTCAAAGACATTGATTGATATGGCTGCCATAAAATTTAACCCAGAAAAGGAGATTTACAACCATGGAGAACATGATCTTTAAGTTGGTCGCTTGAAACCCTTACTTTGGTTTGGTGAATGAAGGAAATGATGAAGGGGCAAAGTAGTTCAAAGAAGTGTGAGGTGAGTTTCTTTATTTACTCAGTGTGTTCACCCTGTTTGACGCAACACCATGGCTGGAGTGGCAGGATGTGGGTGGCCAAAGCCCCGAGCACTAGACCATTTCCAAAATATTATACAACAAAAATCTAAATAACTCAATATTACACCCATAAATGTTTAGCTTCCTTTTTGTCTCTTATTCTTTCTTATCTTATCTGATTGCATTTATTTAGTTAGTCTCTCTTTTTCCCTCAGTTTGTATTAATATTTCTAAAATCAGTATTTAGATTGAATAACATAGTCTAAATTAGTCGGTGGCTTCGTATCATTGGGCACTTTGGCCTCTATAAGGTCCATTTCTATATTCTTCTTACTAACCATGAAACCCAATAGTTTTCTAGATTCAACTTTGAGCACATATTCTAGAGGATTTAGATGAAGCTTGTTCTGCAAAAGTTGCTCAAATACTTGGGCAATAGTTTCAATATGATCTTCCCTTGTACTAGATTTGATTAATATGTCATCAATGCAGGCATTTATAACCTTATGCATTTGGTCATGAAAGATGATTTTCTTGACTCTTTGGTAAGTTGCTATTGCATTCTTTAACCCAAATAGCATTATTGTATAACATAAAGTGTCCATAATAGTAAAGGATGCTTTGGGCTGACCTTTGACTGCCAGTTTGATCTAGTTATACCCCGAGTATTTGCCCATGAAGGAGAACATACTGGAACTTGATGTACTATTTGCTAATACATCAATGTTCAAGAGGTTATAATCATCTTCTTGTTTTAGTGTCAAAAGTCAAAACATAACATGATTTTGACTAGGACAACGACGATGTTAGTCAAGCATTTGGGGCAACCAATGGTGCTAATGAATGTAACTTTCAACAAATTTTATCAATCTCGTTGACTGGTCCTTCTACCTATGGTCTAGCTGGTGTAATTTTTTGTTTCACGGCTTGCAATCAGGACTAAGGGGAGATGGTGTTCAACTAACTTAGGATCTAGAGTTGGCACATCTACATATGTCCATGAAAAGGTCACTTGATAACTTACGATGATAACTAACAATTTTTTCCTTTCTTCTACTAATAGATTAGTGCCAATCTAAAGGATCTTATGGTTTTCATATATTTCAATATTAATTTCTTTGATTAGACCATTAACCAAGCGTGATGGATGTTCTTGCTTTTGAATATGGGTAACCTATATTAATTCTGAATCAAGTATCTCCATAGACTTTGTTTTATGCCTACTAGATTTCTAGGAGGCCTTTTGAGGGAAAAGAAGGAAGAGACATGTTGTGTTTTGACATCATGTAAAAAGGAGGATAAAAGAAAACTAGTTTTGGAAATTAAAGATAGATAACCACAAGGAAAAATTCACTTTCATTGCACATGAAAAGATTTTGTTATAAAAGGAGAGGCCTCCTACAAAACTGTATGGAGGAAAGACAAGATCACACAATATATAAAAGGATTACAAAAGAAAAATGAAAAGATGAATGTTGCTGGCCAATGGGGCCTTCTTCAAACTTTCTTTGAGAATCCCAGTCCCTTGGTGTCTCTTGGAGAATGGATAGAGATTGGTTTCAAGATGCTATCCTCTTTTTTAGGGCTAGTGAATGGGTGGTTGCCATCTCTCAAAAGCAGCTAAAATCCTTTAGGATTTCTCACGACATGAGCATACAAAAGATGCTCTTGATAATTTTGACAACTACTTGTTGTCAATGTTGGCATCTCAAAATGATTCATCTATCTCCAAGTTCTAGAAATACTCCTCTAAAGAGGCTTCTTTTCTTGTCCTGACACTTGGTACATCTATAGAAAGGATTGATTTAGGGAGCATTGATTACACCAACTACTAGGTCTTCAAAGTGCACTATAACAATGAACGGTCCAAAGTTTCATGTAAGGCACTAATGGAGAGTGGAAGAGACTCCATGCACAAGTATTCAAGAACGTCCCAAGAGCACATTTTAGGAATGGGTACATCGACTACATGGAAAGTGATATAATGGATGATGTGTTCAATGGTTACATTTATATGCGGACCCATATGCTGTTTATGCTTTAGCCAATCGTACCCATAAATCTTGATGCAATCAAGGATGCATTCCTCTTCATGAAAAGTTAGGGTCTTGGGATGAGCTGTGGGCAAATGTTTAGGCAGCTATCTCCATCAATCAAGACATGCAGCATAGTCATCATGTTGACCTTAATGATAATATAGAGTGCTTCCACATGATAGTATCTTTACTCTTGGTGATCATTTTTCATGAAAGTGAATGACTGGTTCAATGAAACATTCTTTTAAGGGGGAGATTTCACTCATAAAGCATAGCACTTCACTAGACAAAGATGATTCATTACTTTGCAAGTGGGAATACCTAGGAATTACTGTTGGATTGCTTGAACTAGATGAAATCTCTAATTTGCTTTTCATCATATTGATGAAATCCAGGGGTGGCTTTCCCTGATTGATGACATAACTTCACATGGCTCTTCTTCATTGCAACATCAAATATACTCATGTGGGTGGTAAGGTAGCAGGGTGACCACTGTAATTTTTGCTTTTCCATGATGGGGAAATGGATTCTAGAGGACTTTGAGAGCGTTGTCATAGTTTGTTTTGATATCCTTGTCAATTAAGTACTAAATGATATTCTTGGAGATAAAGCAATTCTCAATGTCATGGTTAGGAACATGATAGAACTAGCAAAAATTATTGTTAATACCCCAAATTCCATTCAGTCGTTGAAGACTATTCTAAATTTTGCAAAAGGATTTCACAAAAAATAATTGTGAAAATTTTGCTATTTTAAAGTGAATTTTGAACCCCAAACCCAATTTAGGTTCAATTCATGAATTTAATTTGGGCACAAATCTCAATGTAGGTTTACAAGTCAATATCTAAATCCAGTATGCAATATGGATGCAAATTACGGTTTCAACCCAAATCTAATTACAATTGTCATTTGAAATTCAAATTCGGTTTTAAAATGAAAAGTGGACTTAGTTAAGATCCATTACACTAGGTGGGACCCATGTGTGGGCCCCAACTAGTTTGCATGGTCAAAGGCCCACCCAAGGAAGAACGCACCTTCCACTTTCATTAAAAATATCCTTTTGACCTACAAGATTAAAATAGTTGAAGAATCTAAAAGGGAAAAAGAGACTAAAATAATCAAGAAAAGATCTCCTTTAATAAAGGAGGAGACAAGCTTTAAAGAGGCTAACATGCATTGGCCCCTTTACGCATGTCATAATAGGCATGTCTCAAACTCATTAATTGCAAGTGAGTTTGAACCAGGCTCACCTAGATGTGGCACCCTATCTACTGGGATCAGCCAAACATGAGCGCAGTCAAAATAGGTCAGGTTTTTACATGGTGTCCAATCCTGTCATAGGATGGAATTAACCCTTGACTAAAACGACAATGCTTTGACTGATTAAGCTCAGTGGAAGCTCATTTCAAAACTAAACATAGTTAAACATAATTAAGTGTTTTCTAAGTATCAAATGCTATCAAACTCGTCTCGAAGTTAAAAGCATAAATGGGATGTTGACCATGGACAAACTATCCCATCAATTCAATTTCAGGTTATAATTGTCCTTCTCAGTCTAATTCAATTTGTAAAATCCTAAATTAGGGTTTTTTACAGACCAATTATGTAACTGAACTCGTAAATTGTACATGTGAAATATGCAAATATAGATTCGGATTAGGGTTTTGACCAAGTCAGAGCCATTTTTAGTCAAATTTTGGATGAAAATGTCCTTTCAAATTCAATTTGATGCAATGGATTTAAAAATCCTTGTAAACGGAATTTGATTATTGAACTTGTAGAAAATAAAATCTATAATTCAATATGATTTAAGGCTAGATCACTAGATCAAAGTCTAATGAGCTCAACTCAAACCTGGGAACACCCAATAGAGAGAGTGTTTGAAGTCAAAGTCAAAGGCTATTTTTGCAAAAAATGGAAGTTTAATTTGCAGCTAAGTACAAAACTAAGTTTTGAAATTAATTATAACTTGACTTGACTTGGTCAAATTCATGGTGGACTTGACCAGGCCAAGGCACACCTAGCTCATAATTCAAAAGGAGATTAAATAATTAATCTTCCTTCCCTAATCATCAATCCAAACTTTTGGATTTGACCAATAAGAAAGAAACAAGACTTTCTAGTATTGTTCAAGCCTTGAGGCAACATGAAGTGGCAGCCACATCAGCCATATAAAAATTTTAAATAGGTCGTCTTTCCTCCTAGAAAAAATCATTGATTGGTTGGTCCATGCCACACCACTTGGCTGGACCAGCTCTCATTTGAAAGCTCAAAAGAATGTCTCCCAAGGGGGGGATGATTTCTTTCTTTCTTTTTGTTTTTCATCTTAAAGAGAGAAATAAATAAGGGGAGCAGCCATTTCTCTCTCCTAGTTAAAGAAAATATTTTTTTAAAAGCAAGAAATAACATGTACTGCATGCAACTAGTAGAGTAAACTTCTTTTAAATTTTATTAGCTGCATGGCTTGAATAGAGGCATGCACCCAATGAATGTTGATTTTCACCCAACTCAGTCCATACATTGCTTGAGGTGCAAGCACAAAGGGTTTGAAATCTCTATATAAACCCTCTCTAAGCAAATTAAAGGGAAACGTTTTTGCTAAGTGATCTCTCTCTCACTCTCTCTCTCCATCACAACCAAGAAGAAGAAGAAGAAGAAGAAGCAATAGCTGTCCTAGCAAATAGGTCTTTCTCTCTCCCTTCCTTCTACCGATTTTGCTAACTTAGGCCATTCTCTTGGTCTCTTGCTTAGGATTTTTGGTTTTAGGAAAACAATTACGGCCTCAAAGACTATAAGATTTTCTCCTGCTATTGTTTTTACTAAGCTGGAATTCTCTTTGGATTCTTGTTTAGGATTAGGAAGCCATCAGAGCTGTCTTCCACTTCCAAGGAACATTCAACAAGATAGGGGTTTCTCTTCTCCTACATCTTATTTTCATTTTCTTGAATGAATGATGATATCATGGGATGGATTCTATGTATCATAATTTTCTGGGAATAATGTCCAGGAAGGGAAACAACATGAATTTGTATAAGATAACGTGCATTACGTGCATGCATCTCCCATTTTTCAAGGACTTTCCTATATGAAACAATTAGATGAATGGTACAAGGACATGCCCTTTGGACCAAATTTTTAACTCGAACCATGGGTGAAGCCCATGGTGAGTTAGATCCAAATAAAGGAGAGAGTTAATTTATATGCTCCAATGCATAAGAACCCATTAGGGACAGCTCATCTACTACATTGGATGAGATCCACCCTTACATGGCCACAAAAATGCATATTTGCTTGAGAGGATCTATTGATTTCCTTTCATTTCAATTTACATTTTTATGATTTTCATAATTTGCTATAATTTCTCTTGAGAAAAGGTGGTGTGTGTGTGTGTCATTGCATATGAGAATATCTATATTCTTTCCAAGATTAGGTTAAGCTCACATCCTTAAACTAATTTGAAGGAGGCAATTTTCCCAACATTGAACCATGCTTGCTCAAGGCAACTAGGTTAACCAATTTGCAATTTGAAAATCGGTTGTAGGTCAGCCATATACATGTAATATGTTTGATCTCAAAACCCAAAATTTTAATTTTCCAAATGATATTTGAAACCTCAAAAGTTTCAGTTCTTGAACATTTAATTTCAGCTCAAAAGAAGCTACAAATTTGTTTTGTCCTATGTAACTATGTCAAATTCCTAGTTTTGCCAAAATCATCATCATAGAGAGTAGCTTCTAATATGGCTGATTTCATGATTTCATAATTTTTACATTTTCAACTTGCAATTGGTCTGGTTGTCACCTTAAGACCCCACAAAATTTCAGCCAAAAGCTGTAACTATAATGCCCAAAATTGACAAGAATGATCTTGTCAAATTTGCTCAAAATACTATGGTTTGCTTACTTAATTTTGACATTAAAACCAGATTTGGAGTAAACATTGCTCCTAAAACTTGATTTGAATTCCAACATATATTGCCAACGTGGAAATAGATATATATTTTGAATATACATATTTTCTCCACCAATTTCGAAATTTAATCTATCAAGATTAAGTAAATTCCAATGATTTTACATTCTACTTTGAAGAGAAAGTACCAAAGTAGATATCATTCAATTTGTGACCATTAAAACCAGCATACGGTTTAATTTTATAGTCATTTAAACATGTGAAGGTGGATGTTTCCACAATTTCCCATTTCAAAATTGTCATGTCCATGCAATTTTAATATTTTTCTTTCATTTTCTAGAGTTTTATCTATTTTAATAGATATCTCATGCTTATAGACCATATTCTAGTGATTATACTTGATCCAATATCAAGTATAACCTAGAGCTCGTCCTGTATACCAAATTGCACATAAAATTTACTTCTCATTTCAATTCATGTATGATGGAATAAAAAATTGATGCATGTGTATGTTTTTCAAAGTAAATGAGAGTGAAGAATGTATGTATGCATATAGTTTATTTTCTTAACTCATGCATGCACACACATGTGTATTATCTTTACAAAATAAGTGAATCAATTTCAAGATGCAAAATATGACCAAGTCATATTGCAACAAAGAATTCAGAACCTCATTTATTTTTAAAAGAAAACATAAAATTTTATCAATTTTGGTAACAATGCATTTGAAACTTGGCATTTTACTATATTTTCCAAGACAAAATCTTGTGCCAAAAATTGGGCTTCGCTTATGAACTTGGAATATTTACAATTTTCTCTAAAAGAGAATTTGGTACAATTTCAACTGAAGACTCCAATCGTTTGCTCTCAATCAACTGATTTTGTCAAAAGAGATTTTCAAATTAGATCATTCGATCCATTTTTAAGCTATGTAAGAGTGAATAACGTGTATATGCATATACTTTATTTTCTTAACTCATCCATGCACTCACTTACGCAGTCACACACATGTGCACCATCCTTGGAAAATAAGTGAACCAATTTCAAGTTGCAAAACATGACCAAGTCAAATTGCAATAAAGAATTCAGATCCTCACTTATTTTTGAAAAGAAAACATGAAATTTTATCAACTTCAGTAATAACGTATTTGAAACTTGGCATTTTACTATATCTTCCAAGACAAAATCTTGGAATCCCTATTTTGCCAAAAATAAGCTTTGCTTATGAATTTGGAAAATTTTCAATCTTCTCTAAAAGGGAACTTGGTACGATTTCAACTCAAGATGCCAACCTTTTAATCTCAGTCAACTGATTTTGTCAAAAGAGATTTTCAAATTAGATCATTCGATCAATTTGCTTCCAGCCAACTCTAGAAAATTTGCTTCCAACTAATTTCCCAATTTCAAATCCAATTTTCAAATCAAATTTCTCAACCCTATCAAATTTTCAAATAAAATTGGTTGCCCCAGTTTAAATCAATTTGAACAACATTCAATTTTCAAATCTGCTGAAATTCAAAAGATTTCAATCGAATTTCCAAAACAAATTGATTTTCTAAATAAAGGCATGATGAATGGTCAGACATCATATCGATGGGTGGATCCTTCTCTAGCAATTTTTCAAAACCAAAATTTCAATTTTGCTGCTATGTGTGGCTCCCCATTCATGGGAGAGTTGCAAATAAATGGCAATCATGGTGGGACCCGTCATTGCCTGTCTAAGAATGTGTTAAAATTATTTACAAGTCATTTTTCCAATGACAGATATCAAAAGCAAGAAAATTATTCGTAGCGATACCTACATGCATATTTTATTGCATTTAGAACTAATTGAGGAAAAATCATGTTTCTCTTAGTTCAACAATTAATCATACCCCTTCTCAATATAGGAGATGTATGGAATCCATGTGTGCTTTCTAATTTTTAAAGTTATCTCTTAAGAATGTACATAGTAGAACCATTTTACATATAATTTTTAAAATTCAATCCTCTACCTATATCAAGTCCCACCAAACTTCATGTTGCTTGGATATTTCTCAGATAGTAGTCTAAGGGATAGCCTTACAACTAGACCACACAATTGGATTGAAAAGTTTTCTCATTAATACTAAAACAAACAATAGTCCCTGTATATCAATGGGTAACCTCAAAATTTAGAAGACCTTTATTGAAACTCAACTCAACAATATTGCTCGCAACATGTCATGTTATCGAGCTTACTGAGTCTTTTTCTAGTGCAAAGTACGTCTGACTTGCCTGCCTTGAGAGGGGCAGTGCAATCAGGCAAGAAGGCCACTCATGGCTCTGAGTTTCAAATCCCTATAATCCTTGTCACACTTGGAGGCGCTACTCTCTTGCACTACAAATAGTGGCAGATGCTAACCTTGAGTTGGGTGTTTCGATAAGTTCACCTAGATCTCGAAGTTGGCATGAGCAAAAGGAAAAGAAAATGGTTTCAAGTTCTCCATTTGGCGTGGTGGGGTTCTCTTCTGCTCATCAAAAATTAAGAAAAGGCAGATCTGACGTGTGAACGACCGAGGTGTACTGGCAATAATTACATCCAACTTACATGCTCTTTCGCAACCAACAACACAATACACCCATTGACAATAGCATGCACCACATGTTTATAACAACGTCCTACCCGTTCTCCACAATATCAAAGTCTTTTTCATGCTCCCTAATCACCTCGAAAATCAACCCATCATGCTTAGAAAACAATTGAACATGTAGATCCTCATCATTCTCAAAATAGTCATAAATTTTTTTCAAAATAGCAACATCGCTAATATGCATTTCAAATCATCAAACCATGAGTCTAGCATGCTCTAATAATAACTATACATGAAATAAAAGAAAATTTAGGTAATTTAAGCTCAATTAGGCCTCACTCACCCCAATTTTAGTGTCCAAACTGCTGCAATGCTCCCGGCAGCCACCTCAAGTGTTCTTCTAAGCAACAATACCAATGATTGATCACTGCCTTCACCACCAACACCTTCACTTCACTGGCATGAGGGGAAAGATGCATCCCCAAGCTGCAAACCAACCAAACAGCCATAAATAGGGTGAGGTTTAACGAAAGATAGGTCCAAAGAGGAGTCTATTGTTAGAAGGGGTCCACGGTAGCTATGAGGGAGGCTGAAGATGAGTGAGAGAGAGGACACAAGTGGATGGGAGTGGGAGAGAGGCAGCGCAAGAGAAGGAGACAGTGAGAGAGAGGAAACTAAGGGTTTGGGCGAGAAAGAAAAGGGCAGGTGCTAGAGAAAAAGAGCATGCAAAGAGGGAGGGTGCAGACAGAGAGAACGTGGGCAGAGAGAGGGCGCTGGCAAAGAGGGGAGACTGAGAGAGAGAGAGTTTGGACATAGGGGAGAGACAAGAGAGTGGCAGAGAGAGGGCATGTGAGGAAGGAGACGAGAGAGTTTGGGTGGGGGGGAGAGCAAATGTGAGGGCCAAGGAAGAAGAAGAAGAAAGAAAAGACAGAGGCAGAGGGAGAGAGCGACGACTTACTTGTGCAACGCCGTCAGCGCCGCCGTCACCCTTCCTTCGCCGGCCCAAATGTCGCTGCTGCCACACCTCGTCCACCTCCTTCTTCTCTGCGTGGATGTTCCCTTGCGACAAGAGAGGCAACGAATAGGAAGACAGAGGGGAAGACGAGGGGGAACAACCCTTGTCAGGCTCTCACGTAGATGAGTTCCGGGTTCGGGTCTGGACTCGCTCCAGCCCGACCTATAATAATGAATAACGTTACATCCTACCCTCATTAAATAAAATTTCGTCTTCGAAATTTAGATCATACCTCATTGTATAAATAAGTGTGGATACTTGTCTCGCATATCATCCTCGAGTTTCTATGTGCTGTCTTTCAACCCATGGTGTTGCCATTCCATCCTTACTAGAGGAATCCTCTTAGTGCAAAGTATTTTCTCTCTTTGATCTACAATTCTAATAGATTTTTCTTTCATTGTCAAATGATCTTGCACTTGAATACTTTGAAAATCAATCACATGTGTAGGATTCAGTATGTACTTTTGAAGCATGAAAACATGAAAAAAGTCATGAACATGACTCAAATTAAGTGGTAGTGCTAATCTTTATGTCACCTCTCCATTCTTCTCTACTATCTCATGTAGCCCAATGAACCTCGGACTCAACTTTCCCTTATACCAAATAAAAAAAAACCTTTAGTAGGTGAAATTTTCAAGAATACATGATCACCAACCTCAAAAGCCAACTCTCTACATTGAATGTTGGCATAACTTTTATAACTTTTATGAGCAGTCAACAACTTTTTTCTTATCAATTGTACTTGGTCAGTGTAATGTTGCAATACCAAAGGGTTTTCGATCTTGCCATCACCCAATTCCATCCAACAAGTTGGCGATCTACATTTCCTTCCATACAAGGCCTCAAAAGGTGTCATTTTGATACTAGAGTGGTAACTGTTGTTATAAGCGAATTCTATCAATTTCACATGTTTATCTCATTCTCCTTTCCAATCCAAAACACAAGCACGTAACATGTCCTCTAAGGTCTGAATGGTCCTCTTAGATTGCTCATCAGTTTGCACTTTGAATCCTCTTGCCCAGGGTTGGCTTGATGTCCCTAATCCACCTGCAAAAATTTAGAACCATGAGTTCTTCAAGTTGGCTAATATGCACTAATTCAAACTGCAATTTTAAGTGGTGAATAAACAAAGCCAAAATTGATGTGCTAAATGGAGGGGAAACAAATTCCTCAATCCTACAAGATTTCCGTTTCATCCTATAATAAGTTTTGTCATGAGTGATCCCATCGCTTAGTTTCAATTCAATGTCACTCTCTCTCTCTCTTTTCTTGTTTTTTGCCTAATTTGCCACTCTCTTTATTTAGACCTATCACTCTCTCTCTTGTTTTTCTTGCAATCTGCCTCTGTCTTTCTCTAGACCTATTACTCTCTCTCTCTCTTGTTCTCCCACTCTCTCATTCTCTCATTGACACTCTTATCGTCACCTCCTCTCGTTCTCACTCTCCCAGGAGCTCACTTTTTCTCTCTCCATTCTCTTGATCTCTTTCATTCTTACTCTCTCATTTTGACCCCCTATCCCTCTACATTTTTCCCTCTCTTTCACTATTGTCTTTGTCGGCTGACACAAGGCCTGAAGGAAAACAGATTTTCCTCTTTCTCAAGGCCACTCATTTTGGATGTTGGAGCACAGTAGAAATTAAGGACAACAACAACAACAAACCTTTTATTTTTTTTTTTTGCGATTGTGAATGAAGGGGCATTTGGCGTGATTGTTATTGACTCGTACAACAGCTAGAGCTCCATAAGATGGTGAGCAAGGCTGATCTAGCATATTTTATTGAAGGTCTTCTATAAGAACTTGGATAGCTATCATTCCATCATGCTAGGCTTAATGTTTAATGTGTTTAGGGTGCATGATAAAAATTTTGCTTTATTGGGACAGGTTTAGAATTGATCTAGTGGGTAATCAATTTATTTTATGTGGAACTATATATCATTTATGTCAGTAGGTTGAATGCAAATTAATTAATTAGAAACATGATTGAGGGCTGCTAAGATTAGGTTAGTGGTTGGTAGTAAGTTCTAATTGAATTTCAATTTGAGGGGCAACTTTCAGTGTTTTAGATGCCTTGAAGGATTTGAAGACAGTGATTGTGCCTCCAATTTCATGTTTAACACTCTTGAATGCCTTCAAAATTTGAGTTATTAATGGATGAATCCATACTAATAGGGTTGTAATTGAGTGAGATGGTTATGATTGAATGCACAAGTTAGGTTCTTTGTTACGGATGAATTGATAAATATTGTGCAATAATTCAAGGATTAATGCTATTTTTAGCATGTGAAATTGATGTTATTTCTAAGATTTTAGTGAGGTAAGTGTATGCAAAGTTGCATCAAATATTCAGCCCCTAGTCATTCAAATTTGAGAGGAAATGAAAGACTCCAAGTTGACCTACCAAGCCCAGAGTGTGTTGAGGCCAAATTTAATGTCATTTGGTGCAATTGTCGTCTGCTCACCTCTTCACCATTGCCTCTTCCTTTCTCTACTTATCCACCTCCTCTTCTTCACTTTGCTCTTCCACCTCCCCTTTCTCCTTTGTTTGCCCTTCTCCCTCTCCTAACTCTCCTACCTCCTTTTTCTCCCTCAGTTTTTGCTGCTTGTCCTTCTTCCTCTTCTAATTCTTTTGCCTCGCTCTTCTTCTTTGGCACTTCTCCCTCCTTTTATTTTATTTTTTTCTTGCATTGACACTAAAGGAGCCCCTAACCACCGGTCTCCACTCTACATTCGTAAGAGCTTAGAATTCAGGTATGGATCTTGATCCACCCACAAACTTACCTAAGTAATTCATTTGGTAGTATAGCCTACTCCCCTTAAACAAAATTTTGTTCCCAAACTTTAGAACATGCCTCAATAAGAAAACAAGTTTGAGAACTTCTTTCACATGTCGGTTTCAAGCTCTCATGTGCATTTCTTTAAATCATGGTACTGTCACTCCACTTTCACTAAAGGACTGCGCTTGGTGTGAAGTGCTTGTTTCTTTGTCCATGATTTTAATATGTTTTTCTTCCACTATCAAATCACGTTGCACCTAAATACATTTGAAATCAATCACATGCATACATTCTGACACATACTTTTGAAGCTTGGAGACGTGAAAAGCATCATATACATGACTAAACTCTAGTGGAAGTGCTAGTCTGCATGCTACCTCTTCACTTTCTCAAATATTTTAATTGGTCCATCATGAATTGAGCTTGATTTTCCCTTAATACCAAATTAGGAAATGTCTTTCATACGTAAAATTTTCAAAAATACGTGATCATCAACCTCAAAAGCCAACTATGTACACCAATTATCAACATAACTCTTTTGTCTACGTTGAACTATCAATAACCTCTTCCTTATCAATTGTACTTCGTTAGTATAATGCTGCAAAACTAAAGGGTTTTTGATCTTACTATCTCTCATCTCGGTCTAACAAGCCGGCGATCTACTAGTCTTTCTTATAATGCCTCAAAAGGTGTTATCATGATCCTAGTGTGATAACTACTATTATATGTCAATTGTATCAATCTCACATGTTTGTCTCATTATCATTTTCAATATTGAGTGCAAGCACGTAGCACATCCTCTAAAGTTTGGATGATTCTCTCAAACTGTCCATTAGTTTGGAGGTGGAATTTTGTGCTCAACTTAAGCTTAGTGCTCAATGTTTTTTTGTAGTTGCCCCCAAAACCTAGATGTAAAATGTGGATCTTGATCTACAATAATAAACTTTGGTACCTTGTGTTGTCTCACTATCTCACTAATGTACAACTTTACAAGGCTTGCTATTGGTTGTTTGATCTTAATTGACAGAAATTTAGTTGATTTTGTACGTCAATCAAGAATCATTCATTTGACATCATGTTGTCATCTAGTGTGAGAAACCTACCACGAAATCATCGTGATACCTTTCCATTTTCACACTAAAATATCTATCTTCTATACCGATGATGTTTGGCTTTGATCCGTTGTAAATTGATGCATTTTGCTACATATTTTGCAATTTCATGTTCCATTTAAGGAAACAATAATTCCACTTCATATCTTGAAACACCATCGTCCTGCCAAGGTGTATAGAAAATTTGAATTTATAAGCTTTATCTAGCAATTGTTACTTCACCTCTTCATCTCTAGAGACCCATAATATTTATTGAAACCAAAGGGAACCATCGTTGTCTTGTTAGCAAGGGGAATATGTCTTTGCACATTCTTTCATATTCTTAGCATAGTTAGGGTCTTTCTTTTGCCTTTGAATAAGATCATCCAATAAGTGATATCATATTAAGGAAGTCATACTTACTTTGTTTCTATCACTTAGTAGGGTTACCATGCAATTACGTTATGCAAAAAGGTTCCTAAGTGATTCAACATGTTGCATGTTGTTACATCAACATGTCTGCTCAAAGAATTGGCTACCACACTTGCCTTCCTTAGGTGATATGGTATTTTGAAGTCATAATCCTTTAAGTGTTCAATCTACTTCCTCTATCTTAAATTAAATCCTTCTGTGAGAATATGTACTTCAATTACTTGTGGTCCATGAACACTTTAAACACTACTCCATAGTGATAGTGTCTCCATATTTTCAGTAAGAATACAACTGATCCCGATTCTAAATCATGAGCAGGATAATGCTTCTCATGATTCTTCAATTATTTGGATGCATAGGCCACCACCTGTTTATGTTGCATCAATACACAACCATAATTAGGTCCTGATGTATTAGTACACACCACAAGTCCTGAACTCTTAGATGGAAGCATCATGATAAGTGTATATGTAAGCTTGTCTTCTAGAGTTTAGAGACTCATCTCACACTCAACATTCCATATGAATTTCACTCTATTTCTTAATAGTTTGGTCATGGACATCACTATTTTGTAAAATCTTATGTAAACTTATGATAATACCTTACTCATCCCAAGAAGCTTCAAACAGTAGTCATATTTTGTGGTGTCCTCCATTTCTGTATGGCCGACAGCTTAGCAAGATCTACCGAAACACCATCCTTCAGTATAATGTGACCAATAAAATTTACCTATTCTTGCTGAAACTCACATTTCAAGTACTTAGTATACAAGTTATGTTTGTGTAAGGTCTCTAACATACTTCTCAAATGGTCCATGTGTTCTGCCTCACTATTTGAGTACAAAAAAAAAAAGAAAAACAAATACAATGTTAGTTAGGTCCATAAATGTTGTGGGAACATTGGTCAATACAAAAGGTGAGACCATAAATTTATAGTACATGTATCTAGTTCAAAAAGTCATCTTAGCCACATTTTCCTCCCATATCAAAAGTTGGTGGTAGCATGTCCTTAGATTAATCTTACAAAACATATTCGTAGTTTTGAGTTGATTGAATAAGTCCTTAATTTTATGAAGTAGGTATTGATTCCCGATAGTAACTTGGTTCAACATGTGGTATTCAATGCATAAGTACATCATCCCATCTTTTTTTTAACAAGCAACAAAGGTGCTCTTCAAGGCAACGTGCTGGGTTGCATGAAACCTTTATGTAAGAGCTCATGTAGTTGTTTTTTTTTTTTTTAAATTTTTCTAGCTCAGCGAGTGCCATGCAATATGGTGCATTGGAGATGGGGGCTGTTTGTGATAATAGTTATATCTTGAACTCCACTTCCCTTGCTAAAGGCAATCTTTACAACTCTTTAGGAAACACATCAAGATACTCATTTACAATGGCCACATTTTCTAGTTTCAATGACTTAGTCTCATTGGTCAAAACATTGATTAAGAATGTGACACTCTACTTTTTCAATAGTTGTTTGGCCTTTATCGCATATACCATTATCTTGCTGGTTCAACTGATTTTTTGAGCCTAGAATTGCACAGGTGACATTTAATGAGTCAACAATTGTATTTGTTTCTTTCTGCAACCTATGCTAGCATAATTCATGTAAAGCCAATCCATACCCAAAATCACATCAAACTTGCATAGTGTTATGATCATCAATTGTGCAAACAATTGATGCTCATGAATCTCTAGATCCACATTTGGTAAATACCAGCTATAAGAATCTTATGCATAAGGCTGGGCACCGGGCCAACTGCTGGCAGCTACTCGGCCTGACTCAGGCTGGGACCAGTAAAAAGGGCACCTAATTATAATATTTTATTACAATTAATTATATTTAAATATTATTTTATATTAAAATATATATTTTTTTATTTAATCAGGTTGGGCCCAGGCCAAGCTCGAGCTCGGGTTGTAAGTGTCGGGCCGGGCCCAGACCTAGGCTGGGCTCAGGCTTGGGTTTCAAGTGTCAAGGTGAGCCCAGGCCTGGGTCTGGAGTGTCAGGTAGGCCCGATGCCCAGGCTTACTTGTACTTGAGTAGGACTGACCACCTTTAAAATATAAGGCATTGCCTTGACTGACATCCTTAATGAAGTGGTAAATTGACTGGATAAGAAGAAATTAGTCACCTTGCATCAAACAACACTAACAATCTGTAAACCCACAAGTGTATACCTTTTATCAGATCACAAGCCTATAGCTCCTCTACAATAGTTGCATATTTGCTTTCAAGAGTCTTATGTACTCTTGCGGGGCCAGCCTTACGCTTCTTTAGTTCTTTCCTTCGAAGTCAAGTATAGCCTTTGATGAAGTGCCCCATCCTGTTGTTGTAAATACGCTCCAATTTTTCAATAGCATAACTTCCTCAGGTGCACATGCGAGTTTGTAAGAAAATGAATGAGATTCAACTCATTCATATGATCTCTTTTAGTTAATCTAATATGTTTCACTTGTTATAATGTCCATAACGAATGATTTAAATGATCAAAATCTTTAGTTTATATGGATACAAAATGAATGAGATTCAACTCATTCATATGATCCCTTTTAGTTAATCTAATACGTTTCACTTGTTATAATGTCTATAACGAATGATTTAAATTATCAAAATCTCTAGTTTATATGGATACAAATGAGACCACTGCATTTGTTTGATCCCTTGTATCTAATCCAATGAGTTTAACATCTTATTACGTCTATAGTGAATGGTTTAAGGGATTGAAATCATAAGTTCCTATCAATACGAGTGGGATTTAAGTGATTCTCTTGTTCACACATATCTAATTGAATGATCTTAACTTATTGTTACATCTATATTGAATTATTTAGTAGATTGAAATCACAGATTTAAAAGAAAATTAATGAGATTCAAGTGATTCATTGCTCACTTATATTTAATCTAATGTGTCTCACTTGTTATTACATTTATAATGAATGATTTAGATGATTGAGATCACAAGTTTGTATGAAAATGAATGTGATTCATCCTACTCATATGATCTCTTTTAGTTAATCTAATATGTTTCACTTGTTATAATGTCCATAACAAATGATTTGAATTATCAAAATCTATAGTTTACATGGGTAGAAATGGGACCAGCGCATTTGTTTGATCCGTTATATTTAATCCAATGAGTTGAACTCGTAGTTACATCCCTAACGAATGATCTAAGAGATTGAAATTACAAGTTTGTATCAATATATGAGGGATTTAATTGATTCATTTGATCACACATATTTAATTGAACGTGGTTAAGTTGTTGTTATATTTACATTCAATGATTTAGTGGATTGAAATCACAAAGTTGTATGAAAATGAATGAGATTCAACTTATTCAAATGATCCCTTATTGTTAATCTAATATGTTTAACTTGTTATAATGTCTATAATGAATGATTTAAATGATTACAATCATTAGTTTATGTAGATACAAATGAGACTAACGCATTCGTTTGATCCCTTGAAACTAATCCAATGAGTTGAACTTGTAGTTACATCTCTAAGGAAGGATCTAAGAGATTGAAATCCCAAGTTGATATCAATACGAGAGGGATTTAATTGATTCATTTGATCACACATATTTAATTGAACGTGGTTAACTTGTTGTTATATTCACATTCAATGATTGGGTGGATTGAAATCACAAGTTTGTATGAAAATGAATGAGATTCAACTTATTCATATGATCCCTTATTGTTATCTAATATGTTTAACTTGTTATAATGTCAATAATGAATGATTTAAACGATTAAAATCACTAGTTTATGTAGATATAAATGAGACCAATGCATTCGTTTGATCCCTTGAAACAAATCCAATGAGTTTAACTTCTTATTACATCTATAGTGAATGATTTAAGGGATTGAAATCACAAGTTCCTATTGATACGAGTGGGATTTAAGTGATTCTCTTGATGACACATATATAATTGAATGTTCTTAACTTGTTGTTACATCAATATGGAATGATTTAGTGGATTGAAATCACAACCTTAAAAGAAAATGAATGAGATTCACGTGATTCATTGCTCACTTATATTTAATCTAATGTGTCTCACTTGTTATTACATCTATAATTATTGATTTAAATGATTGAAATCACAAGTTTGTACTATAATGAATGTGATACATCTCATTCAGATGATCCCTTTAAGTTAATCTTATATGTTTCACTTGTTATAATGTCCATAACGAATGATTTAGATGATCAAAATCTCTAGTTTACATGGATAGAAACGGGACCAATGCATTTGTCTGATCCCTTAAATCTAATCCAATGAGTCGAACTTGTAGTTACATCCCTAACGAATGATCTAAGAGATTGAAATTACAAGTTCGTATGAATACGAGAGGGATTTAATTGATTCATTTGATCACACATATTTAATTGAACATGGTTAACTTGTTGTTATATTCACATTCAATGATTTAGTGGATTGAAATCACAAGTTTGTATGAAAATGAATGAGATTCAACTTATTCATATGATCCCTTATTGTTAATCTAATATGTTGGACATGTTATAATGTCTATAATGAATGATTTAAATGATTAAAATCACTAGTTTATGTAGATACAAATGAGACTAACACATTTGTTTGATCCCTTGAAACTAATCCAATGTGTTGAACTTGTAGTTACATCTCTAACAAACGATCTAAGAGATTGAAATCCCAAGTTCGTATCAATACAAGAGGGATTTAATTGACTCATTTTATCACACATATTTAATTGAACGTGGTTAACTTATTGTTATATTCACTATCAATGATTTAGTGGATTGAAATCACAAGTTTGTATGAAAATGAATGAGATTCACCTTATTCATATGATCCTTTTTTGTCAATGTGATATGTTTAACTTGTTATAATGTCTATAATGAATGATTTAAACAATTAAAATCACTAGTTTAGGTAGATACAAATGAGACCAATGCATTCGTTTGATCCCTTGAAACTAATCCAATGAGTTGAACTTGTAGTTACATCTCTAACGAAGGATCTTGGGGACTGAAATCCCAAGTTTGTATCAATATGAGAGAGATTTAATTGATTCATTTGATCACACATATTTTATTGAATGTGGCTAACTAGTTGTAAAATTCACATTGAATGATTTTGTGGATTTAAATCACAAGTTTGTATGAAAATGAATGAGATTCAACTCATTCATACGATCTCTTTTAGTTAATCTAATATGTTTCACTTGTTATAATATGTTTCACTTGTTATATGGATACAAAATAGACCAATACATTTGTTTGATCCCTTTTATCTAATCCAATGAGTTTAACTTATCATTACATCTATAGTGAATTATTTAAGGGATTGAAATCATAAGTTCCTATCAATACGAGTGGGATTTAAGTGATTCTCTTGATCACACATGTCTAATTGAATGTTCTTAACTTGTTGTTACATCTATATTGAATGATTTAGTGAATTGAAATCACAACTTTAAAAGAAAACAAATGAGATTCAAGTGATTCATTGCTCACTTATATTTAATCTAATGTCTCTCACTTGTTATTACATCTATAATGAATGATTTAAATGATTGAAATCACAAGTTTGTATTAAAATAAATGTGATACATCTCATTCATATGATCCCTTTTAGTTAATCTAATATGTTTCACTTGTTATAATGTCCATAACGTATGATTTAAATTATCAAAATCTCTAGTTTACATGGGTACAAGTGGGACCAACGCATTTGTTTGATCCCTTAAATCTAATCCAATGAGTCGAACTTGTAGTTACATCCTTAACGAATGATCTAAGAGATTGAAATTACAAGTTCGTATCAATACGAGAGGGATTTAATTGATTCATTTGATCACACATATTTAATTTAACGTGATTAACTTGTTGTTATATTCACATTCAATGATTTAGTGGATTAAAATCACAAGTTTGTATGAAAATGAATGAGATTCAACTTATTCATATGATCCCTTATTGTTAATCTAATATGTTTAACTTGTTATAATGTCAATAATGAATGATTTGAATGATTAAAATCACTAGTTTATGTAGATACAAATGAGGCCAATGCATTCGTTTGATCTCTTGAAACTAATCCAATGAGTTGAACTTGGAGTTACATCTCTAACGAACGATCTAGGAGATTGAAATCCCAAGTTTGTATCAATACGAGAGAGATTCAATTGATTCATTTGATCACACATATTTTATTGAATGTGGTTAACTTTTTGTTACCTTCACATTGAATGATTTTGTGGATTTAAATCACAAGTTTGTATTGAAATTAATGAAATTCAACTCAATCATATGATCTCTTTTAGCTAATCTACTATGTTTCACTTGTTATAATGTCCATAACGAATGATTTAAATGATCAAAAGCTCTAGTTTATATAGATGCAAATGAGACCAATGCATTTGTTTGATCCTCTGTATCTAATCCAATGTGTTTAACTTCAGATTACTTCTATAGTGAATGATTTAAGGGATTGAAATCACAAGTTCCTATCAATACGACTAGGTTTTTAAGTGATTCTTTTGATCACACATATCTAATTGAATGTTCTTAACTTGTTACATATATATTGAATGATTTAGTGGATTGAAATCACAACATTAAAAGGAAATGAATGAGATTCAAGTGATTCATTGTTCACTTATATTTAATCCATTGTGTCTCACTTGTTATTACATCTATAATGAATGATTTAAATGATTGAAATCACAAGTTTGTATGAAAATGAATGTGATTCATCTCATTCATATGATCCCTTTTAGTTAATCTAATATGTTTCACTTGTAATAATGTCCATAACAAATGATTTAAATTATCAAAATCTCTAATTTAGATTGGTACAAATGGGACCAACGCATTTGTTTGATCCCTTATATCTAATCCAATGAGTCGATCTTGTAGTTACATCCCTAACGAATGATCTAAGCGATTGAAATTACAAGTTCGTATCAATACGAAAGGGATTTAATTGATTCATTTGATCACACATATTTAATTGAACGTGGTTAACGTGTTGTTATATTCACATTCAATGATTTAGTGGATTGAAATCACAAGTTTGTATGAAAATGAATGAGATTCAACTCATTCATATGATCCATTTTAGTTAATCTAATATGTTTCACTTGTTATAATGTCCATAACGAATAATTTAAATTATCAAAATCTCTAGTTTATATGGATACAAATGAGACCACTGCATTTGTTTGATCCCTTGTATCTAATCCAATGAGTTTAAATTCTTGTTACATCTATAGTGAATGATTTAAAGGATTGAAATCACAAGTTCCTATCAATACGAGTGGGATTTAATTGATTCTCTTGATCACACATATCTAATTGAATGTTCTTAACTTCTTGAAACAGAGTACCTCTTTCGATTAACATGTGCATGACCTCTTCATAACTCTGTTGTAATGGGGTGAATTTCCTATCGTACCCCCATCCAGGATGTTTATTTTTATTGCCACTGCTACTGCCACTAGCTCTGTCCGTTACCCCTTTAATCTTGGGATATTCTGACTTCTCTTTCTTGAAGATGGCGGCGTTGGCTACGATGTTGGCCAGAGCATTTTGACTCCTTCTATTCTTCTTTGTATCTTCCCTAACCTTTACGAGGATGACAACATCAAAAGCTCCATTTTCAAATCCTGCTTCAATGCATTCTGCCCTCTCGGTGAGATCGATGAAAGACTTGATCGGAGCATTGGAAATGAGGCTCGTCAATGGTTGTGTCAAATTGTTCACGATATGTCCCAATGCATGTGATTGAGAGATTGGGTCTCTCATCTTGTTGCAAGAAGACCTCCATCTTTGAATAAAATCTCTCACCTTTTCACCTGGCCTCTATTTCAGAAAACAAAGTGTGGTGATCGTTGGTTCCGTTTCGACGTTTTGAATGAACCTTTCAATGAAAAGGTTGATTAACTTGTCAAAATTCTTCAATTCGACTGTGTTGATGTGTTCTCGATACCATTGTGCTGCAATTCCTTCTAGGCTTCGTGGGAAACATTGAAAAAGGGCCCTGTGATTGTGACGAAATTTGTAGCATTCAACAAAGAACATGGCCAAATATGCCTTTGGGTCTCCATGGCCCTCGAATTTGATAAATTTTTTAGGCAAGTTTTTTATATGCTTGTCATTTTAAAAGCTTTCGTAGAAATCTTCGCATGTGAAATTTCTTTTATTCTTGCCCTTGAGCTGAACTGCATTCAACTTCCTGAATTTTGGTTCTCCATGATTCTCCTTTCTAATTTTTCTTGGGAGTCTTTGGTTCTTCATCACTACTGGATTCTGTAGTAGTGTCTTCAGAAGAGTCAGAACTGCTTGACGAGTATTTCTTTGTTTTCTTTCCTTTTTTTTTGGCCTTTTCTGTTTGGGCTTGTTCTTCGTTGAACATGATCATGTATTTCCAGAATCTTTTGTATTCTTCAAACGTTGGATCATTTGTTTCTACCCTGGGAGGGGTTTCTGAGGATGATTCTTCTTCCTTGTCTCCCAGAAAAGTTTGCTCTAGCTCCATTTCAATCGTTCTCCTGTGTTGGCTTCTGGTTTCGACCATAAAATGGATTTTCACCTTGCAAGAAGAAAAATTGAAAATGTCAGGATTTAAATTGATGAGAGATGACAAATTTTGAATGCATGCTGAAAGGAAGATGAGAATGACAAAGTTCAACACAACTTGATAAATTTTGGCTTAACAACAATGAACTAGACATGACAATCTAGGACAGAAGGATAGATGGGCGGACTTCATCCCACCATTTTACATATTCAGGACCCATTCCTGGACCAAGGACAAGATACAAATGAGCAAATGATTCCCAACGTTGTTGGGCATACGTGTATATCCCAGACCACTCTTCGGTATCTAGTGATAATTGTTTGAGGCAACGCTCTAGATGGTATTCGACTATGAAGAATGGCCCCAATAGAAGACTTCCTCTGACTGGGTTGTAGGTATATCTTGACTTGATGACTTCTCGATCAAAGAAGTCCCAAATGATGGTAGAGTCATCAACTTCCTCCATCTTTCTGCGGTAGTGCTCCATACTAGATAACCGGCCGTTGGTATTTTGAAAATGACATGATTGTGGCCCCACGTGTTTGTAGAACCAAGCTTGGAGTGCGAAGACACATCCTTCTATCGAGTTTGTGTCCCCAATTGAAAATTTGGTCAGTCCTCTGTAAAGGAATGCCAAGGCTGCCATTGCTACGGATATTTGACAGACTTGGACATGCCCCCATTTTCTGAAGAGGCAAGTTGTGCGGAAATCCATTATGTGTTCTTCATTGTTGAAGAAGATAAGACCCGCAGTACAAGTCACCATAGAGTTTTTGTACTTGTCTGCAACACTTCTAGATAGTGACGCAGGGTTGACAAATTGAGAATATGTTTCACCAAGTTCTGGTAGTTGAAGATATTGATGTCCATCTTTCTCTAGGAAAGGCCAACTCCGTTTCCCTGTGAGTTTCCAAATCACTTCTAGAGTTTTGACTTGACCTTGGTTTATAAGGAACTGGTCTTCAATTGGTCCTCTTGGGTCACCTTTAGGTTCTGGTAAACCCATAATGTTGGAGAACTCATCAAGAGTGATTGTCATTTCACCCCATGGAAACCAAAATGTGTTGGTCCTTGGGTTCCATCTTTCGGCAACTGCATGGACTAAACTGCCATTGATAGGTTGCATGACAAGGCTGATTGCTTCTTCGAGACCGCATTCCTCTAAGTGGTCCGGAAACATACACCGAAAAGTTGGGTACCATGAAAGATACCATTGAGGTAGGTAGACTCCACTTGGGATGATACGAAGTCCAGATCGACCTTGACACGACCCGAATAGGATGTGGTCATATGGGAAAATGTTTTCTGAGTCCATATAGACAAGAGAAGGTATTAGACTTTGACATGAATTGACCCATGAAAATGGACTTAGTAATACATCATATGCATTCAAATAAGCAATTAACGAAAAATTGATAATGCATTCCCTAGGATTCTTGCCTATATGCACTGTTTTGGAAATTGGTCTTGGAACCTATGGAGAATAAATGGGTAAATTGTACTTGATTAGTTCAAAATTTAAGATATGCCTATATACCAAATTTATGGTACTGGCATAGGCTCCTCCAAGGGTTTTCTAGGTTTGGGCTCTCCAATTCTCCTTGTTCACCCATCGATATACCAAAACTATTGTCCGTTTTGGTACTAATGGGGGGACTTCTCAGTCCAATTAGGTGGTCCAGTTGTAAGGCTATATCTTGGACTAATGTCCTAGAAATAGCTCGACAACATGATGACTAGGATATGATATAGGTAAGGATTTGTTTTTCAAAATTCATGAGAAGATGCGAAAAAATGACTCTATTGCATACATTCCTAAGAGATAGATTTGAAATTTTGAGAGCATACATGGGCTGCATACAATCACTAAATTGAGGAGGGGTAGGATAAATTGAAATGAAAGAGGTTCATGAAATCTCCTCAATGATGCCGGTATACATGTTTGCAAAATTTTTTTAATGAAATTGATATCCAACATTGTGAAATAACTTGTATATGATCCAAATAAGTCTTTAGACAAATGATGACGGGTCCCACCGGGTGTGCCATCTGTTCGCACCCCACCCCTTTTCAAGGAGGTCGAAATGCGAGTCAGCAAAATTCTTTTAAAATTAGGGTTTTGAGAAAATTTTCAAGAGAAAGGGATCCGCCCGTCGGTACGAGGTCCAACCGTTCCTGCCGCCTTTAATAGGGGTAATTAGACCAAGGACTAAGGATCATTTGGATCATATACGAGTTATTGATGCAAATCCTATATGCTTATGCATTGAGGTTTTGGATTCAAGAGCTGAAATTCATTTTTTGAATAAATGAATTTGAATATTGAGGGTTTTCAAGTTGGTTTGAAAAACCTTTGTTTTGGTGTTATTTGAAACACATAATTCTTGAGGATTTTGAGGATTTGGAATTGAGTTCTTTGTTGTGAACTCTAGATGATGATGATCATCTTATGATCAAAATTGGTTTTGAAATATTCTTTTGTCAAATCATATGATTTGTAGAATTCATTCTTTTGAAAGAACATGGGTTCCAAATCATTAGAAAGCATGTTGTTTTTCAAACGTACTTTGGCCAAAAGATTATGAATGCATTGCTTGTGCTTTCTTTTGAAGTTAAGTGAGGTTTACAAATTCTCATTGCAATATGACTTGGTCACTTTTTGCAACTCAAATTTGAATCACTTAACGTCTTGAGAATGTGCATGTGGTGCTATTGATTTTTGAGTTAAGGTGAATGCATGAAACGAGAAGGGAAACTATATGGAACATTCATTCTTCTCTCTCTCATAATCTCTCAAGATTCATTCATATGAAACATACATTCTTCGCTCTCTCATAATCTCTCAAAGTCCATTCATTGTAATTACATATCATACAATCTACACATAAAGATTGATTTTAATTAACATGTAGGACTTTCTCTAAATATGCTTATTATATAATTAAGCACATGAATTAGAGATGTAGTCCATAAGCTTGAGACTTGACATAAAATTATCAAAATGATGAAAAATATGCAAGTGATGTCAAAATCAACTTTTTTTTTGAAATAGATGAGAGACGTGGATGACATCCACTTTTGTCTCAAGATAGCTGAAAGAAAACAGACCTTATGTTGATTTAGATAGCTGAAAATTATGGACATTGATTCCAATAAAGGGCTTGTTTCTTAGATAGAAGTGAGAAGTCCATCAAATTTCAGATTTCGTACTCACAAAATCTGAAACTTTTTTGGATGGTTCTAGGATAGTTGGCATTTCAAATATATAAAATTTGACATTCTTAAACCAATTCCTATAGAACATGGTCTGATTTCAACATCATACATACATCTTACGTATGGATTGCTGAAATTAAGCAAATTTTAAAATGAGATGAAAATGATTTCATAATTGGTATTATGAAAATCAAAATGAACCATCTTCTTAAAACCAGTTTGGAAACGTGTTCCAATCTGATTTTAAGAGAGGAAAGCAAACTTTAACAAGAGATTGAACACATATATGTATATATATAACAATGTATACATATTCATACTTTACTTTTCAAAATGAAATTTCATGAAGGGACCACATAACTCATGAATCATGAAGATTCATGGCTGGGTTCTTTTACGTGGGAAGAGTGAAAACTTGTTTCAAATCTTCCCTACTACCCTTGATCAATTAAATAAAGCATGAAACAAAATAACTTTAAATAGAAAGAGATAAATGGATGCTCAAGCTAGTTCATCCTTAATTTCGCCATGCAAAGGTGGATTACATTCATGAGAATGCATCCATCCTTAATAGGCTTTTTCATCATATATATATTGCAGCAAGATCACTCTCTCACAATGGGATTCTCTCATGGTGGGGAGTTTAAAATGGTTTTAGGCTGGTTGTTTTGAAAGGGACGTGGCCTTGGGGCTCTTTTCAAAATTTGATGCATGGGTTCATTTTTAAGCAAAACCGATGTATGCATGCATGATGCATTAACATGTACATTGAAGCGTAGGTTTCCCTTAGCTGGACATCATTTCCAGCCATAAGCAAATGAAAATAGACCCTCCCACGAGTTGCTGGAATGAAAATAAATCAACAAGAAGCTAAAGTAGAAGAGAAGTGAGTTAAAATTACCTATCTTGCAGTCGGTCTTGATGCTTGTCCTTCGTCTTCACTTGATTTCTAGATCGAGCAATCCTAAGCAAGAATCCAACATTGGATTTGAGCCTAGCAAAGCTAGAAGTAGAATAGCTTGCTTGCTGGAATTTGTAATAGGAAAGAAGGCTTCTCACCACGAAAATCCTAAGTAAGGGTTCACTTAAGCACCCTAACTTAGCAAGATCAATGGAGAGAATAGAAGAAAATGAAGGAGAAAGTAAGAGAAAAGGGGAAAGAGTACTTGGACGAATCTCTCCTCTCTTCTTTGGCTTCTTCCTCCTAGCTCCTTGGCTGCAGCAACTTGATAGAATGCTCCAAAATTCATCCTCCCCTTGGTGGCCAAGGTGAGGTTTATATAGAGGAGGAGGTGGGTTCAACCACCTCCTTAAATTTGCCTTGGAAGATTAACCAAGGCTTAGGGAGATGAAAAATGAGTTAAATGACTTTTAATGACTCTATTTACTCATCCTTATCTCAATTACACGAGCTAGGTGAGCTGGGTTAGGTTTGGTCAACTAGGTTCAGACCTAGCTGATCAACTTTGACCAAAAATTTGGATGAAAATGCCCTTGCACAGGGTTTTTTCTTATTTTGTGCTTTTTTTTTTGTTTAAAATCGAGCTTGTTAGGTTAAAAACTAGTTACTAAGCTCCAAATGCCATTGAATTATGATAATTCAATTTAAATTTTAATAAAATTCAAAAATTTCATCAAATTTGGTTCGAAAAGGGTATTTTCGTCCAAAACTTGATTGAAAATGGATTTCGACTGAATCAAACTTTCATTTGAGAAATTCAATTTACATTTGGTATTTGATTCATGCATTTGACAAATTCAAATGTTTATTTGCCTTTTATAAATGAATTTAGGCTTTTTGATCTCAATTTGGCCGTAGAAGGGCAAAATTGTCCAAATTGATCAATTTCGACCAATTGACCAAAGTCAAAGCTCAATTGTGAGTAGTTTGACTTTGTTTGAGGTAATTTGATAAATTTAGGTCAAGAAAGATCTTAATTGAGCTAAATTGTACTTTGACTAAGTTTAGTCAAAGTGGGTTTGGTTCGGTCAAAGTCTATTTTCGTGCATTAATTGGATCGTGAGACATACCTACTTTTTGACCAAGCTTAGCTCATGTTGACTGATCCTAGCTAAGATTTGGGTGCACTAGGGTCGAACCTACTTGGACTAAGTGGGTTTGACCAGCCTAGTTATTACTTTTCGAAGATTGAAAACTCTTTAAAGAAGACCTAGTTAAAGAAGAGAGAGATGCATAAATGTTTCTTTTTTCCTAGGTTTTTAGTTATGATATCATTCATTTCTCCTTAAAAATGATTTTTTTATTTAATTGGGAGAAAGCATTTATTCATTTATTTATTTATTTATTTAAATGGGAGTGTGAACCCTGGGGGGGCTCTTGACCACACGGGCTAGGTGGGGCCCACAAGTGGGTCTCACATAGCATTCTAGACCGAATTAGATCTAATTCTTGGATCTAAGTCAAAATTAGAATTTTTCAATTGGATTTGGGTTTCAAATGAGATTTGTAATCGAATTTGGATTTCAAATTACAATTGTAATTGGATTTGGATGTCAAATGACATTTGTAATCGAATTTGGATTTCAAATTACAATTGTAATTGGATTTGGATGTCAAATGACATTTGTAATCGAATTTGGATTTCAAATTACAATTCTAATTGGATTTGGATGTCAAATGACATTTGCAATCGTTTGGACTCATATCCTGCATTGGGATTAGTATCACGAGTCAAATTCACGATTTGAATCTAAATTGTTCTTTAGATTCGAATTGACTTTGAAATTGCAAATTTTCACAATTCTTTTGTGAAATTTTCACATTGCTTCAATTTTGATGTGGTAAAATTTGGGGTGCTAACAGATGCCCCTCTTTGCTGTTAAACAAGTTGGAGAATTTGCTTAATAGCAAAGATTTACGCACCAAATTTTTGCAAATTGAAATTAAAAAAATCCATTTTTCAAATGATGTTGAACCATCCTCACTTGAGGAGAAATGCTAGGCATAGACCTGAAATAAGAAGATTTTTCTCCATCTCATTGGAGACTTTGTAGAGGAATTAACATTGGGTGAAAAATTTTGCAATTGTGAAAGTTTTTGCACTTGACGCTTGGAGGACTTAGCTCTTGATGCCTTCTAGACCATTGGCAAGTGCTTTTTCTCTCCTTTTACTTAGTTTTTCACATACTCGCTTTTGCTTTTGAATTTTGATTTTCTTTTTGAGACACCCTTCACTCTTGGGAGAAATTCCTCACCACCCCAAAAGCTACTATGGAGTTCCACCGCTTTGATGGTTTTGTGTAGTTTGCTTTGTGCAATATCAAGTCTATCGGGCTTTCTTCTGAACCCTTGTACCGAGCTTTGGGCCGGTAACTCCTAGACCAGTTGGCCTTAGGGTACCAAATGTAAAACACTCCTCGGGCTTACTTTCTCGAATTCAGAAGGCTTTAGGAGACTTAATATAAGCAAAATATTCATGGATTGCTTTTTAGCTTCACGGCATAAGCATAGGTCATATGCCCACCCGTGTCTACTGAGCTTTGAACCAGATGAACAACTACACTCACCCCGAGCTCATCGCTCAATTCATTTTGCTTGATAGTTTTTTTTCTTGCATCTTGCCAAGGTCTTTTGGGTTTCAAGGGCCTTTTCTTGTGGCATCTCATGCTAGACCTTTACAAGTGCCACTTGTCGGGACCAACATTAATTTCTATACATTAGTCCCTCAATTTCATTGAAATTTCTTGTATATTTCAAGTCAATGCCCCTGTTGTTGTCCTCAAGACATGGGCTGAGTTTGAAAAATTTAGAAATTTTGATGCATTTTTGAAACTTTCCCTAAGGGATACTATGCCCCTTAGTTGATTTGAAAATTGATAAGAACATGCTTATCAAAGTACAATTGTTTTGAAATTTTTTGAATTGCAAATTCAAGTATAGAATTTCTTGAGATGCAAAGCATTAATTGGATAAGGGATTTCAACCCCATCGGCATCAATCAACCGATAAGAATTGTGAGGTAGAACCTCTTTGACAACATATGGTCCTTCCAAGTTCGGCGCCCATTTTCCTTTAGGTCTACTCTTGAGTGGAACTATGGATCTTAAAACAAGGTCATTTACCTCAAATTTTCTTTCAATGACTGATTTGGCATAATGTCGGGCGACTCTCTTGGGATAGACTTTAGCATGCTCTGCCGCTTGTAGTCTTTTCTCATCTAAGAGGTCTAATTGAGAAAGTCTCTTTTTTTGATACCTGCTAATTGGGAGCAGCAAATTTCATTGCTGGTTTTTGGACATGTAATGGAAGGACAATTTTCATTCCATATACCAATTCTGCTGGTGTAGCATTAGTGGGTGTCCGAATTGTTGTTCGATACACCCAAAGTGCATTGTGCATTTTCTCGTGCCAATCTCGGCCTGTTTCAACAGTCATTTCTAAGACACGAATCAAAATCTTGTTGGCTGCTTCTGCCTAACCATTACCTTGAGGGTAATATGGGGCAGAAAAGTGATGTTGTATTTTGTGTTTGTGACAGAGATTGCGCATTTTCTCATTTTTGAAATGAGTACCGTTATCAGAAACGATATCATGCGGGATGCCAAATCTACACAAAAGATTTTTGTGAATGAAGGACACTGCGTGTTGTCCTTCGACTGTTTTTAAAGTGATCGCTTCCACCCATTTGGTGAAGTAATCTGTAGCTGCAAGAAAATACCTGTGCCCATTTGAGGCAGGTGGATTGATTGGGCCGACCACATCGAAGGCCCACATGGAGAATGGCCATGGTGAGCTGACCGAATGAAGGTACGATGCTGGAGCATGAATTGATGGTGCATGCAACTGACATTTGATGCATTTCTTGACAAATTGGTGACAGTCTCTTTGCATTGTGGGCCAATAGTACCCTACTCTGACTATCTGCTTGACGAGGGTCTGATACCCTACATGTCCCCCACAAATTCCTTCATGGGCTTCTTGAACAACTTCTAGTGCCTCATTTGCATCGAGACATCTAGCATATTCTGTGCTGAATCCTCTTCTGTATAGGATGTCGACTAAAATGAAATATCTTGAAGACATGTGTCTCAAAATTCTTTGCTCTTTTCGAGACATTTTTGGTGGGAGTGTTCTAGTTTGGAGCAAATCCTTGATGTTCTGATACCATGGTGTTTCTCTACTTTTTTGCTTGCAACACCTGTTCTGGTATGACAAAAGATGGTTGTTCGAGTTTTCCAACTTCAAGAGATCTGATAGATTCTCCAGGTTTGAAGGCAAAGGTAGAGCCTAAACTGGCTAAACCGTCTGCTATTGGATTAAATTCTCTTTGACATGTAAGAGTTGATATTCCTCGAACTGTCTTAAGAGGGAAGCCGCTAACTCTTGATATGGGATCAATTTTTGATCTTTGACTTGCCAATCTCCATTGACCTGACTGATAGCTAAGAGAGAATCTCCAAAAATGCAAACTCTCTGCACCTTAAATTTGAGCAACATTTTGAGTCCTTGGATTAGGGCCTCATACTCTGCCATATTATGCGTGCAGGAAAAATTCAATTTGAGAGAGTAAGGAATCATTTCTCTTTCTGGCGTAATGAAAAGTATCCCAATGCCTGCCCCAGCTGTGCTCTTAGATCCATCAAAGTACATCTCCCAAATCGGCTATGGTTCAGTCGTTAGGATTTGCTCATCTGGAAAATCATCATTTGTTCTAATTTCTTCAGATAAAGGAAAATCTGCCAACTGATCTGCGATGGCTTGCCCCTTGATTGATTTTTGTGACACATATTCCAAATCGTATTGCATCAACAAAACCTGCCACTTTGCTATCCTTCCATTCAGAAATGGCTGTTCGAGGATATATTTGAGTGGATTAAGTTTTGATAAAATTTATTTTCGAATGCCAAAAGGTAATGCCTTAATTTTTGACACATCCATACCAAGGCTAAGCAAGTCTTTTCCATCTGCAAGTAGTTCTTTTCATACTGCACAAATGTCTTACTGATGTAATAAATGGCATGTTCTATTCGACATCCTTCTTTATATTGAGCCAAAAATCCACCACAGGCTGAATTGTTAACTGTGATGTAAAGAAGTAGAGGTTTCCCCAGAATTGGAGGTTTTAAAATGGGTGGACAAAGAAGATACTTCTTGATCTTTTTGAATGAGGCTTGACATTCATGTCCCCATTCAAACTTGACTCCTTTCCGTAGTAAATGGTTGAAGGGTTCACATCTGATGGCAAGATTAGATATAAACCTTCTGATTGACTGAATTCTGCCTTGCAAGCTGCGTAGCTCTTTAAGATTTGTTGGTGGTGACATTTCGATGATCGCCTTTGCTTTGGAAGGATCTATCTCGATCCCCTTTTTGCTGACCATAAATCCCAAAAGGTTACCGGATTCAACACCAAATACACCTTTTTGTGGATTCAATCTAACTTTGTATTGTAAGAGTCTATCAAAAACTTGAGAAAGAATGTTGATGTGATTCTCCCTTGTTTTTGACTTAATTAGTAGATCATCTACATATGCATCCATGATTTGATGCATTTGATCATGAAAGATAGCTGCCATAGCTCCTTGATATGTTGCTCCAGCGTTCTTCAAGCCAAACGGCATTACTGTATAGCAGAAGGTACCCCATGGGGTTGTAAATGATGTTTTGGCTTGATCTTGAGCTGCCAACTTAATTTGGTTATAACCTGAATATCCATCCATAAAGGAGAACATAGCGTGACCTGCAGTACTGTCTACTAACAAGTCGATGTTAGGAAGTGGATAATCATCCTTTGGTGTAGCTTTATTCAAATCTCTGAAATCGATGCAGAGCCGAATTTTGCCATTTTTCTTTGGGACTACCACAATGTTTGCTAACCATTCAGGATAGTCGATTGTTCGGATGAACCCTGCCTTTAGTAGGTCTTCTAGGCCTTCCTTAACTTGCCCCTCAAGACGAGGGTCTAGTTTCCTCAACTTTTGTTTGATTGGCTTGCATTCTGGTTTCAATGGTAGTTGATGCTCGACTAATTTTGTATCAAGTCTTGGCATGTCCTCATAAGTCCATGCAAAGGCTTCTTGATGCTCTTTGAGGAAGTCTATCAACTCTTTTCTTTCTTCTGCTGAGAGACTTGTTCCAACTTGCAAAATCTTTGGACTCTCTTCTGTGCCAATATTAATTTCCTCAATCAGATCATTAATTAAAGGTGATGGTTGATCTTGCTTTCTTATTTGGATGAACTCTGGCTATTCTGCCTCAGCGAGTTCTGGATTTATTTCCTTAAAAGCTTTTGACGTTTGATCCTCAGATGCCATCCTAAAGATTATAAAGAAGTTAGATGAGATTTGAGACATTGTTCATGATAGTAAATTGTGCATGTCATTGCATCTTTGAAGATATTACAAAATGAAGACACTTGGTATATTGGAGTACAATGACAACAAAATGATGACTGGATGACAAAATGATAGAGGATTTGTTGATTCAGATTGATGGTGAACATCCGCCTATGGTATTGCTCTTGACAAAAGGCACTGGCTTGAATTCTTCCTCGACATCCACTTTTTCATAACTTTGGCATCCCAAGGCTTGAGTGCCTCGTTGTCCTGTCAAGGTAATTGGTTCCAAGATTCCATTTTCATATTTGCCAAGGCCCATAAATGACTGGTAGTCATGGCAGATGAGTAAATCCAATCCTTTCTCATTCTGATAGAATTTCTTGAATAACGGATGGCTTTTGTAACTTGCTTCAGGTTTGGTACCCTTTTTCACCCACATTTGTTTCTTTGATTTGTGAATGACCAACCTGCTAAGACTTTGAGATATTTCTTCTTCTTTGCAGACTCGAATACTGGGTACCTCGATTATATATGTTGGTACCGAAATCATCGGGTGCATGAGACGACTCTGCCTATCCTCTGCGTAGATGGTTACAGTATTCCTGTTGTGAGTCCATTTGACGCATTGATGTAAGGTGGAGGGAACTGCATTGGTAGCATGGATCCACGGCCTGCCAAGCAACAGGTTGAATGAGGGCTCTATGTTGACCACATGGAATAAAACCCAAAGATATGTCTCAGAGATATTCAGATCTAGACATATATATCCTAGGCATGGTTGTCCTGTTCCGTCGTATCCATGGATGAAAATTGACGACGGGGTATAGTCGGCTTGTCTTATGCCTAACTCACGAGCTGTTTGTTGTGGACAGATGTTCAGGCTTGCTCCCCCATCAATTAAAACGTGGGAGACTCTGGTGCCCCTTGTCTCTACCACTTTGTGCAAGGCATCATTATGCGATGCTCCTCCAGTTGGTAGATCTTTATCAGAGAATATGATCGGACTATTTTCACATAGTTCAAGAGCCCATTCATTCCCCCTGCTAGGGCTAAACCCTCCCTTCTTGACTTCAGGTAAGGGGTCCAATTCCTTGAAAATGGATCCCAAAGGTTCAGTGTCCCATACTTGTAACTTCTGATCAATTTCTGTCAAACTGTCTTGCTCAACTGGTCCGGTTTGTGCATTGATGGACCCTTTATCATGTTTGAGAAGCAATCCAAAGAAATCCAGGGATGCGGTATCCCTTTTTTTTGTCACCACCATTGGATGTTTTGTTGAGAATCTGACCATCGAAATTATTCCTTTGCCATGTTTAGGAAAAGGATTCTTGAGAATGTCTGGTTGTTCACTAACCTCTTTGATGATTTCTTTGTCAACTGCATCTTGTACAATATTTTTAAGTACGAGACAGTCTTCTGTATCATGTCCTGGAGCACGATGAAACTTGCAAAATTGCTCTTTGTTTTTCCCCATCATCGGTGGGGGGTTGGAGACTTTCGGAAGAAACAGAGTACCTCTTTCGATTAAGATGTGCATGACCTCTTCATAACTCTATTGTAATGAGGTGAATTTCCTATCGTACCCCCATCCAGGATGTTTATTTTTAGTGCCACTGCTACTGCCACTAGCCCTGTCCGTTACCCCTTTAATCTTGGGATATTCTGACTTCTCTTTCTTGAAGATGGCGGCGTTGGCTACGATGTTGGCCGGAGCATTTTGACTCCTGCTATTCTTCTTTGTATCTTCCCAAACCTTTACCTGGATGACAGCATCAAAAGCTCCATTTTCAATTCCTGCTTCAATGCATTCTGCCCTCCCGGTGAGCTCGATGAAAGACTTGATCGGAGCATTGGAAATGAGGCTCCTCAATGGTTGTGTCAAATTGTTCACGATCTGTCTCAATGCATGTGATTGAGATATTGGGTCTCTCATCTTGTTGCAAGAAGACCTCCATCTTTGAATAAAATCTCTCACCTTTTCACCTGGCCTCTGCTTCACAAAACAAAGTGTGGTGATCGTTGGTGTCGTTTCGACGTTTTGAATGAACCTTTCAATGAAAAGGTTGATTAACTTGTCAAAATTCTTCAATTCGACTGGGTTGATGTGTTTCCGATACCATTGTGCTGCAATTCCTTGTAGGCTTCGTGGGAAACATCGAAAAAAGGCCCAGTGATTGTGACGAAATTTATAGCATTCAGCAAAGAACATGGCCAAATGTGCCTTTGGGTCTCCATGGCCCTCGAATTTGATAAATTTTTTAGGCAAGTTTTTTATATGCTTGTCATTTTCGAAGCTTTCGTAGAAATCTTCGCATGTGAAATTTCTTTTATTCTTGCCCTTGAGCTGAACTGCATTCAACTTCCTGAATTTTGGTTCTCCATGATTCTCCTTTCTAATTTTTCTTGGGAGTCTTTGGTTCTTCATCACTACTGGATTCTGTAGTAGTGTCTTCAGAAGAGTCAGAACTGCTTGATGAGTATTTCTTTGTTTTCTTTCCTTTCTTTTTGGCCTTTTCTGTCTGGGCTTGTTCTTCGTTGAACATGATCATGTATTTCTGGACTCTTTTGTATTCTTCAAACATTGGATTATTTGTTCCTATCCTGAGAGGGGTTTCTAAGGATGATTCTTCTTCCTTGTCTCCCATAAAAGTTTGCTCTAGCTCCATTTCAATCCTTCTCCTCTGCTGGCTTCTGGTTTCAACCATAAAACGAATGTTCACCTTGCAAGAAGAAAAATTGAAAATGTCAGGATTTAAATTGATGAGAGATGACAAATTTTGATTGCATACTGAAAGAAAGATGAGAATGACAAAGTTCAACACAACTTGATAAATTTTGGCTTAACAACAATGAACTAGACATGACAATCTAGGACAGAAGGATGGATGGGCGGACTTCATCCCACCATTTTACATATTCAGGACCCATTCCTGGACCAAGGACAAGATACAAATGAGCAAATGATTCCCAACATTGTTGGGCATAGGTGTATATCCCAGACCACTCTTCGGTATCTAGTGACAATTGTCTGAGGCAACGCTCTGGATGGTATTCGACTATGAAGAATGGCCCCAATAGAAGACTTCCTCTGACTGGGTTGTAGGTATATCTTGACTTGATGACTTCTCGATCAAAGAAGTCCCAAATGATGATAGAGTCATCAACTTCCTCCATCTTTCTGCGGTAGTGCTCCATACTAGATAACCAGCCGTTAGTATTTTCAAAATGACATGATTGTGGCCCCACGTGTTTGTAGAACCAAGCTTGGAGTGAGAAGACACATCCTTCTATCGAGTCTATGTCCCCAATTGAAAATTTGGTCAGTCCTCTGTAAAGGAATGCCAAGGCTGCCATTTTTATGGATATTTGACGGACTTGGACATGCCTCCATTTTCTGAAGAGGCGAGCTGTATGGAAATCCATTATGTGATCTTCATTGTTGAAGAAGATAAGACCCGTGGTACAAGTCACCATAGAGTTTTTGTACTTGTCTGCAACACTTCTAGATAGTGACGCAGGGTTGACAAATTGAGAATATATTTCACCAAGTTCTGGTATTTGAAGATATTGATGTCCATCTTTCTCTAGGAAAGGCCAACTCCGTTTCCCTGTGAGTTTACGAATCACTTCTAGAGTTTTGACTTGACCTTGGTTTATAAGGAACTGGTCTTCAATTGGTCCTCTTGGGTCACCTTTAGGTTCTGGTAAACCCATAATGTTGGAGAATTCATCAAGAGTGATTGTCATTTCACCCCATGGAAACCAAAATGTGTTGGTCCTTGGGTTCCATCTTTCGGCAACTGCATGGACTAAACTGCCATTGATAGGTTGCATGGCAAGGCTGATTGCTTCTTCGAGACCGTATTCCTCTAAGTGGTCCGGAAACATACACCGAAAAGTTGGGTACCATGAAAGATACCATAGAGGTAGGTAGACTCCACTTGGGATGATACGAAGTCCAGATCGACCTTGACACGACCTGAATAGGATGTGGTCATATGAGAAAATGTTTTCTGAGTCCATCTAGACAAGAGAAGGTATTAGACTTTGACATGAATTGACCCAATAGAGACTCGAGAAGAGTTTTGACATTGGGTTTGGACATGGACTTAGTAAAACATCATATGCATCCAAATAAGCAATTAACGAAAAATTGATAATGCATTCCCTAGGATTCTTGCCTATATGCATTGTTTTGGAAATTGGTCTTGGAACCTATGGAGAATAAATGGGTAAATTGTACTTGATTAGTTCAAAATTTAAGGTATGCCTATATACCAAATTTATGGAAATGGCATAGACTCCTCCAAGGGTTTTCTAGGTTTGGGCTCTCCAATTCTCCTTGTTCACCCATCGATATACCAAGACTATTATCTGTTTCGGTACTAATGGGGGAACTTCTCAGTCCAATTAGGTGGTCCAGTTGTAAGGCTATATCTTGGACTAATGTCCTAGAAATAGCCCGGCAACATGATGACCGGGATATGATATAGGTAAGGATTTGTTTTTCAAAATTCATGAGAAGATGCGAAATAGATGGCTCTATTGCATACATTCCTAAGAGATAGATTTGAAATTTTGAGAGCATACATGGGCTGCATACAATCACTAAATTGAGGAGGGGTAGGATAAATTGAAATGAAAAAGGTTCAAGAAATCTCCTCAATGTACACTACATGATGCCGGTATACATGTTTGCAAAAAATTTTTAATGAAATTTGTATCCGACATTGTGAAATAACTTGTATATGATCCAAATAAGTCTTTAGACAAATGATGACGGGTCCCACCAGGCGTGCCATCTGTTCACACCCCACCCCTTTTCAAGGAGGTCGAAATGCGAGTCAGCAAAATTCTTTTAAAATTGGGGTTTTGAGAAAATTTTCAAGAGAAAGGGATCCGCCCATCGGTACGAGGTCCAACCGTTCCTGCCGCCTTTAACAGGGGTAATTAGACCAAGGACTAAGGATCATTTGGATCATATACGAGTTATTGATGCAAATCTTATATGCTTATGCATTGAGGTTTTGGATTCAAGAGCTGAAATTCATTTTTTGAATAAATGAATTTGAATATTGAGGGTTTTCAAGTTGGTTAAAAAACCTTTGTTTTGGTGTTATTTGAAACACATAATTCTTGAGGATTTTGAGGATTTGGAATTGAGTTCTTTGTTGTGAACTCTAGATGATGATGATCATCTTATGATCAAAATTGGTTTTGAAATCTTCTTTTGTCAAATCATATGATTTGTAGAATTCATACTTTTGAAAGAACATGGGTTCCAAATCGTTAGAAAGCATGTTGTTTTTCAAACGTACTTTGGCCAATAGATTATGAATGCATTGCTTGTGTTTTCTTTTGAAGTTAAGTGAGGTTTACAAATTCTCGTTGCAATATGACTTGGTCACCTTTTGCAACTCAAATTTGAATCACTTAACGTCTTGAGAATGTGCATGTGGTGCTATTGATTTTGAGTGAAGGTGAATGCATGAAACGAGAAGGGAAACTATATGGAACATTCATTCTTCTCTCTCTCATAATCTCTCAAGATTCATTCATTTGAAACATACATTCTTCGCTCTCTCATAATCTCTCAAAGTCCATTCATTGTAATTACATATCATACAATCTACACATAAAGATTGATTTTAATTATCATGTAGGACTTTCTCTAAATATGCTTATTATATGATTAAGCACATGAATTAGAGATGTAGTCCAAATGCCATTAGAGATCTACACATTCATTCTTTGAGCTTGTTAGGTTAAAACCTAGTTACTAAGCTCCAAATGCCATTGAATTATGATAATTCAATTTAAATTTTAATAAAATTTGAAAATTTCATCAAATTTGGTTCGAAAAGAGTATTTTCGTCCAAAACATGATTGAAAATGGATTTCGACTGAATCAAACTTTCATTTGAGAAATTTGGGTCAAGAAAACTCTTAATTGAGCTAAATTGTACTTTGACTGAGTTTAGTCAAAGTGGGTTTGGTTCGGTCAAAGTCTATTTTCGTCCATTAATTGGATCGTGAGACAGACCTACTTTTTGACCAAGCTTAGCTCATGTTCACTGAGCCTAGCTAAGATTTGGGTGCACTAGGGTCGAACCTACTTGGACTAAGTGGGTTTGACCAGCCTAGTTATTACTTTTCGAAGATTGAAAACTCTTTAAAGAAGATCTAGTTAAAGAAGAGAGAGATGCATAAATGTTTCTTTTTTCCTAGGTTTTTAGTTATGATATCATTCATTTCTCCTTAAAAATGATTCTTTTTATTTAATTGGGAGAAAACATTTATTTATTTATTTATTTATTTATTTAAATGGGAGTGTGACCCCTGGGGGGGCACTTGACCACATGGGCTAGGTGGGGCCCACAAGTGGGTCTCACATAGCATTCTAGACCGAATTAGATCTAATTCTTGGATCTAAGTCAAAATTTGAATTTTTCAATTGGATTTGGGTTTCAAATGACATTTGTAATCGAATTTGGATTTCAAATTACAATTGTAATTGGAATTGGATGTCAAATGACATTTGTAATCGAATTTGGATTTCAAATTACAATTGTAATTGGATTTGGATGTCAAATGACATTTGTAATCGAATTTGGATTTCAAATTACAATTCTAATTGGATTTGGATGTCAAATGACATTTGCAATCGTTTGGACACGTAATCCTGCATTGGGATTAGTATCACAAGTCAAATTCATGATTTGAATCTAAATTGTTTTTAGATTCGAATTGGCTTTGAAATTGCAAATTTTCACAATTCTTTTGTGAAATTTTCACATTGCTTCAATTTTGATGTGGTAAAATTTGGGGTGCAAACACACTTGTTATTACATCTATAATGAATGATTTAAATGATTGAAATCACAAGTTTGTATTAAAATGAATGTGATTCATCTCATTTATATGATCCCCTTTAGTTAATCTAATATGTTTCACTTGATTTAATGTCCATAACGAATGATTTAAGTGATTCTCTTGATCACACATATCTAATTGAATCTTCTTAACTTGTTGTTACATCTATATTGAATGATTTAGTGGATTGAAAACATAACTTTAAAAGAAAATGAAGGAGATTCAAGTGATTCATTGCTCACTTATATTTAATCTAATGTGTCTCACTTGTTAATACATCTATAATGAATGATTTAAATGATTGAAATCACAAGTTTGTATTAAAATGAACGTGATTCATCTCATTCATATGATCCCTTTTAGTTAATGTAATATGTTTCACTTGTTATAATATCCATAACAAATGATTTAAATGATCAAAATCTCCAGTTTACATGGGTAGAAATGGGACCAATGCATTCGTTTGATCCCTTGAAACTAATCCAATGAGTTGAACTTGTAGTTACATCTCTAACGAATGATCTAAGAGATTGCAATCTCAAGTTCGTATCATTACAAGAAGGATTTAATTGATTCATATGATCACATATTAAATTGAACGTGGTTAACTTGTTATATTCACATTCAATGATTTAGTGGATTGAAATCACAAGTTTGTATGAAAATGAATGAGATTCAACTGATTCATATGATCCCTTATTGTTAATCTAATATGTTTAACTTGTTATAATGTCTTTAATGAATGATTTAAATGATTAAAATGACTAGTTTATGTAGATACAAATGAGGCGAACGCATTCGTTTGATCCCTTGAAACAAATTCAATGAGTTGAACTTGTAGTTACATCTCTAACGAACAATCTAAGAGATTGAAATCCCAAGTTCGTATACGAGAGGGATTTAATTGATTCATTTGATCACACATATTTAATTGAACGTGGTTAACTTGTTGTTATATTCACATTCAATGTTTTAAGGGATTGAAATCACAAGTTTGTATGAAAGTGAATGAGATTCAACTTATTCATATGATCCCTTATTGTTAATGTAATATATTTAACTTTTTATAATGTCTATAATGAATGATTTAAATGATTAAAATCACTAGTTTATGTATAAACAAATGAGACCAATGCATTTGTTTGATCACTTCAAACTAATCCAATGAGTTGAACTTGTAGTTGCATCTCTAACGAATGATCTATGAGATTGAAATCCCAAGTTCGTATCAGTACGGGAGAGATTTAATTGATTCATTTGATCTCACATATTTTATTGAATGTGGTTAACGTGTTGTTACATTCACATTAAATGATTTTGTGGATTTAAATTACAAGTTTGTAAGAAAATTAAAGAGATTCAACTCATTCATATGATCCTTCTTAGTTAATCTAATATGTTTCACTTGTTATAATGTCCATAACAAATGATTTAAATTATCAAAATCTCTAGTTTATATGGATACAAATGAGACCAATGCATTTGTTTGATCCCTTGTATCTAATCGAATGAGTTTAACTTCTTATTGCATCTATAGTGAATGATTTAAGGGATTGAAATCACAAGTTCCTATCAATATGAGTGGGATTTAAGTGATTCTCTTGATCACACATATTTAATTGAACGTGGTTAACTTATTGTTATATTCACATTAAATGATTTAGGGGATTGAAAATGAATGAGATTCAACTTATTCATATGATCCCTTATTGGTAATCTAATCTGTTTAACTTGTTATAATGTCTATAATGAATGATTTGAACGATTAAAATCACTAGTTTATGTAGATACAAATGAGATCAATTCATTCATTTGATCCCTTGAAACAAATCCAATGAGTTGAACTTGGAGTTGCATCTCTAACGTACGATCAAAGAGATTGAAATCCCAAGTTCGTATCAATACGAGAGAGATTTAATTGATTCATTTCAGCATACATATTTTTTTGAATATGGTTAACTTGTTGTTGCATTCACATTGAATGATTTTGTGGATTTAAATCACATGTTTGTATGAAAATGAATGAGATTCAACTCATTCATATGATGCCTTTTAGTTAATCTAATATGTTTCAATTGTTATAATGTCCATAACGAATATTTAAATTGTCAAAATCTCTAGTCTATATGGATACAAATGAGACCACTGCATTTGTTTGATCCCTTGTATCTAATCCAACGAGTTTAACTTCTTATTACATCTATGGTGAATGAGTTACAGGATTGAAATCACAAGTTCCTGTCAATACGAGTGGGATTTAAGTGATTTTCTTGATCGCACATATCTAATTGAATGTTCTTAACTTGTTGTTACATCTATATTGAATGATTTAGTGGATTGAAATCACAACTTTAAAAGAAAATGAATGTCATTCAAGTGATTCATTGCTCACTTATATTTAATCTAATGTGTCTCACTAGTTATTACATCAATAATGAATGATTTAAATGATTGAAATCACAAATTTGTACTAAAAAGAATGTGATTCATCTCATTTATATGATCCTATTTAGTTAATCAAATATGTTTCACTTGTTATAATGTGTATAAGGAATGATTTAAATGATCAAAATCTCTAGTTTACATTGGTGGAAATGGGACCAACACATCTGTTTGATCGCTTACATCAAATCCAATGAGTCGAACTTGTAGTTACAACCCCAACGAATGATCTAAGAGATTGAAATTACAAGTTTGTATCTATACGAGAAAGATTTAATTGATTCATTTGATCACACATATTTAATTGAACGTGGTTAACTTATTGTTATATTCACATTCAATGATTTAGTGGATTGAAATCTCAAGTTTGTATGAAAATGAATGAGATTCAACCTATTCATATGATCCCTTATTGTTAATCTAATAAGTTTGACTTGTTATAATGTCTATAATGAATGATTTAAAGGATTAAAATCACTAGTTTATGTAGATACAAATGAGAACAACACATTCGTTTGATCCCTTGAAAGTGCTCCATTGAGTTGAACTTGTAGTTGCATCTCTAACGAACGATCTAAGAGATTGTAATCCCAAGTTCATATCAATACGAGAGGGATTTAATTGATTCATTTGATAACTCATAATTAATTAAAAGTGGTTAACTTGTTGTTATATTCACATTCAATGATTTAGGGCATTGAAATCACAAGTTTGTATGAAAAATAATGAGATTCAACTTATTCATATGATCTCTTATTATTAATCTAATTTGTTTAACTTGTTATAATGTCTATAATGCAGGATTTAAACGAGTAAAATCACTAGTTTATGTAGAAACAAATGAGACCAATGCATTCGTTTGATCCCTTGAAACTAATCCAATAAGTTGAACTTGTGGTTACATCTCCAACGAACGATCTATGTGATTGAAATCCTAAGTTCGTATCAATACGAGAAAGATTTAATTTATTCATTTCATCATACATATTTGTTTGAATATGGTTAACTTGTTGTTACATTCACATTGATTGATTTTGTGGATTTAAATCACATGTTTGTATGAAAATGAATGAGATTCCACTCATTCATATGATCCCTTTTAGTTAATCTAATATTCTTCACTTGTTATAATGTCCATAACGAATAATTTAAATTGTCAAAATCTCTAGTTTATATGGATACAAATGAGGCCACTGCATTTGTTTCATCCCTTGTATCAAATCCAATGAGTTTAACTTCTTATTACATCTATGGTGTTTAAGTTAAAGGATTGAAATCACAAGTTCCTGTCAATACAAGTGGGATTTAAGTGATTCTCTTGATCACACATATCTAATTGAATGTTCTTAACTTGTTGTTACATCCATATTGAATGATTTAGTGGATTGAAATCACAACTTTAAAAGAAAATGAATGACATTCAAGTGATTCATTGCTCACTTATATTTAATCTAATGAGTCTCACTTGTTATTACATCTATAATGAACGATTTAAATGATTGAAATCACAAGTTTGTATTAAAATGAATGTGATTCATCTCATTCATATAATCCCTTTTAGTTAATCTAATATGTTTCACTTGTTATAATGTACATAACAAATGATTTAAATGATCAAAATCTCTAGTTTACAATGGTAGAAATGGGACAAACGCATTTGTTTCAACCCTCATATCTAATCCAATGAGTCGTACTTGTAGTTACATCCCTAATGAATGATATAAGAGATTGAAATGACAAGTTCGTATCAATACGAGAGGGATTTAATTGATTCATTTGATCACATATATTTAATTGAACGTGGTTAACTTGTTGTTATATTCACATTCAATCATTTAGTGGATTGAAATCACAAGTTTCTATGAAAATGAATGAGATTCAGCTTATTCATATGATCCCTTATTGTTAATCTTATATGTTTAACTTGTTACAATGTTTATAATCAATGATTTAAATGATCAAAATCTCTAGTTTATGAAGATACAAATGAGTCCAATGCATTCGCTGATCCCTTGAAACTAATCCAATGAGTTGAACTTGTGGTTACATCTCTAACAAACGATCTAGGAGATTGAAATCCCAAGTTCGTATCAATACGAGAGAGATTTAATTGATTTATTTGATCACACATATTTAATTGAATGTGGTTAAGTTGTTATATTCACATTCAATGATTTAGTGGATTGAAATTACAAGTTTGTATGAAAATGAATGAGATTCAACTTATTCATATGATCCCTTATTGTTAATCTAATATGTTTAACTTGTTATAATGTCTATAATGAATGATTTAAACGATTAAAATCACTAGTTTATGTAGAAACAAATGAGACCAATTCATCCGTTTGACCCTTGAAACCAATCCAATGAGTTGAACTTGTGGTTACATCTCTAACAAATGATCTAGGAGATTGAAGTCTCAAGTTCGTATCAATACGAGAGAGATTTAATTGATTCATTTCATCACACATTTTTTATTGAATGTGGTTAACTTGTTGTTACATTCACATTAAATGATTTTGTGGATTTAAATCACAAGTTTGTATGAAAATGAATCAGATTCAACTCATTCATATGATCCCTCTTAGTTAATCTAATATGTTTCACATGTTATAACGTCCATAACAAATGATTTCAATTATCAAAATCTGTAGTTTATATGGATACAAATGAGGCCAATGCTTTTGTTTGATCCCTTGTATCTAATCCAATGAGTTTAACTTCTTATTACATCTATAGTGAATGATTTACGGGATTGAAATGACAAGTTTCTATCAATACGAGTGGGATTGAAGTGATTCTCTCGATCACACATATCTAATTGAATGTTTTTAACTTGTTGTTACATTCATATTGAATGATTTAGTGGATTGAAATCATAACTTTAAAAGAAAATGAATGAGATTCAAGTGATTCATTGCTCACTTATATTTAATCTAATGTGTCTCACTTGTTATTAGATCTATAATGAATGATTTAAATGATTGAAATCACAAGTTTGAATTAAAATGAATGTGATTCATTTCATTCATATGATCCCTTTTAGTTAATTTAATATGTTTCACTTGTTATAATGTCCACAACGAATGATTTAAATGATGAAAATATCTAGTTTACAAGGGTAGAAATGGGACCAACGCATTTGTTTGATTACTTATATCTAATCCAATGAATTGAACTTGTAGTTACATCCCTAAAGAATGATCTAAGAGATTAAAATTACAAGTTCGCATCAATACAAGAGGGATTTAATTGATTCTTTTGATGACACATATTTAATCGAATGTGGTTAACTTGATGGTATATTCACATTCAATGATTTAGTGGATTGAAATCACAAGTTTGTTTGAAAATGAATGAGATTCAACTCATTCATATGATCTCTTTTAATTAATCTAATATGTTTCACTTGTTATAAAGTCCTTAACGAATGATTTAAATGATCAAAATCTCTAGTTTATATGGATACAAATGAGACCAATGCATTTGTTTGATCCCTTGTATCTAATCCAATGAGTTTAACTTCTGATTACATTTGTAGTTAATGATTTAAGGTATTGCAATCACAAGTTCCTATCAATACGAGTGGGATTTAAGTGATTCTCTTGATCACACATATCTAATTAAATGTGCTTAACTTGTTGTTACATCAATATTGAATGATTTAGGAGATTGAAATCTCAAGTTCGTTTCAATACGAGAGAGATTTAATTTATTCATTTGATCGCACATATTTTATTGAATATGGTTAACTTGTTGTTGCATTCACATTGGATGATTTTGTGGATTTAAATCATAAGTTTGTATAAAAATGAATGAGATTCAACTCATTCATATGATCCCTTTTAGTTAATCTAATAGTTTTCACTTGTTATAATGTCCATAACGAATGATTTAGATTATCAAAATCTCTAGTTTATATGGATACAAAAGGGACCGATGCATTTGTTTGATCCCTAGTATCTAATCCAATGACTTTAACTTCTTATTACATCTATAGTGAATGATTTAAGGGAATGAATACGAGTTCCTATCACAAGTTCCTATCAATACGAGTAGGATTTAAGTGATTTTCTTGATCACACATATCTAATTGAATGTTCTAAACTTGTTCTTACATCTATGTTGAATGATTTAGTGGATTGAAATCACAACTTTAAAAGAAAATGAATGAGATTCAAGTGATTCATTGCTCACTTATATTTAATCTAATGTGTCTCACTTGTTATTACATTTATAATGAATGATTTAAATTATTGAAGTAACAAGTTTGTATTAAAATGAATGTGTTTCATCTCATTCATATGATCCCTTTTAGTTAATCTAATGTTTCACTTGTTATAATGTCCATAACGAATGATTTAAATGATCAAAATCTCTAGCTTACATGGGTAGAAATGGGACCAACGCATTTGTTTGATCCTATATCTAATCCAATGAGTTGAACTTGTAGTTACATCCCTAACAAATGATCTAAGAGATTGAAATTACAAGTTCGTATCAATACAAGAGGGATTTAATTGATTCATTTGATCACACATATTTAATTGAATGTGGTTAAATTGTTGTTATATTTACATTCAAGGATTTACTAGATTTAAATCACAAGTTTGTATGAAAATGAATGAGATTCAACTTATTCATATGATCCCTTAATGTCAATCTAATATGTTTATCATGTTATAATGTCTATAATGAATGATTCAAACGATTGAATTCACTAGTTTATGTAAATACAAATGAGACGAATGCATTCGTTTGATTCCTTGTAACTAATCCAATGAGTTGAACTTGTAGTTACATCTCTAACGAACGATCTAAGAGAATGAAATCCCAAGTTTGAATCAATATGAGAGAGATTTAATTGATTCATTTGATCACAGATATTTTATTGAATGTGGTTAACTTGTTGTTACATTCACTTTGGATGATTTAGTGGATTGAAATCACAAGTTTTAATGAAAATGAATGAGATTCAACTTATTCATATGATCCCTTATAATTAATCTAATATGTTTAACTTGTTAAAATGAATATAATGAATGATTTAAACGATTAAAAGCACTAGTTTTTGTATATACAAATGAGAACAACGCACTCGTTTGATCCCTTGAAACTAATCCAATGAGTTGAACTTGTAGTTACATCTCTAACGAACGATCTAAGAGATTGAAATTCCAAGTTCGTATGAATACGAGAGGGAATTAATTGATTCATTTGATCACACAAATTTAATTGAACGTGGTTAACTTGTTGTTATATTCACATTTAATGATTTAGTAGAATTGAAATCACAACTTTGTATAAACATCAATGAGATTCAACTTATTCATATGATCCCCTTTAGTTAATCTAATATTCACTTGTTATAATATCTATAATGAATGATTTAAATTATTAAAATCGCTAGTTTATATGGATACAAATGAGACCAATGCATTTGTTTGATCTCTTGTATCTAATCCAATGAGTTGAATTTCTTATTACATCCATAGTGAATGATTTGAGAGATTGAAATCACAAGTTCCTATCAATATGAGTAGGATTTAAGTGACTCTCTTGATCACACATATCTAATTGAATGTGCTAAACTTATTGTTACATCTATATTGAATGATTTAGTGGATTGATATCACAAGATTAAAAGAAAATAAATGAGATTCAAGTGATTCATTGTTCACTTATATTTATTCTAGTGTGTCTCACGTGTTATTACATTTATAATGAATGATTTAATTGATTGAAATCACAAGTTTGTATGAAAATGAATGTGATTCATCTCATTCACATGAGCCATTTTAGTTAATCTAATATGTTTCACTTGTTATAATGTCTATAACAAATGATTTAAATGATCAAAATTTCTAGTTTATTTGGGTAGAAATGGGACCAACGCATTTGTTTGATCCCTTATATCTAATCCAATGAGGTCAAGTTGTAGTTAGAACCCTAATGAATGATCTAAGAGATTGAAATTACATGTTCATGTCAATACGAGAGGGATTTAATTGATTCGTTTGATCACACAAATTTAATTGAATGTGGTTAACATGTTGTTATATTCACATTCAATGATTTAGTGGATTGAAATCACAAGTTTGTATGAAAATGAATGAGATTCAACTTACTGATATGATCGCTTATTGTTAATCTAATATGTTTAACGTGTTGTAATGTCTATAATGAATGATTTAAACGATCAAAATCAATAGTTTAAGTAGATAGAAATGAGACCAATGCACTTGTTTGATCCCTTGAAACTAATCCAATGAATTCAACTTGTAGTTACATCTCTAACGAACAATCTAAGAGATTGAAATCCCAAGTTCGTATCAATATGAGAGAGATTTAATTGATTCATTTGATCACACATATTATGTTGAATGTGTTTAACTTGTTGTTACATTCACATTGAATGATTTTGTGGATTTAAATCACAAGTTTGTATGAAAATGAATGAGATTTAACTCATTCATATGATCCTTTTTAGTTAATCCAATATGTTTCACTTCTTATAATGTCCATAACAAATGATTTAAATGATCAAAATCTCTAGTTTATATGGATACAAATGAGACCAATGCATTTGTTTGATCCCTTGTATTTAATCCAATGAGTTTAACTTGTTATTACATCTATAGTGAATGATTTAAGGGATTAAAATCACAAGTTTCTATCAATACGAGTGAGATTTAGGTGATTATCTGGATCACACATATCTAATTGAATGTTCTTAACTTGTGGTTGCATCTATATTGAATGATTTAATGGATAGAAATCACAACTTTAAAAGAAAATGAATGAGATTTAAGTGACACATTCATATGATCCCTTTTAGTTAATCAAATATGTTTCACTTGTTATAATGTCCATAACGAATGATTTAAATAATCAAAATCTCTAGTTTACATGGGTAGAAATGGGACCAACACATTTGTTAGATCCCTTATATCTAATCCAATGAGTTGAACTTGTAGTGCCTAACGAATGATCTAAGAGATTAAAATTACAAGTTTGTATCGATACGAGAGGGATTTAATTGATTGAGTCGATCACACATATTTAATTGAACGTGGTTAACTTGTTATATTCACATTCAATGATTTTGTGGATTGAAATCACAAGTTTGTATGAAAAATGAATGAGATTCAACTTATTCATATGATCCCATATTGTTAATCTAATATGTTTAACTTGTTATGATGTCTATGATGAATGATTTAATCGATTAAAATCACTAGTGTATGTAGATGCAAATGAGACCAATGCAATTGTTTGATCCCTTGAAACTAATCCAATGAGATGAGCTTGTAGTTACATCTCTAACGAACGATCTAAGAGATTGAAATCCCAAGTTCTTTTCAATACGAGAGAGATTTAATTGATTCATTTGATCACACATATTTTATTGATTGTGGTCAACTTGTTGTTACATTCACATTGAATGATTCAGTGGATTGAAATCACAAGTTTGTTTGAAAATGAATGAGATTCAACTCATTCGTATGATCCCCTATAGTTAATCTAATATTCACTTGTTATAATATCTATAATGAATGATTTAAATGATTAAAGGCGCTAGTTTATCTGGATACAAATGAGACCAATGCATTTGTTTGATCCCTTGTATCTAATCCAATGAGTTTATCATCTTGTTACATCTATAGTGAATGATTCAAGGGATTGAAATCACAAGTTACTATCAATACGAGTGGGATTTAAGTGATTTTCTTGATCACACATATCTAATTCATCGTTCTTAACTTGTTGTTATATCTATATTGAATGATTTAGTGGATTGAAATCACAACTTTAAAAGAAAATGAATGAGATTCAAGTGATTCATTGCTCACTTATATTTAATCTAATGTGTCTCACTTGTTATTACTTCTATAATGAATAATTTAAATGATTGAAATCACAAGTTTGTATGAAAATGAATGTGATTCATCTCATTCATATGATCCCTTTTAGTTAATCTAATATGTTGCACTTGGTATAATGTCCATAACGAATGATTTAAATGATCAAAATACCTAATTTGTATGGATACAAATGAGACCAATGCATTTGTTTGATCCCTTGTATCTAATCCAATAAGTTTAACTTGTAGTTACATCCCCAATGAATGATCTAAGAGATTGAAATTAATTGATTCTTTTAATCACACATATTTATTTGAACCCTAAAATCACTAGTTTATGTAGATGAAAATGAGACCAATGTAGTTTCATCTCTAACGAACGATCTAAGAGATTGAAATTCCTAGTACGTATCAATACGAGAGATATTTAATTGATCCATTTGATCACACATATTTTATTGATTGTGGTTAACTTGTTGTCACATTCACATTGAATGATTTAGTGGATTGAAATCACAAGTTTGTATGAAAATGAATGAGATTCAACTCATTCGTATGATCCCCTATAGTTAATTTAATATTCACTTGTTATAATATCGATAATGACAGATTTTAATGATTAAAATCGCTAGTTTATGTGGATACAAATGAGACCAACACATTTGTTTGATCCCTTGTATCTAATCCAATGAGTTTAACTTCTTGTTACATCTATAGTGAATGATTCAAGAGATTGAAATCACAAGTTTCTATCAATACGAGTGGGATTTAAGTGATTCTCTTGATCACACATATCTAAATGATTATTATTAACTTGTTGTT
>JAANDH010000553.1:0-192677 GCA_011799765.1 Nymphaea thermarum
AGATTTAGTATTCCTCGTTTCCATTCTTTTTCTTCAATGTTTGTTTTTAATCTGGATTTCCAAATTCTTTCCCATCTTTCATTTTTGCTATAATCATCATAATGTCTATTTCTGCTCGGGTTTCCTTTATATGTTCTTGATCCTGATTGGTATTCCTCTTTAATTTTTATCCCTTCTTTTGGTGTTGTGTTCATGTTTATTCCAGCCATGACCGTGCTGTCATCGATTTCTTCCTACAGAAAGCGACTCCGGTTTATGCACATTTAGCTCAGATCGATTATTTTCGTAAGGAGGTGGCAAACAGGACCCACTTGCGCCTAGTTTATGCATCTCCATCTTTTTTTAAATTGGCTGTGGTGGTACGGCCCCAATATTTTTATCATCCTCATTGGCGAATCGGCTGATTTAATTGAGAAAAAATCGTCTTTAAAGGCAAGGATGTAGATGAGGGCCCCCAGATATCAGATATACATACTCCCTTCTCCTTCTCAACATATAGATTTTTTATGGACGTAAATAGATAGATTTTTTATGGACGTAAACGATGTCTTGTTTTAATAAATCATAGGGCATCATCTCTTACGAAAGCCGAAAAGTGGGTGTACATTTTTTTAGGTTGGAAACGACTTCGGTTGAGTAGAAGGAAGAAGGTCATTCCTTCGGCACCTCCTCCATCAGCCACTGTCCTCCACTCGGTCCCCGTCTCTCCTCTTTGATGTCCTCTGTCTTTGATTTATGAGCTACCCAGTTCCCGGCATCACCGGAAAAATTTTACATGAAGCAAAAGATGCAAAGCGACTACCATTTGCAGCCATGTATTCAATATTCACTGTGTTGCTGTCTATGCATGCACCGCCGGTTGTGTAGTCCAAAAGTTGGGTCGGAGTGACATGCTTAATTCAGCTGTCGATTCTTACTTCCATAGGTTTATGCATTGCAGCTTCCGAATTAAAGAAAAGGAAAGCAACAGAGATGCTTGCTACTTTATTATTTAATTGTAAACAAAGATGATGCTTATATGAGAAAGTATTAAAAGAAAATGTGATTTTAGTTGAAAAGGGATCGAAGCAACAAAGATGATGCTTATGAGAAAGTATTAAAAGAAAATCTCATGCTTGCGTTGGTGAAATTTTTGCCACCAAAAAATTCAGACGAACGCATCGGTATAACTCCAACTTTATCGATGTGTTACCCTCATGAACGCTAGTAAATCAGCGTAGTTTTGCCAGCATTTCACATTCATTAATTACTCACGTTTTTATTCTTAAACATGTAAAAAAATACATGCAATACACTTGGATGTTGTAAAAAATATATAAAAAATAATGAAAGTATGAGATTTAACGTGGTTTTCCACCACGGAAGGCCACCATTGGCCTTAAGGATCATAGTGTTTGATTTTATATTTATACTCTCTGTTGATAATAATCTCTTGATATCTCTTTGATTTTTTTTACAACTTTGAGTTGTCAAATCTCTTTGTTGATAGCGATGTAATTATTATTTTTGTTGGTTTCGTTATTTTTATAGATGTCATTCCCTTAAATTTTTGCAAAATCATCATCAACAATGATAATATTTCTCTTGTTGAGCAAAAATGTTAGTTGTTTTGCTTAAAATCAATATTGCTAAATTTGGTATTTATATTCTCAGTTTACAATAAGGTCAAGAAACTTGATTTTTTTTGCAAATTCAGGTGGATGACCACACTGGTTGATAACATTGTTATTATTAATTTTTTTATATTTTTGCTTTTATAGAAGTTGTTCCCTTATAAGTCGCCACATTATCTTTAACAATAATAACGTTTCTTTTATTGAGAATAATGTTTTTTTATAACGCTAAATCATTTGCAATAACACTTTCCATTTTTACCTCAGAGACATTGATTTCAAACATGTAAGACCCTATTAGAAAATAAACTAAATTCCATTTAGATGGACCCGGGTCGGCCCGTCGGGCCTGAAGCCGTGGCCCGGGCCGGGCAGGGTACCGGGCCGGACCACCAAAACCCAGGCCCGGCCCGGCGGCCCGTTTGGCGACGACGACGCATCTCCTCTCCAGCCAGGGGCGTGGACGTTCGAGGCGGCGACGAGGCATCTCCTCTCCAGCCAGGGGCATGGGCGCTCGAGGCGGCGACGAGGCATCTCCTCTCCAGCCAGGGGCGTGGACGTTCGAGGCGGCGACGAGGCATCTCCTCTCCAGCCAGGGGCGTGGGCGCTCGAGGCGGCGACGAGGCATCTCCTCTCCAGCCAGGGGCGTGGGTGCTTGAGGAGGCGACGACGACGGCATCTCCAGCCAGGGGCGTGGACTCGAGCGTGTGTGGACGAAGTGTGCTTGTGGGTGAAGCCAGCCAGGGTGTGGACTCGTGGGTGCTCGAGGCGGAGGAGAGCCAAGGCGCTCAAGGCGGAGGAAAGCCAAGGCGCTCAAGCAGAGATGCAGCAGGAGCAGCGGCGGTAGGAGGAGGCGGCGGCGGAACGCAGGGAAAGGGGAGACGGAGGAGGGTTCAGTGCAGGCGAGGCCGACGACCGCCTTCTCTCTGCCATGCCTCTTCTTCCACGGCGTTTGGGGTTCTCTCTGCCATGCCTCTTCTTCCACGGCGTTTGGGGGAGCGGTAGGGATTAGAGAAAGGGGGAGCGGTAGGGATTAGAGAAAGGGGGAGCGTTAGGGAAAGGGGGAGCGGAGAGGAGGAGAAAGAGGGAGAGGGGGAGCGGAGAGGCAGAGAAAGAGGGAGAGGGGAAAGGAGGAGGAAGAGGGATTGGCCGAGAGGGGGAAAGGAAGGAGGGGGAGAGGAGGAGGGAGANAGGAGGAGGGGGAAGGAGAGGGATACGGAGGACAGGAGGGAGGAGGGGGATCGGGGCTGCGGGAGGGGCGGAGGGGAAAACGGGCCTGTCGGGCCGCCGCGGGCCGGCGTATCCGGCCCGGGCCCGGCCCGCTTCCCCTATCGGGCCGGTCTGTTGGGCCCGGCCCGGGCCGGGATTTCCCCGGCCCAAACCCGGCCCGTACCGAGCCGGGCCGGGCCGGCCCGCCGGCGGCCCGGCCCGACGCCCACCCTTAATGAGATCTAGTGTCCAATATTTAAGTAACTTTTCTTATGAACAGTTGTTCTTGTACGTCTTTTTTAGCCCTTCTTATAATGGGCCAGGAACGATGCCGGTGGGGGCACGGTACTCTGCCTGTAATGGGTCCGGTAATATTAAAAAAAATATTTTTATTATTTTTTAATTATATATATATATATATATATTCAACTTGCTCCACAATCAATATGGCGTATTGGTCTATAAGCATTTGCTCATATCAATATATTTTCTTATTCTTGAAAAATACCGCTTAAAGGGCAGGACTCAAGAACTTGAGCATCAATAAAGTCTACAAAACTCAGTTTTTGCATTACCAAAAAAAAAATCCATTTTTTGGCCAACGTTACCCGATTATTATGACCGGACCACATAAAAAGAAAGATTTGGATACTAAAAAAATTTTTTTTGTATTTAATTATGAATTCATATCATTTTTGGATATAAGAAATGACATCCCATCGGATTTAGAGTCGGATTTAAGTAAATGTTGACCAAATTTGGATTCAGATTCGGTCAGGATAATAGTTTTAATTTGAATAAACATCTTGTAATGAATGTCAATAATATGGTTTGTATTAGATCTAAAAGTTGGATTTGAATGTTACTTTAAAAACCAAATTCGGATCAGATTTGAATTTTGAGTTCATATTTTGGGTTTGGATATGACTTCATGTTTTTTTATCCGAATTAAAATTCATATTTGAATCTAATTATATAGATATTTTAAAAAACAGATATGGTAAGTATACATCTGATTCCAATTGTATCCCTAACCGTTCCGTACAGCTTAGGAACTAAATACAGAAGCCCTTGAAGTTTGTTCATGGATTAGTGGAAATTTTAAAGGAATAAAAGAAAAAAGAGTAAATCCATGAATTTGCCTACTTGTAATGGAGTTTACGTTGGGGTATTGCATTGTGAATTTGCATACTATAAAATTTAAATCCAAGTCTATCGGTCTTCCTAGAAAGAAAGAAAAAAAAAAATCCTAACTTAATGACAATAGGTAGCCTAAAAATGGATCAAAAGGCAAATATTTACTGAAGAACAATGATCATTATCGCTGAAAATTGAATTTCCTTTGACTTCAAGTCTGATTATCTCAAATACAACAATTATGAATATATGATGCAATTCTCGAATTTTTTAAATAAGTATTTTTAAATCATTCTTAGTAATCAAATATCAAATTTAAACTGCAATCTTTTTCTAACTGAATTAGAATTTACACCTCTTAAAGAGCACACAATGAGCCGAAATATGTGTGTTTTGATGGAAAAAGAAAATTAATTAATGGGGTGGGGGGTTGGTGAATAAAGGAGATCACTAGAACACATAAGAGTAGGAGCAGAATGTTTATAATAAGTGCGTGAGACTAGTGCTTCATAAATAAGAGGGAGGAGCATATGAGACACTGTTGGATTTAGTGTTGGATTTTGTTGCAGAGCAGATCTTCTTTTCATATATACTTTTGTCAGAAATGTTCCGCCCTCGGTTTGTTTTCCATGATTTGGGTTTTAAAGTTTGTTGCCATCAATTTTATTGGTCAGCTTTGGTTTTCTTGTTAGGTGATCTGCGTTGCATAGGAGGGGATGTCGTCTGGTTCATATGATTACAGTCATTTTAGTGATGAGGAAATCGAAGAGCGAGCAAGGAAGCTATATAAGGAATTCAAGGAGAAGAATGTCTTCACCAGGAGCTCTGATGGCTTCCAATGTTTTAATATTTTAAGGGGCACTATATATACAAACAACCAAACATATGAAATTATTAACATAAAATAAATGAAGTTTGTGAGGCTTGGTGTGGGCAGTTGTGGCTTCCCCACTGCCGAACACCCCCTCCTTAGTTAGGACAACTCAATGAAAAGAGTGCCATCCCCGTCTCTCTATCTGAGTTCATGATAGGAATCCACTAGAGATGAAGAGCCAATTGGATCGGATTGGATGGGATGTCACTGTCAAATTAAACTCCCTTTTCCTACAAAATAATTCTCTTCAATTGCATCTAATTTCCATTGCAAGCTTGTTGGGACCCTGTGGGTTATATGCCATCCCTTTTAATTAGATGAGGTATGAGCAATAAATATTCAAAATTTTCCTACTAATTAGATGCAAAATCCTCCTCTATATGGGCAAAAGTAAAACTTATAAAACTTTCAAACAATAAAATTGCAAAAAAGATGTCCCTATGTTAAAAATGTGAGAACGTTTTCGTATGTTAAACAGCGTAACTTAAAAATTAGGACCTGTTGGACCGTGAGATATAACACTATACCTTCAATTTGATACTCAAGGTCCTGGACCATGAGGATCCCCAAGACTTCAAAATTTTACATGTGCTGGACCATGTGCAGCATTTGGAAAAGTTTTCGCGTGAAACGAAAGATTGAATTCGACTATTTGGCAGCAAAGTTCTGCATCGGGAGGTATTTATTCTTGTCTCCATGAGGATGTCTTCTTCCCCCCTTTTCTACAAAAGGCGAATAGTGAAAGCAGGCTTCTACCGGGGAGTATCTAGTTCGGGGAAGAAGATGAAGAAAGAAGAAAGTTGGTGCAGATCAGAACCAGGAAATTCACGCAGGGGATAGGACCACCACATAAGAACTTGTCTTTTTGCTGGAAAAAAAAAAAAGGCCAAGAATGATATGATAGATTTTCTGCGTAAGCATGCCAACTGAACCAGGGAAAACAGAAACAGTAATTAATGGTAGCACTGTTTTCTGTTTTGTTCAAGAGCAATGGATCTGCCGGCCAAGATTATGTAGCAGTCGGTGGTGAAACGACAGAAGCTGTGGAGAAATGAGGAACTATCTTTGTGATTGTTTTAGTTGCCATTTGAAGGGAAGCAGGGCTCCTTTAATGCGTTGAACTGAGGCGCTTTTTCATTTCTATATTCAAATGACTTTTATATGAGATTTGCTCTTCTTTCTCATGAGATAGTAAATCTCTTTTTCTCTCTCTCTCTCTCTCTCTCTCTCTCTCTCTCTCTCTCTCTCTCTCTCTCTCTGTGTGTGTGTTCTTGGTGGTGGCAGTTAGCAACTGAACGTTCTCCCATCACCCAATTCATTAGTTCAAAATTCGACCTACCTTCCCCTAGCGTCTGGCATAGTTCCATCTCTCACACCTCTCCCTCTAACTTTTGGTTCTACATGCTTTCCGTCCTTCCTCTTTTCATCGGCCTTGCTGACCTCTCATCGTCCACATCCCCATCCTGGCCTCTTTCACCTACCCGTGAGTTCACTTTTTCTTCTTGCTACCTGGCCTCCTTTGGTCCTTCTGTCGCATCACTCCCTCCCCGGTCTCTTTGGTCTCCTGGCCCATCCCCTCGTGCCATTGCTTTTGCCTGGCTTCTTCTGATTGGCCATATCAACACTTTTGACCACCTCCAGCGCCTTGGCGTCAGTTTGGCTAACCAGTGTCCCCTATGTCTCGTCGCGACTGAGTCTCGGGTCCACCTTTTCACTTCATGCCCTTTTTTCACTAGTGTCCTTGCTTCCACTTGGCCTTCCCTAGCTAGTAGTCTTCCAAACCCACCATCCATTCGTCTTCTCTTCCTCNCTCGTCTTGTGCAGGGGGATGTTCAGTTTGCCATTCGGTTAAAGCGCCGTTGCAGGACTGCGGTTGGGTGACTGTGCCGCTTCGTCTTTCCTCTTCTCTCTTCTTCTCTGTGTATTGTATTGTATATTTCCTTTTCCTGTGTGTGTTTTTGCGGTGTGTTTTTTGCGGATTGCTTCTGTATTTAGGGGACTTCTTGTCCTCAAATTTTGTTAAATATATTCCCATTTTATCGGCTCTCTCTCTCTCTCTCTCTCTCTCTCTCTCTCTAAAAGAAAATTCCTTTCTTACTAACTAGGTTTCTCATGCCCACCAAAGTGGGAACACAAATGTGACGTTGTTAAAGGAAGATGGGTTGTCAAAGTTCTATGTCTGATCTCTTTGTTTCCACATTCTCTTGTGGGCTTAAATTCGTGGTGGATGGGAGATACCCTTACGAAGCAGAAGCCCCTCCCCAATTTCCTTATGCTCTCTTGTTCTATGGAAAAATGTTTTCCCTCAAAGACAACCCAGTACTATACACAGATGACTTGTCTCACCATAAACATGCCTCTACTATTCCAATTCACTCTAGAAACATGCATGCCTCCATATTTTGAGACTTTCAAAATAATCCGAGAGAAACTCAGTCCATTGGTGTTCGGACTAGTTACAGGGCAGAGCCAGGGGGTGCTGGCAGGGCCATGGCCCCCCTCAATACAACTTTTCTTGAAAATTTTATATGTACTTTTGAAAAAATATCGTTTAAACAATGTAAAATTTTGAAAAGTTATATTTCAGCAGTGTCAAAATTTTGGAAATATGGTTCGGCCTAAAATTTTCTTACTCCATCAGTACTCGGGAAGGAAAAGAGGATTAATTATGTGTTGCAACTTGGGCCAGTAAAGAGATTCAAAAATGCTGTTGCTTGCTGCTGGATCCGATCAACCTCTTTCAGGTAAAGTTCTTTTAGAATCATTAAATCAGTCAGCGAGCCAAGCTACAGGTGGCTCATGCGCTTAACCAGGCCGAAGGTTAATTAACACCGCGTTTTAGCTCGGTCTGGCTCACTTCACGTTTGTATGGAATGAGATTATCATGACTTCCACAAACACCATCGTAGCTCAATTTATTGGCTTGGCTGGGTCTTTTCTCGGTTTGGCATGATTATTTCTTTTCTCCACTGATCCATGGCCCTTGTTCTAACTACTCTATAAATTATAAGGATATCCTAATAATCGTTTTTTGGAATTTAATAAGCTTGAAGTTGCATCATCATTTTTCTTCTGTTTGGATGCAATTAACTTCAGATGGAAATCTCCCTCTCATCTGTCTCTCCATTAAGAGTCTCGACGTAGAGGGGATGAAGCAACTTGTAACAGAGGTCCTTTTGTGTTCATATTAACACTTGTAGCTTCTCCACTGCAGAATGTAGGGGCCACCCTCGGTTTCTCGCTCGTGACGGTCAGGAAAGCATATGACTCCAACAGCTCCTCCGGCAGCATGCAGCAAGTCAACGACAATATGGACACCGGCAGAGGAAGCCACCGACGGTGCCCAGCAAGTAGCATGTCGCATAAGAAAAGCAAACTCCGATGGTCTGATGAGGATCCCCGGTGACCCCACCACCACGACCTTTTTCCAATTTTTCAAAAAACCAATCACCTCATCTCTTGGTACTTTTGTTTTCATTCTGTTTTCCAAATTTTAGTTTCTCTCTCTCTCTCTCTCTCTCTCTCTCTCTCTCTCTCTCTCTCTCCATGGGCACAAGAGGGCGAAAGATGTTTGTGTGTACATCATCTTCTATGTTTATTGGTTCCCTCATAATCTCCTTTGGGCTGGGGTCCTATTTGGCGATCCAAAACTCTCGTTTGACTTATTTTGTTGGACTGCATTATGACTCAAAATAACCTTAAAAGATCTCGTTTTCACCTTGCGACCAAGCTTCCATTATGTTGTTGGGTTTAAGAAATTATCACTCCCTTGTTGTAGTTTTGTCAAGTGTCTCAATATCTTTATGTGCTTACTTGGTTTATGCCTCTTAGACCTAACAGATTGAGAAACAAAATAAATGGTATACCATTTAGAGAGTTTGGTTTTTTATGTTTTGGTGGGTTATTTAGAACTCTATGATTATATTATTTATAAAATTGAGGTTGTCTAGTTCAGTTCATGACATCTTTCATTTTGTATGATGTTTGGTTAATTTCTCATAACTTATAAGGAATGATACTATCTTCTTCTTACAAGAATTAAGAATTGAGTCTTAGATGTAATTTCTTTTTTAGGTTCAACGTTTTGTTGGACTTCCTTAATGTTATTCTCATCTCTTTTTCTCTCTCCTATTAGTTTTTTATGTAAACATTTGATTTCCAAAACCAGTTTCCCATAAACAATATCTATTTTTCTTCCTAATTAGATAGACAGTCCAACATACAACATCCAAACCAGGAATTTATTTGACCATGACTCCAAATCATAAAAGAGCTAGGGATTCAAAGAGTTTTAGGCAATGCTCCCAATTAGCTGGATCTGGCCTCATTATTGAATATGGGCTTGCCTGCCTGAGGGGGCAGCTGGACAGCTGCCCTTATACATGCTCACAACTGTGGTGTCGAAGACACATGTGGACTTATGTAGGCAATTGTCTTCAGGGGCAGAGCCAAGATTTTTTGCAAGGGCGGATCAAATGAAGATTGGATTTTGTGGGTTGGATTTGGATAAGACCAAACTGAACTCACATTTAAAAAATACATGAAGACAAAAAAAAAATCAAATTTTACAATGTATTTTTTTATTTATTTTTTTTATTTAGTTGGGGTGGGGCCATGGCCTAGGCGGGCCCCCTCCCTCGGCCCTGATTGTCTCCACAGACTCTTATATACTACCTATTTAAGTATAATTGCCTCATAGTTTTTGTTTGGTCATCTACTGATAGCACAAATAAAGGATCGAATAAAGGATCGAGCACATGCACATGCGTCGAGTGAATTTTACATGGAATTGAAACTGTCCTTGAAAGTACTGGCTTGCGTCTTACTCATCATCATGACAACGTCGGCGGTTTGATATGGATCGATATTTTTTCTTTTTGATGTAATATGAGCTGGCATTTTGATGTGAACTTGTTTTCTCCCAATTTTTTAATGCGACTCTCTTAGAATCAGTCAAAATGAGCCTCAAGAGCAATCCTCAAATTAATTTACCAGTTAAAAAAAAAATAAGTACTGAAAATTTATCTCAAATATTACATTCTTTAGCCTCAAAGGCTGTAGGATGGCTGGTTGGTACATGGTATATGTGGTGTATTCTTACTTACATTGATTTTTATGGATGCTACTATGCTAGACAATAAAATATGTGGTTCTACATCGAGTTGAAGGTGGTCAGCTGCCTATATAGGCTTCAATGCAGCCAAAGACCTGTAATAAAGACCCTGTAAGAAGGGAGGATGGGTTGAGCCTTTTATGTGCAGTAGTTTATGAACCTCCTACTCACTAAAAATAATATATTAATTATATATGATGGTGGACATGGGTAGCTCCACTTTAAACCCTCAAAGTCAAAGATCATCTCATAGACAGGAAACGGAACTCCTGATTCTCTAACTTTGAGTGACGAGCTAAGTTCTTTGCAATTTTCATCTTAGGTGATGGGAGGTTTTGGCTTCAGTGGATGAAACTTAAAGTGGACCCACTCCCAAACCCATGAATATTTAGATCCTTCCAATTATTGTAGATCATCTCTTCCAAGAACTGCCATAAGAACCATGAACCATTCAATATTGTTTGATGCATGCCTTCTACATTGCCCAAACCGCATGCCCAGATGCATAGATAGATTAATGGCATGGATACATAAACATTCACATAATATATTTAGAGACCACTCAAGAGGATATCATAGACTTTCAAAAGATTCAAGCTTGATAAGTACACTTCTCGTCAGGTTTGGAGGACAGCTAAACAAATGAACCCAGAATTAGTTAAGAAATACAGAATCTCAAACTCATACTCCACATATATATATATATATATATTTATGTGTGTGTGTGTGTGTGTATATATGTATATAAGGAGGTCCATCTGCGTCAGTGTTAATTGGTTGATCACTGGATTTATTTGTTTTCGAGTCGCTTATCCGCATTTTTATATATAATGCTTAAGATATTTTAAATTGTTTATGATATGTTCTCTTATGAAATAATGCATGGTTCTACTATGTTTACGATTTTATGTGCTTAATTACGCTAAATGTACTAATCAAATATTGAAGCATAGTCACTTAGTCTTCTGTCACATAAACATGTTCAGGGTCTCCATATATGAACCCAAATAGAGTACTCTGCTCACAGTCTGCTCTTCTAATTAGCATGGAAAAAGAATTAAAACATAACTAAATAGATGCCTTCATTTCTCTGCCCCGACTTTAAAGTTCTTTCTTCACTAGTTAATATGTTCACAGCATCATTCCAGACATTTCAACATAAGCAGGACAGCCTGCAGATAATCAGATAGTGATCAAAGTAGTGAAATATGTAAGATTCAGATGACAGAAGTACGATACAGAATGGACGGTGTGAAGGTGTTCCTTTATGTTTTCAGTTTTTTCATATTACCAGAGCTGCAAGCATGGTGATGGAGGTTTGGATCTTGCAGGTTTGGCTGAGTGGGTTGAAGCCGGTTGGAGAAAGGAGGAGAAAGCTGAAGCAGGTCTCTAGATTGCTCATCTTGATAGAAGGTGCCAAAGACGTCGACCAGCAGTGGGGCATCTATCACCTGAAGTAGGTCTCTGGATTGCTCATCTTCAGTGCCAAAGTCGTCGACTGGCGTTGGGTCATCTATCACCAGGGGCTTCTTTGCCTTTTGGCATTCAAAATGCTACGAGAGAAATAAGCTAGGTAAAAGTGAAAATGTAATATCTTCTTTCATTTTCTCTGTTCCTTTCCCTCTCTAGAACATGGAAGAGAACTCGTTACATGGCGGAAGAGGAAGATGAAATCAGCACGAAAAAAAACAAGAATGAATCACCAGTTCAATTTTGGTAGGTACTGTAAGGCGTGATTTCTTATAAGATTCAGATCAACCGAATCTTTAATGGATAATATTAGCTTCTACTTAAATTTCTTCTAGTAGCACCTTTCCATGCCATTGTAAAATGAATAAGAAAGCACACTTATTCGACTCAGAAGCAGATACACCAAGCTAGATTTTAACTTCTATAAGTTCCAGACTTTCAAGCTGAAATTTCAAACAAAACTCGCATAAATATGAACTTAAGGACGGTGCCAAAGCCTATCCTACACAAAAAGAACAGTTATAGATCTGCAGAAATGGGAAACGGGAAAAAGAACAAAGTTGAAACTTGAAAGTAGAGATTACCGCTCCCGAGAATTCATTGTTGTGTACTTCCAAAAGGTGCTGCTCCTATTCAAAAGAGAAGACGGTTACCACTCTCACCAAGGAGGATTTGAAAAACCTTAAAAAGCAAATACAAGTTTCTCTACTTCGAGTTGACTTAAGGAAGGTACAATGACAACGACAACTCCTCATGCTCTGCTCTATCGCTCTCTTTCTCGCTCTTCCTCTCTGTCTATGGGGTGCACTAACACATGGATGTTTACGCAGATTCAGTTGCTCAAAGAAGACCTTGAAGACTTGCGTAGGAAGGTACCATAGGAAGGTACCACTTTTACTTAAATGCATGGTTTCTTCATTTAGTTCAAGCCATAAAGTTATAAAGAGAAGACAGTTGAGCTCTGAACGTGATCTTGATTTTTGTGTATAACTGTATGATTTTTGTGTATAACTGTATGGCTTCAACTAAATGAAAAAACCATGCATTTAAGTACGAGTGGGACCTTCCTACGTAAGTCGTCAAGCTCTTCTTTGAGCAACTGGATCTGCGTAAGCATCCATGTGTTAGTGCACCTCATAGACAGAGAGGGAGAGCGAGAAAGAGAGCGATAGAGCAGAGCATGAGGAGTTGTCGTTGTCATTTTACCTTCCTTTTGTCAACTCGAAGTAGAGAAACTCGAAGTTGCTATTTAGGTGTTTCAGATCCTCCTTGTGAGAGTGGTGAGATCCTCCCCAACTGGCGCATGGTTGCTTGCAGCTTGTCATTCTCATTCTTCATTTTCGTCATCTCACAGTATATCTGCTGGAAATGGTCAGGTAATCTTATCGAACTCAATTGCGAGAATAATCTTATGTACAATATCGTACTAATTTGCGAAAAATGAAAAAAAAAAAATGCGAAGATCTGTCGCTGCTGACCAACCTGTTTATCATCGTATTCCTGAATTCGAGTGCCTGATGGTTTCTTGAATCTATCAATAATCTGGCGCATGCTGCAAGAGTGATCACTTTCTATTTCATTATTTGATACATGGTAATAGCTACTATGCGCTCACAAGGATGAAATAAATATTCTATAACATGACTAACAACGTGTAAACACAGAAACAGAGTATATGACATCTGATTGCGAAAATTAATTTTAGAAGAGAAAACGTGTAAACGTCTAAAGATCTGGCAGATTATTAGTGCAATCGAACCAACAAAATGTGGTATTTAATTGGGTAGCTCTCCCTTCATAATCGTTAAAGTTCCTAGATCTGGAATTCTCGTTTATATGTCCTGCAGGGTCACTAGTAGCAGTTGGATTGAAATCTTAGCATCTCAGCTCATCTAAGCTACACATAGCAGCAAAATTGCGTGTGCATGTCGTTCTTGTACCATACAAATTACCAGCTCCTCCTGCACATTTCAAGAATAGAATCGTCTACTTCCTTTCCTTAACTTCGCCGTTTTTTCTCAAGATGAATCGTGGAAAATTTAAACCACAAAATTATCAAGAAAGTAAAAAGTCGAGAAGAAATCTTTAAACACAAACATGTAAAAATAAATTGCAAATATCACGAAATCAAATCCCATAAGTTGGTGACACAATAGAAACATATCCCGATGCTTGTGATTATACACTCGTGAACTAATGTCTAAACAAGCCCGGAAATGATGAGCTCTCATTGGGACTCTGCACCATTTCTCAGTGTGCAGGGTGGTCCTACTACAGACTTAGAACAGTCTGCCTGTTCAGATGACCTGCAGACCCACATGGCAAACCCAGTACTTCCATATCCTCTACTTGATGATGCTGATTTCATCTTGCGAATCTGTTTTTTAAAGTGAAGAAAATTGCCAATTTGGTTTGAATAAGCCAAGTTTCTGACTGCCAACAACTGTTCCCTTTTTCCCAAAACATGCTCACCAACGTGCTACAGAAAATGGTCTGTCTGAGAGGATATTGCCTATGCACTGTGAAGACAAAAGATGCATTCGTCAACATTCTTTTCATCTGAAGATTAATGGACGTGATCTGAACGGAGTGAATGTAGAAACAAGTATCGAGAACACCACAGGGATATTTTCTCTCTTAGTCGATGAACTACCGGCTCAGTTCCTTACATTGGCAGGTGAATGATACGTGCTTTAGGAATTAATATGCTTGGAAACAGATATGTGCATGCGCGTGTGTGTATAGCATGAAAGGCAGTATCATATTATGGTTAAACAGTGATCTTATTATGGTTAAACAATAGTTGTTCTTCAAATGACGTTTCATCAATCTATGGCGAGTATCTCGTGAAGGCCAGTTTGATTGTTTGAGAATCTGGAGTCGAAATGATACATGAAAAGAAATTCTGTAATATCGTTAAGCATAGTATTTATTTGACTACCAGGTGACTGAGAGGCGATTTATATCCTTGATGGCATAGAGTGAAGTTAATCATCATATCCTGCAGTACCAATCTTCCGAATTTTTGCATGTCAACATTCGTTTTACGTTATAAAACCAAAGAACAGGAGATAGAGACTGTTCCATGTAATGAAATCCAGCATCTTACATAGCAGTTCCTTCACATCATAACGACCGGATTATAGAGAAAGTAAATAGAACATATAATTAAGTTTTATTAATCTGAACCAAAAAATAAGTGTATGTCTAGAAATGAAACGCATCAGCTTCTTTGATTTTTCGTTTTTCCTCACTGTGTTTCTTAATTTCTTCCTATTTTTCTTCTTGTGTCATTTGTGAAAGCTGAATTCCTTACAATAACCACAGATTATAAAGATTAATGTCCTGTGCTGCTGCTCATTAACCCCAAGACTTAGTTAATTTGGTTCGACTATCGTGATTCGTTTATATAATCCTTTTGATTAACAGCCGTGTGTCAAATAATTATGGTTCATGATCATCGTATCGCATCTGTCCAGCTGCTTCATAACAAGCATATCAGAACAAATTTTTGATAGGCGCCTTCGATTTTTTAGTCAAAATAATCCATTGGAGAAGAACAAGGACTCAGAAGCTGTGACAACATGTTCAAATTAAATAGAAAGAAAGCAAAACCATTTTCATGTCAAGATTTACGTTTACCCTAGCATCATCTGAAGGAAAAGGAATGAGCCTAAATATCTTAAAGCAAAGTCTTTATTGTAAATCCGGTCAAAGATTTCAGGATCTCATAATTATGAAACCTGGAATCGCTTCATGGTCAAGTAAATGTAGAACTGCACTGGCTAAATCTTTCATGAAAGTAAGCAGAAAATCACGCACTTAAAGAAGAAAACTTGTCACATCTTACCAAAATATATAGAATCTGAAGAAAGGCTTCACTTCATCAAATTTTCTAGACCAAGATCCTAGGCAAGAGAAAACAATTGTAAAACAACACTGCTGCAACGGAGATATATGGACGAACCTGGAGGGGGGACTGCAGTACTCGAACATCTGCCCACTGCTGGAAAAGATGATGAGTCCGATCTGGGCATCGCAGAGGACGGCGAGCTCATGCGCCGTCTTCAGCAACCCGTCCCGCCGCTCGGAGAACGTAACTTGCCGGTCGGTGGCGTTCTCAATCCTCTTCATCTCAACACTTCCACGTCCTATGCGCACTTAAATGTGCTCTCCACACTCTCAGGCGCCTAAATATGATCTCCACACATATGAGAAATAGAAATTCTGATAAGGGGAAGAAACGCGGTGATGAACAGAAGAGAGAGAGAGAGAGAGAGAGAGAGAGAGAGAGAGGTGAGGGGAGGGGAGGTGCTCTCAGTCTTGAAGGAGGTCTGCCATGTGGTATTGACCCAAGAAGGGAAAAAGGAAGAGGTGGTGTGGATGGGTAACTGCCCTCTGAAGCCATTTTTGGGAGGGGGAGAATAAAGAGCCCCGCAAGGAACCACTGGGCTGCAATGACCCTTTCGGCAACGGACAGATCGTCCAAAGAAGCCTACTGAAGCTTGTTCTTGAAAAGAAGAGCAGGAATTGGATTGTTTAAATGAGAATGAGGATGTGGGGAGTCATCTGAATGGGAGTGGTGGGTGAGTTCCAGTGGAGGAACGCTGTACCATTCCATTTAGGGAAGGAGAAAAGGAGGAGGTTGCCTTGTTTGGTGCATGGCACTGGCGACGTGTAGCAGAGGAGTTCGTATCGATATGGGGAATGCTGGAGGGTGACGTAAAATGGGCTCTTTACAACGCTAGGGTAGTCCAGCCTAATTGTTCAAGAAATTATTATTGGCCTTTAACTGTTCGAGATTTGGCAAATTAAATCGATAAGATCCCATCAAGTAGGAGTAAAATTTTCTGTGCATCTAAACCAAAAATACGCCGTTTTCATACTGCAATCCTTTTGATAGGATCATTCATGCGCCAAACTTGACAATGCCAACTTAAAAACTTGCATCAGGCTCGCCATTGATTGGTTCACATGTGTATCTTAGCTCTTGTGAATGGGATTGAATTTGTTGCAGGCAGATCCAGATCCAAGTTGGTTTAGATCACTTGCTAGTTTGGACCTCAATTTCTGTTCCAACTAGAACCCTAGCTCTTTATAACTCCACCCTAGGACTAAAGGTTCTTTATTACCAAATCTATAGTATCACATTATGCCAAGCACATTTATTTTGGATGTCGACGTTGAAAAATGAATTCCTAACCATAGATGTATTTTCTGTCAAAATCCTCTCCTTCCAAGCAAGTTCCTCCTCCCTCCCTGCTTCTTCTTCTTCTTCTTCTTCTTCTTCTTCTTCTTCTTCTTCTTCTTCTTCTTCTTCTTCTTCTTTTTGTTCTTCTGTGAAAGTTAGTTCCTCAAACATTTCTTCATATTACTATTTTACTCTTCACCTTCTTCAGCCAGGTATCTGCTGGACATGTTATGTGCCTCATTCTCTCTCTCTCTTTCTCTGAATTAAGAAGCGGTTCGACATTTCTATCCCGCAATTAGTTTAAATCTAAAACTACACTCAATCGGGTTAGTGTGGTAAGGCAGGCTTGGACTGTCAGATATATAGTACTCACTTTTCTTCTTCCATGAGTTTTTTTTGGCGCAAGTAAAAACTGGTTGTACTTCTTGAGATTGGAGAAGGCGTACCTTTTAGTTCTTTTCCCATGAGAATATGTATAGAATCGAGTTATTAATTAGGATTCTTTACACTGACAGCCACGCTGATCAAATTATTGTACAAATTAAGCATTAAATATATTCGAATCAGGACTTTCGTGATGCTGAGAAAAAAGGAAAAAACAGATATTTGTTGCGATTCTTATCACAGAGTTAGCTAAAAGTAGAAACCAAACATGTTTACCAAAGTTGGCAGAAATTCCCAGTGGTTCACGTCCTCGGGATTTGAACTTTTGAACTTGTTTTTAAGTCTAACCCCTTAGACATGCAGGTGATCCGACCTCCAACTTAATTGTGCTTTATGGCTGTAGAACATGAACCAACTTTTTGCATTTTGAGAAGAGGGCAACGTAATGTGGCTCTTAATTAAATCCGCAGCTGTGAAATCCACTGTTTACTTCAGTAGTGGATTTCACCCAATGCAGATTTGAGATCCCAGTTTAGCTATCCAACATAGCCTCAGTGAAGAAGGTTGAGCTTATAAGCTACCAGTTCAGAGCCAGAGATCCGAGAAAATGAACGATTGGTGGATCCGGATCATGAACAAAAGCTTTCATGGACAGCATAGGGATGCGATGTACGTTGGACCAAGGTTGGAGTTCTACCTCTTTTTAGCTCTACTATGTCCAATCTGTGATTCTGTATGCATTTCCTGTTATCAGATCAATAAGTGAAGTTCCAGTACAGTGTGGAAAACTCCACTAATCTCTTGCACTTTCTCAAATTAATCTGATTATCTTATAAACATGCATAAGCATTCCTTCTACAGCAATGTTGTGGAGAAATAGTGAAGCCAATTTGAACGTTCAAAAACGAAAAGACTAGAGCTGTAGCAAGAAAGTGATCAGCAGGTTAAGATGTTGATGATTTCTTGAGGCCTTCTTCATACTACACGAATTCATCTCTATATGCAGGAAATTAACCAGAAAGGCGATCGAAAGAGCTCAACTAATTACCAAGCTCTGTGATCAACAGGTACTTAATTACTGTCTTTTAGTTAGCGAAGTGGAAGCAACTTGATAGGATTCGGACTTGTAACCTTGTGATCAGGGGATGAAACTTGAGATTTGAAGTTGAAGAAGTTTATAAAACTCAGTTCGATTACCCACAGCTGTGATGCAACCAGAAATTTAAGCTAGATGCAAGGCATTCATGTCTAGATTTTAAATAGCATATCTTAACAATAGTAATAGTAATAATAATTATAGCAATAATAGCAGTAATAACAATATTAATAATAATAATAATAATAATAATAATAGAGTGTCATTTTACCAGTCTTATAAATACTTGAGAATTGTTCCCCCAAAATTGAGAAAACAAGTGCTACCGAAATAGTGGCCGTTTAAATGTAAGGGTTGATAAGCAAAAGAGCGTTAGCTCGGGCTTCTCCTGAATTTTTTAAAAACAAAACATAATCAACTTTTGTCTAGTTTTATCCGCACCTTGAACTTTGGATAAAATAGTAACAGCATCTTAGCAATTGTTTTGGACTTGTCCTTGCTAGTTATACATATTTAATAAAGAAACCGGGTCGTATATATATATATATATATATATATATATATATATATATGTGTGTGTGTGTGTGTGTGTGTGTGTGTGTGTGTATATGTATATATATATATATGACAAAAAATCTGATAAATACACAAACCAAATTGTATGTATTCTTAGTACTTGTTACTACATTCATATGAGTCTTAATCTCAGTTTGACTGTGAATTCACCTAATCAATATCGACTGATTATGAGAACAGCTATATGAAAAGCGTAGCATGTGTCGACGGTTCCCCCATTTCATCGACTTACTAACTACGAAAACAACAAAAATGCAACAAATTGTCACATTGTCGGCCGTGGTAAGCTTTGCGATGTTTTTTTCATTCATAATCAATTAGTCAAGTAGGTTCAGGCGGGGAAGGTTGCCCGTGAAGAAAATCTGCCAGAGATGATTTCGTGTCCATGAAGGAAATGAATATTTGGAAAACTTAGTCTTTTGAGTTGGACATGTTCGGTCCTAACATATGGCCTCTTTCAGAGGCATTTTGAACCCGCCTTGGATCTGATTTTTATACCAGCAAAATTCATATCCATACAGAGCTTGACTTGCCAACTTGTATCCCTAAGCAAAAGCAAGCAAGTGATATCAAATGACCCAATTAACTTATTGAATGCCAATCTGCAAATATCATTTTTCTAATTACAGCTAAGGTCTTTGAAGTTTAGGTACTTATTACTGTTATATAAATTTTTTTCGAAACTTAGGTTTCTTTTTTGGGTTGAAAGCTAAGGCCGCTATTGTAAGAATTATAGCCAAAACTACTTTAGTGTGTCGCAAAGAACTTAATTCTTTTTTGTCTCTCAAAAGATCTTAAGAGTGCCTCCTCCTTCTTTGAGTTAAAAGGAGACTCACAGGCAGAAAGGGAAAGAGAAAGAGGGCCAGTGTGTACAATAAGATGGAAGATGTTTTAGTGTGTGCGAAACATAATTGGTTTTGCCTTATATCAAGAATACCTAGCATAAAGAACTGTCATCAGAAATAGAAATTCTGATAAGGGGAAGAAACGCGGTGAAGAACAGTAGAGAGAGAGAGAGAGAGAGAGGGATGAGGTGATGGGAGGTGCTCTCAGTCATCAATGAGCTCTGCCATGTGGTATTGCCCCAAGAAGGGAAAAAGGAAAAGGTGGTGTGGATGAGTAACTGCCCTCTGCTGCCATTTTTGGAAGGGAATAATACAGAGCCCTGCAAGGAACCACTGGTATGCAATGACCCTTTCGGCAACATGCAGATCGTCCATATCTCTGGTTCAGGCCTACCACTCTCAAAAAGAATTCAATTAGACCCCAGCAATGTGCTTTCTCTCTCTCTCTCTCTCTCTCTCTCTCTCATTTGTCAAAAGAAGCCTACTGAAGCTTGTTCTGAAAAGAAGAGTGAGAATGAGGATGTGGGGAGTCATCTGAATGGGGGTGGAGGGTGAGTTGTTGAGGTTCCCAGTGGAGGAACGCTGTACCATTCCATTTGGGGAAGGAGAAAAGGAGGAGGTTCCCTTGTTTGGTGCATGGCACTGGCGACTTGTAGCAGAGGAGTTCGTATCGATATGGGGAATGCTGGAGGGTGACGTAAAACGGTCTCTTTGCTTCTTCTTGTACACCACTACCGCCTTGTCCACCACCTAACTTCTCCTTCCCTTCATCGGTTTCTCTATTACTGATCCATACCCATATCAAATCCGCATCATTTAAGAGGGAACTTATCGGCGAGGACAAATATCTCCAAATTTTGCAGGAAGATTTCTTTTTTTTCCCCTTTCAAGAACATATTTTCTACAGTAAATTATGAAAATGCATCAATATTAACAGGAAACTGCGGACAATATATATACATATGCAGAACGAACTCCATGCATGGAAAAGTGTAGACTTGTGATACATTTACAGTGTGAAGGTGACATGAAAATAGCTCCGGTGTTTTTTCAGTATTTGAAGCAACGTGCATCAGCAATCATATTTACATTCTTGACATGCCTGCATGCCAAATATTCATGCTACACAGTAACCAGGAAATGTGTGGCTTTGTGGCACTAGATCTTCTCTTAGTTACAGTAAAAATTAAACCGCCTTGGTTTATTCCTTGTGTTTGTCTAAGTTAGCAACGCTAGGGTAGTCCAGCCAAACTGTTCAAGAAATTATTATTGGCCTTCAACTGTTCGAGATTTGGCAAATTAAATCGATAAGATTCCATCAAGTAGGAGAAAAAATTTCTGTGCATCTAAACCAAAAATACGCCGTTTTCATATTGCAATCCTTTTGACAGGATCATTCATGTGTCAAACTTGACAATGCCAACTTAAAAACTTGCATCAGCCACGCCATTGATTGGTTCACATGTGTAGCTTAGCTCTCACTATTTTACTTTTCACCTTCTTCAGCCAGGTATCTGCTGGATATCTAATCATTGACTAAATAAAAGTACAAACTTAGAGTTTTGAGCAAAAACAATGTATGTTTTCCAAGGTCATATCAAAGCTTCCCATAATATTGGAGAGGCTCATGCTGCCTTCAAATCTCAAGCATATTCTATATTGTTAAAATACCATTTCATTGCCTTAATGCTATTATTTTCTTGTTCTTGAAGAATATGTTATATGTATCTCACCAACCGATGTTGGAGATCAAATGTTTATTGAAATGGACCCCAAACAATCAAATTAAGGCCTTGAGTCAACCTATCTGAATCAGCGACCTATCCCTGAATAATCCACATTATCAGCTTATTTGAATTGAATCTATGCTAAACCGATTCGTCTCCGCGACTCATTTGGACCATTTCTTTCAGTTATTTTTTAAATAACTTTAAGGGGTTTTATTATATTATAGAAATAAATAAATACTACTTGTCGACTCAAATTCAGTAGTTAGTCAATTCACTGATGCACACTCTGAAGTGGCCTTGAATAGTTGTGGATTTCATATAAGAGGTTGATCTAAAATCGGAACCATGCGCTACGTGGTAACCTTAAACAAGTAGGATATGTCCTAGCGTGGGTCTCGGATATATATATATATAACTTATATTATTTTATTATTATAAAAATTTTAGATGGGTCTCATCCCAATATATGTCATTAAATAATTTTTTTTTCTGGACATGTTCTGAACATATGTAGCTACAGGAAGCAAGCGTAAATTGGATATATCTTTCCGCTGGATATATCTTTCTGCAGAAAACACTAGAATGGTAGATTTTTCTGTAGCCCTTGAAAGCTAGTGACTGGAGAATGGTTAGTTTCTTCGAACTTCGAACAATACTCACAAATCTATTTATCGGGAAAAGAGATTTTTGTGAGCGTAAATCTTGAGAGATTTTGTCATTTTTATCTTGCACTTTAGAATCTGCATATATAAGACAATAATTTGCGAATGTGATAAAAAAAAAAAAATCAGGAGTGATTTGCATGGAGGTTTTTTCGGCAAACACAATTTCAAGCATTTCTAGATGACATCAAAACTGGATTTTGCTAAAAACTGGTTTTGACAAAACCCGATTTTAACAACCTGCCCCCACTCAGGATTTTGCTAAATTCAGATTTTGCTATAAGGCACTGAATTTCTTTGACCATGACTCAAATATCATAAAAGAGATAGGGATTCAAAGAGTTTTAGGCTAGGTTCAATGCTCCCAATTAGCTGGATCTGGCCCCATTATTGAACATGGGCTTGCCTGTCTGGGGGGGGCAGCTGCGCTCATACATGCTTACAACGGTGGTGTCGAAGACACATGTTGACTTATGTAGGCAGTTGTTTCCACAGACTCGTATATACTACTTATTTACATATAATTGCCTCGTAGTTTTTGTTTGGTCGTCTACTTATTTTTATGCTATGTTGCTAAAATGGAAAGGCATATCTTTAATTTCAATATGTATTTTACACTGAGAGTGTAGCTGGAGTAAAACTGATAGCACAAATAAAGGATCCAGCACATGCACATGCGTGGAGTGAATTTTGCATGGAATAGAAACTGTCATTGAAGGAGATGGTGGTGCTGCTCATTCATATCCTAATGAATAACCTTGCTGTTTGTCATGAAAATACTGGCTTACTCATCATCATGACAATGTCGGCGGTTTGATATGAACCGATCTTCATGACTTTTTTCTTTTTGATGTAATATGAGCTGAATTTCCACTCTCTTAGAATCAGTCAAAATGGCAGCCTTAAGAGCAGTCCTCGAATTAAGTACTGAAAATTTATCTCAAATATTACATTCTTTAGTCTCATAAAGGCCATAGGATAATATGGGGTTCTACATCTTGAAGGTGGTCCGCTACCTATTTAGGCTTCAACGCAGCCAAAGACCCTATAAAAAGGAAAAATGGGTTGAGCCTTTGATGGGCAGTAGATTATGAATCTCCTGGCCACTCGAAAATAATATATTAATTATCTATGATGGTGAACATGAGTAGCTCCCCTTTAAACCCTAAAAATCAAAATCATCTCATAGACAGGAAACGAAACTGCTGATTCTCGAACTTTGAGTGACGAGCTAAGTTATTTGCAATTTTCATCTTAGGTGATGGAACTTAAAGTGGGGCCCTGTCAAGAGCTGAATACCCACACATGCTGTCCATAGCATTATGACCGTTGGCATCAGAGACGCGTGATCTACTCCACCTTCATCGTAAAAGCTAGGACCGCCTCTATGTTGTCGTTGGATGCCACTTGCAGACTTGATGCGGCTTGATACATTATCCGCTTCCTTCCAAATCAAGAAGAGAAATTCAAGCCATTTGGCCGATAGATTAATACTGACCTCAATGCCTTAATTTGAAATGAACGAGAGGAATACAACGATTGATAGACCATGGGGACAATATTTCTCTATATTGAGTCAAAAGAAAGGTTTGAAAATCACCTTCTCCTAAGGATTTTCAAGTCTCTGCGAATCCATGTTCCTCCCATGTACAGGGAAAACGAGTTGTCTGCAGAATCACGTTGTTCAATTGCTATGAAAGCTTCGCCACTAATTGCGGCAATCAAGATGGATAATGAACATTGATGAACAAAAACCATGCATTTAAGTACAAGTGGTACCTTCCTACGCAAGTAATCAAGCTCTTCTTTGAGCAACTGGATCTGCATAAGCATCCATGTGTTAGTGCACCCCATATACACAGAGGGAGAGCGATAGAGAACAGCATGAGGAGTTGTCGTTGTCATTGTACCTTCCTTGTGCCAAACTCGATTAAGACTCATATGAATGTATTCTTAATACTTGTATGTATTCTTAATACTTGTATGAATCTCCTACTCAATCGAAAATAATATATTAATTATCTATGATGGTGGACATGGGTAGCTCCCCTTTAAACCCTGAAAGTCAAAATCATCTCATAGACAGGAAACGAAACTGCTGATTCTCTAACTTTGAGTGACGAGCTAAGTTATTTGCAATTTTCATCTTAGGTGATGGAACTTAAAGTGGGGCCCTGTCAAGAGCTGAACACCCACACATGCTGTCCATAGCATCATGACCGTTGGCATCAGAGACGCGTGATCTAGCACATGGATGCTTATGCAGATCCAGTTGCTCAAAGAAGAGCTTGATTACCTGCTTAGGAAGGTACCACTCGTACTTAAATGCATGGTTTCTTCATCAATGTTCATTATCCATCTTGATTGCCGCAATTAGTGGCGAAGGTTTCATAGCAATTGAACAACGTGATTCTGCAGACAACTCGTTTTCCCTGTACATGGGAGGAACATGGATTCGCAAAGACTTGAAAATCCTTAGGAGAAGGTGATTTTCAGACCTTTCTTTTGACCCAATATAGAGAAATATTGTCCCCATGGTCTATCAATCGTTGTATTCCTCTCGTTCATTTAAAATTAAGGCATTGAGGTTACTATTAATCTATCGGCCAAATGGCTTGAATTTCTCTTCTTAGTTTGGAAGGAAACGGATAATGTATTACATCTCTGTCTGCCCATGCCCGTATAAACCTGTAACTCTGGCACATTAGATCTCCCTGCAGATGTTACTGATCTGATATCAGTTATTTGAAATTAAGTTCTTACCCAAACACTGCAAAAAATTTGCAATCTCAGTATAAAATAATTGAAGCTGTCCAAAAGAAAAAGAAAAAGAAACAAATCAAGGTACTTCATCAAGAAAAAACTAATCTCCATTACACACGTTTAGCTTAGATCGAATTTTTTCATAATTAAGTGGCAAACAGTTGGCCATGGACCCAGTTGCGCCTAGTTTATGCATCTCCATCTTTGTTTAAATTGGCTGTGGTGGTACTGCCCCAATATTATTATCACCTCATTGGCGAATCGGCTGATTTAATTGAGAAAAAATAGTCTTTTAAGGCAAGGATGTAGATGAGGGTCCCCAGATATCAGGGATACATAATCCCTTCTCCTTCTCAACATTAATACTCTCTCTTAATATACAATTAACATCAAGAAGGAGGCAAGCCGAAGCCGAACCAGAGCGGTACTGCGTCCGCCAAAGATGGGGAAGAGAATTATGGGAGGCTGAAGAGGAGAACCAGCATTTGCTCCTCCAAACAATATTTGCCCATTACTAACTTGTAAAGAAGTTTAGGAAGTTTCGTGTTTTTGCTGTAAAGGCAAAGAAGTTTAGGAAGAAAAACTCCTGACAAGTTTTTAAAAGATTTCGTGCCATTAAATGCGGTGTCCTCTGTCTTTGATTTATGAGCTTAGAGGTACCCCTTCCCACCAGTTCCCGGCATCACCGGAAAATTTTTACGTGAAGCAAAAGATGCAAGCAGACTACCATTTGCAGCCATTTATTCAACATTCACTGTGTTGCTGTCAATGCATGCACCGCCGGTTGTGTAGTCCAAAAGTTGGGTAGGAGTGACGTGCTTAATTCAGCTGTCTATTCTTAGTTCCATAGGTTTATGCGTTGCAGCTTCCCAAGTAATGAAAAGGAAAGCAACAGAGATGCTTGCTACTTTAGCATTCAATTGTAATTTGTAAACAAAGATGATGGGGTCGAAGCAACAAAGATGATGCTTATGAGAAAGTATTAAAAGACAATCTCATGCTTGCGTTGGTGAAATTTTTGCCAGCAAAAAATTCAGACGAACGCATCCGTGTAACTCCAATTTTATCGATGTGTGACGCACATGAAGGCCAGTAAATTAGCATAGTTTTGCCAGCATTTCACATTCATTAATGACTCAAGTTTTTTTTTTCTTAAAAGATATTTCAAAAATTAATGCAACACACTTGGATGTTGTTAAAAATACATAAAAAATAATGAAAGCATAAGATTTAAAGTAGTTTTCCACCACTAAAGGCTACCATTGGCACTAAGGATCTTAGTGTTTGATTTTATATTTATACTATCTATTGATAATAATTTTTTGATATTTCTTTGATTTTTTTTACAATTTTGGGTCATCGAATCTCTTTGTTGATAGCAATGCAATTATTATTTTTGTTGGTTTTTTTATTTATTTTTATAGACATCATTTCCTTTTTTGTTGCAAAATTACCATCAACAATGATAACAGTTCTTTTGTTAAGCAAAAATGGTAATTCTTTTGTTAAGCAAAAATGGTAATTGTTTTGCATAACATCAATATTGTTGGATTTGATATTTATACTATCAGGTCAAGAAACTTGATTTTTTTTTCAAATTCAGGTGGATGACCACCCTCATTGATAACATTGTTATTATTATTTTTATTAGATCTTTGCTTTTATAGATGTCATTCTCTTATAAGTAGTAACATTATCTTTAACAATAATAATGTTTCTTTTATTGAAAATATTTTTTTTATAACCTTAAATCATTTGTAATAACACTTTTCATTTTTACCTCCTAAGACATTGATTCCATACATGTAAGACCCTAATTTAGATGGAGATGAGATCTAGTGTCCAATATTTAAGTAACTTTTCTTATGAACAGGAGGAGCATTTATTTGTTCTTGTACGTTTTTTTTAGTCCTTCATACAATGAGCCAAAAGAAGGCTGCCGGTGGGGGCATGGTACTCTGCCAGTAATGGACCTGGGTTCGGCCCTCATGGGCTGGCCCGGGTGGTGGGCCCAGTAATATTAAAAAATATTTTTATTATTTTTTAAATTTTATATATATATATATATATATATATATATATATATATATATATATATATATATATATATATATATATATATATATATATATATATATATATATATATATATATATATATATATATATATCAACTTGCTCCACCATCAATATGGCGTATCGGTCTATAAGCATGGGCTCATATCAACATATTTTCTTATTCTTGAAAAATAATTTTCATCCATCGCTTAAAGGGCTGGACCCATGAAGTTGAGCATCAATTACAAGTCGACAAAACTCAGTTTTTGCATTACCAAAAAAATTTCCATTTTGTGGGCCAACAATACCCGATCATTAGGATCGGACCACATAAAAAGAAAAGATTTGGATACTGAATAAACATATTTTTTTGGATGTTAATTTAAAAACCAAATTCGGATCATATTTGAATTATGGCTTCATATTTTGGGTTTGGATATGATTTCATGTTTTTTTATCCGAATTAAAATTCATATTTGAATCTAAATATATAGATATTTGAAAAAACAGATATGGTAAGTATACATCTGATTTCAATTGTATCCCTACCGTTCCCTACAGCTTAGGAACTAAATACAGAAGCCCTTCTAGTTTGTTCATGGATTATTGAAAATTTTAAAGGAATAAAAGAGAAAATAAAGCCATAAATTTGCCTACTTGTAATGGAGTTTATGTTGGGGTATTGCACTGTGAATTTGCATGCTATAAAATTTAAATCCAAGCTTATTATCATTGTCAGTCTTCGTAGAAAGAAAGAAAAAAAAAATCCTAACTTAATGACTATAGGTAGCATAAAAATGGATCAAGAAGCAAATAATTACTGAAGAACAATGATCATTTAGGCTGAAAATTGAATTTCCTTTGACTTCAAGTCTGATTAATTCAAATACAACAATTATGAATATATGATGCAATTCTCGAATTTTTTAAATTAGTATTTTTAAATCTTTGTTAGTAATCAAATATCAAATTTACACTGCAACCCTTTTCAAACTGAATTAGAATTTACACCTCTTAAAGAGCATAATGAGCCGAAATATGTGTGTGTTTTGTTGGAAAAAGAAAATTAATTAATGGGGTGATGTTGGATTTGGTTGCACAGCGGATGTTCTCTTCTTATATACTTTTGTGGGAAATGTTTAGCCGTGGACTTGTTTTCTCTAGTTTGGGTTTTAAAGTTTGTTGTAAATCGTTGTCATGTTCATCAATTTTATTGGTGTTTTGGTTTTCGTGTTAGGTGATATGCTTTGTGTAGGAAGGGATGTCGTCTAGTTCAGATGATTATAGTGATTTTACTGAGGGGGAAGCCGAAGAGTGAGTGGAGAAGCTATAAGAGGAATTGAATGAGAAGAATGTCTTCACCAAGAGCTCTGATGGCTTTTTAGATGCCCCTACTGCCTTGGAGGAAAAAACAGGATTACTGATACAAGGATCTTCTTAGCATGCAGCGTCTGTTGGAAACTCCAACAAGAGATTGAAGGAAACCACGAGGCATTGGGCACTAGCCAAGTTCTTGCAGTTGGATTTTGTTGAGAAGCATGCACCATTATTTCCGAGATCTGCTCCATCATCCAAACGTTTCAAAAAGGACCCTCGGAGGAGCGTTTCGTTCAGCCATGGGAATCGTTGTGAATATCCAGGCCAAAGGGAATGATGGAAAACACTTTGCAACTGCATCAGGATTGAAAGTACCGTAAGAGATCAAGGAAGGTGAGTATAAAATACTGACAAATGAATGCAGATTAGTTGCAATTTCTTAATTAGAGCCTGGCTCGGTTATAATAAAAAAAATAATAAATATAAAATAATTTTTTGAATATAAAATATATTTAATAATAAATATTTTTTTTTAAGTTATGGGCTGATTCACGCCGCACGATCGGCCCCGGCATTTCTTGCATGTCGCAGGTTTCGTACGTTCAAAGTAGTGCCCGGTGATGGTGGGCTGCCATGAGTGCTCTGTCTGTGGAAGGTGCTTTCCTACTGGCCAGCTCCCTATCAATGGAATTGCAAGAACTTGTTCTGCTTTTCTTTTTTTATTTCGTTCTATCCTTTTTAGTCCAAATTATTTTATTTTCTATTTAAATTGGGTAAGAATTTTTTTTTTTTTTGTTAATTTACACTTGAAAACGACAGTTTGAATGCAAATAATTTTTACTTTGCACACAATTTGTTGATCCCAAACCACTAGGTCAGTGACAAAAGCCGGTCAGACCATTAGAAATTGATTGTTAAAGTAATTTTTTTGTATAATTGGCCCATATATATATATATATATATATATATGGTCTCGACAATTTTTTAGTCAGAATCATACATCAAGTTACTCATTTTTTGAGGTTGACATGTTTTTCTTGTAATTAAGAAAAAAAATAAACGGCTCTTATGGCACCACTTTTTATACTAGAAAAATAATTATTTTTCTTAAATACAACTTGAACTAGAACATGTTAATATTTATGAACTTAGTATAAAATTTATATTTTATTTAAAATGCTTTTTGTTATAACATTGGAAGTTGATGGCCTCCCATGGGGTGGTGTTAGACGTCAAAAGTCCACACAAAATTTTTCCTGTTTCAGTCAAATTTATGTCAATTTATTATAAACCCATTTAGCATAAAAATAATAAGACCTACAGAAATCGAACTAGCGACAGAGTGACATATATTTGGATCATTGAATCCAATCCAATTTCTTAATTAGATATTAATTTTTTTTTTTATATTCGGTTTTTTTGAAACGGTTTGATCGGATATCTAATTCAACTTCATATATTGACTAGAGGTCGGCATGGGGCTGGGTCGGTGGGGCCCAAAACTCGGGTTCGAGCCCGGTCCGATATTCACGTATCGGGCTCCGGTCCAGCCCATTTACAATAAAAAAATCTTTATTTTATAGTCAAAATTTTATTTTATAATTTTAAAAAGTATTTTTTTTATAGCTGGGCCGAGGGTAGCCCAAGCCCTGGTTTTGGGTATCAGGCATGGGTTCGAGTTTTAGACATCGAGCCGGCCCGATGCCTACCCTTAGATCGAGTTTGGCTCGAGCTAAAAAACTCGCTGGAGTCCGTGTGGATTGTAGGGGCTCGGAGGTTCCGTTTATAAGGTGACATGTGCTTGCTGATGCAGCAAAAGATTTCAGCTGAAGTTCACGATCGATCAAACTAAAGATATCACAAGCTGGATTTAAAATCCACACTTGGGGCATAAAGTGTATAGTCGAAATCATCATTCTGTTCGTTTGCTTGCTTTGGTTTATAGCTTGACCTTCCATTTACAGAATTTGATTTGATATGCATGAATTTCAAATTTAGGTGGGCGTCGAGTAGGGTTGCTGGCAAGTACGTACAGGCCTAAGTCTGGGTTTAGAAAACCCAACCCTAACCCGATGAAGCTCGATCCGGCTTCATAACATTTAATTTTCTTTTTTGTTATTAATAATTATTTTTTATTATAACCGGGCCAGGCCAGGCCGAGTTGAGTCTAGGCCTGGGTTTCAGGTATCTGGCCTGAGCCAGAACCCAAGCCCGAGTTTGAGACATTAGACCAGTCCGATGCTGATACGGGCCAGCCTAAGAGCCCGTTGAGACAGGACGCCGATGATGTAGAGAGGTGTCAAGCCACCCCGGCCAAGCGTCGAGGGAGTGGAGGGATCCGCCCTAACAGATGCCCACCCTAGGTAGCAGAGAGTGCATGTAATCGTGTACTCATTTCCCTATCTTCTATAAAATCTTTAATTGTTGATCATCTATTTCGTCCTTAAGAACACACTTTACCTTGAAATTTTAGTTTTTTGGGGAGTAAACCTGAACCTTTTTTATGACAAAACAAAACAGCCCTTCGTTAGATTTTCTGATTTGACATCGTCTTCCTGCTCTTGGTAAAATCAAAGTAAGCTAACTAATTTAAAGAGTGAAGATGCATGAAACGAGTACTGATCTTGTTAGGCACAATTTTTCTCAAAAATCACTTATCATGAGTGGATCGGCTAAGTTAGCGATTCAATCGCATCAATGAAGAATATTCAAAAAGGTCGTTTTTTTTTAAATCAAATGGAAAACATAGAAAATAGTTTAAAGTGAAAAAAGATCTTAATTTTTATGAAATAGTAGAAAAGCCATGACCGGACATGCATGCTCTTAAATTGGTCATCGAATTGAATTGATTTACCACTCAATCCGAATCGGCAGCCCAATTCTGGTAGCACTGGTTTGGCACTTGGCGAAATAGATAAATTAATCAGGCCACCCTCTGCCCACTCTCATCATTTTAACTCTTTCAGAGTTGCACCATTTAATTAAGAGAGGCGACCTAACAGAAACTTAGGTTATGTACGCACTCTAACCTACCAGTTCAACTACCTTTCTACCCAATTATAAGAAACACTCATGTGCCATATATATATATATATATATATATATATATAGTACAGCAAACTGGAAAAAGAAAACATTTTATTAATGGGGGTCGTTTTGGTTGCCCCTGTTTATACGTGCCGGGCCTCCCGAGTTTGCATAGGGGAGAGCAACATAAGATGGTTATGGGTGTTGTATGATTCTGCTCCAAATTTAAGGTGGATTGATAAAACATTTATTTCATAAAAATTATTCTATGAATCTACCCTAGATTTGGATTATATTCATGAAACACCCACAAACTCAAAGTGTTGCTAATGCCAAAGAGCCCCAAATCAACCTTCCAAACTCATGCACACTCTTGAAGTCTCATAGGTAGGCGGCTACTTATAGTTGGCTAAAATGTTGGCAGCCATTTACAAAGTTTTTTGGTGAAATTTTTCTTTCGAACAAACTAAAGTGATCCTTGAATGGTTGTTTAGCAGTATTAACGCATTGTTACAGTCCCATAATTGTTTCGGTGCTTCATTATAAATAAAATTTTTCCCCTCTGATAAAACCGTCGGCGTTCCAGTGCGGTTCCACTTTATTGCTGATTACCGGGAAAGAGACGGGAGGACATGGACCAGCGGCTCCACGATGCCTGCATCTCCGGCGACAAGAGTAGACTGCAGCAGCTGACGGAGAACCAGCCCGGCATCCTCGACCAACTAACGTCGTCGTCTCAAGACACAGCACTGCATCTGGCTGCTCGAGAAGGACAAGCGGAAACCGTAGGTTATCTGCTGAATGTGAAACCAGAGCTCTCAACCTGGCAGAACTCCAATGGGGAGAGCCCGCTGCTCCTGGCTTGCAAGCTTGGTCATCTCCCTGTGGTGAATCGACTACTTTCTGCTTCTGCTTCTCCAGTCACCGTGGATCGTCTCGCAATCCATGCTGCAGCCTCGGCAGGACACCATGGTATGCGCCTTTCCATTCTCTTAATCAAGCCCATTACAGCCATTTCCTCTTTGTGATGTGATACTGGAAAAGAAAACCGTCTGGACTGTGGAGGCATTCTCGGTTCTGTTGATCACGTGACGTGTTTGCTGATGCAGCAAAATGTTTCTGCTGAAGCTCACGATCGATGAAACTGAAGATATCACAGCCAGATTTAAGATACACACTTGGGGCTTAAGTGTGGACAATTGAAATCATCATTGTACTCGTTTGCTTGCTTTGGTTTAGCTTGATCTTCCATTTACAGGATTTGATATCCATGAATTTAAGATTTAGACTCATAAGCGTAGTTAGTTTGAGGAATCACTTTTGTCAAATCGAGAAAAGCATGACGAATCAAATTTGTGAGTTCAAGATAAGAGGTAACTGGACGCCTTATATGCGTGCTTTGAACATGTAATACTTGTCTCACTCTCATTAGTGTAACCTTCCAACAAAACTTGCCATACCAGCAGTTTCTACTTAGACCTCCTTCAACGTAGATGTTTCTTTTTTTTTTTCACCTTTTTCTCCTTTGATGTATCAACGCAGAGATAGTCAGAGCATTGGTGGAGAAATGGCCGATGTTAGCAGCAGAGGAAAATGAGTTCGTGCATTCGCCTTTTCATGAGTCGTGCCTAAGTGGGAACCTCTCTGCAGCAGAAATGCTGTTGAATTCCAACCCCAGCATTGCGGTTAAGCCTGATGGTGAAGGAATAACTCCTTTACATCTTGCTGCGAAGAACGGGTGGACGGATATCATGAGGAAGATTCTTGACAATGATCCTAACTCTGCTCGTGTTCTGACAAGAAGAGGGGAGACCATCTTCCATTTTATGGCCAAGTATGGACACTACGAGTCCTTCTTGCGACTCGCCATAGGATACCGTCAGCGAGGCCTTCTTCCCCTCCAGGATGAAGAAGGGAACACAATTTTGCATATCTGCGTTATGAATGGACATCTGCAAGTACACCTCTCTCTCTCCCTCTTTAAAACTCCATGAACCATTTGGGCTACCTTGTTTGGGGGTTTTGGTTTTTATGTAAAGGAGTTCATACCCCATTGACTCCACATTGTCCATTCTTTCATTCTTTTCCCTTTTTTTCTCTGCAAGTGTAGTTGGTGGCTTTCATTCTCGAGGAGCCGCTCGTCTATGTGAATGCGCTGAACAGGGAAGGCATGACTGCACTCGACATTGCCATCAGCAACTATGATACAACCCCTCAAGCTGACCAAATGATCTCCACCCTCCGGAAGGCCAAAGCGTTATCAAGATGGGAACTTCGCATCTGGCGACCCATCTATGAAGCCCCTGATGAAGAATTCCGAAACGGTCAGAACACCATCATCGTGGTGGCCGTTCTAATCGCTACCGTGACCTTCTCGACGATGGCGAGCCCGCCGGGGGGCGTACACCAAGATGGTCCGTTGGCAGGAACTGCCATTTTCAGCAATGCATGGGCCTTCAGCGTCTTCGTGGTCTTCAGTTTCCTGGCCTTGCTCGTCTCCCTCCTTATCATCACCCTTCACTTCAGTTTTGTTGCGCTGAATAAGCATGGGCTTGTTCATCACTGGAGAAGACTTCGTAAATACCTTATCGTGTGTATGGTGTTTATGTTGGTAGACTACATGGCAGCTGCTTGGATGGTGTTTTCCCCTGGAAAATCCAAGAATCGAACACTACTGCCTCTTTTCGCACTTGTCGTGGGCTCTGGAGTGGCAGGTGCTCTGAGAGGGCTCCTTTGGAGATGGAACAGAGTAAAGCTGCTCAGGGCAAACGGACAAGAAAGGAAGTTTTTTGGTCTGAAGTTTTTCTGAATGGGGAGACCATAGAAGGAAACTGAGTGAAGAGAGATCCTTGCGGACTGCAAGACCTATTCAAACTCGATTTTTGATGGCGATTGAGATCAGTTTCTCTTTTTGCTGCAAACTGGGTGCATGTAGGTGGGAAGGTTGGACTTATGAATTATGATGAATTTTAAGTCGAAGTTAAATGGCGTAGTTACATGCCTTAATTCTTAGCCTCCTTATCTCAAAGAAGTTTGGATTGTGTTGTTTGTTGTGTTGGTTAAGAAGATGCTAAGGTGCTTGCGCTTGTCAATAGAAATTTTGACTGTGCAATCTGGGATTGTCATTTTCTTCGCTTAACCAGAAAGTTGGCAGTGGACAGATTATCTTTTCATCAAATAACCTTCCTTGCCTTGCTCTTTCGCACGCCTAACATCCTTCAACTTCAAGCCTGTTTCTCCCAGATGGCTTTATGAAACTCATGTCTAAATTGCAGGCAGCTCCAACCTTGCCTGATTACTGTTTGCATATCCATTCTTGTTCTGTTCTTAAGTATCCTGAATGACTCATCCCAATCAGATTGTCCGTCAACACCTTCTGTCATTCAATGAAACAGCAAATCATCCTTTTAAGAGAAAGAAAGCAAAGGATCAAAGAAGGGCATAGGTACATTCAAATGAGATGAACTCATTTTGTCTACATGAGCAGCTGCTAATTTGAGTTAAAACAACAAAAAATGGATTTCTTAAAAATGTAAATATGATAGACCGGTTCGTCAATCAGTTCTTGTTCATATCTCGCTTTTTGTTCCGCTGACAGAAAACCGCCAATGAAGTGTTCCAGCCCCAGGAAAACCACTAATCGTTGTTTTACATTGAGATCGCAATTTGGTTGATCATGACTCAACTTTCAATTACTAGTTGTTTTCCTCCCCATCGTAAAGCTTATTCGCCACAGTTCCGTTGGTCTATAACTATCATTATTGTCTTTTATAATGCATTTATTTTGAAAACAAAAATGTCTTTCAAATCCTGTCAGCTCCGTTGGTTACTTGTCTTAGAAGCACTGACATAGAATCACTTAAAATGTGGGATAGCATGATCATTAGTACCATTTAGTGACATCTTATGCGAGCTAAAATCATTTTTTGTTTAAACAAATATGGTTCTCTCAGTTTAAAGAAATTTCAGTAATTCATACTTTGGAGTTACTGTAAATCTTGCACGTAAATTTCTAACTCCCCTTCAATGCCATTCAAAATCTCATTCAAACTCACACAGTAACAAAAAGTAATAAATGCCAACGTAAATTAAGTATGAATGCCTCCTCTAAGCTCTGTCTCGAACTCGAAGTCATCCGATGGTGATGTGATCATGGTCAACATCATCATCATTATTCAGCGACCATGCATACCATATGCTGATGTGGGCCATGTGGCGCCATCTCCACATCATAGATCAGAAATGACAAATTTGGATCCGTCGATTTTGTTGACTTTGCTCCGCATCTGATAATGGCGTCTCCGTAAATAATCTTTCACCTGAAGGTTAATTTTATAATTTCTCAGCTTCAAATGAATAAAAACTTGAAATAACGTGATGGGAGATCGCTCTCTGTTTTTCTCTGGAAATTCTACAGGGAGAGCCCCTTCACGCGGCTTCCTTTCTTCGGAACAAAGAAAAGGGATGGGACGGTTGGGAGAAGGGAAGTTTGATCTTTGAAGTACCTTCCTTCTTCTCCACGGTAGTGCGCTCGCCGGTGAGTTGTGCCGCAACCTAGACGCTCGGATTCTTTATCGTCAGATCCCCGTAGAATCTAACTGGAAATGTTGAAAGTTTAAGTTTAAATATGTAGGAATCTCGACGATCTAGCTGATTCTTCAATTCTGAACTCGAAAACCGCCCTGTTTCAGCTGAAAACTGTAGCTTTTTTCAGCAGATGACTTGAAGTAGCCGTTAATGGTGCTTGTGCGAGGAGCTTTTGTGCAGAATTTGGTTTATATGCATTGTGCTTCCCTTTAGGCTTATGTGCAACAGTAAAACAGCGCTTATTTTTTGTGTTTTGGATGCTAAGATCACTTTTTCTAAGCGGATATGATTTTCTCTTCGAACTTTGGACCTGAAATTACTCAATTTATTAAAAATTTGTGAAAAAGCTATTGCTTTGCTTTTTCGATGGTATGTTAATCTTTCGAATCGGAGGAATTAACATCATGAAGTTTTAGATTATTGAGGTCAGGGAGTCTTTTGAGGTCAATATATGTTCTGTGGAACGGTCTGATGTGGTTTTGTCAACATTTGAATGATGTATCTCTTTTCTCTTCCAATATTCAGAAGGTGAATTTGAGCTTATCCCTGAATGCATATTTAATGTTAATATTAGTAAAATGATACATTGGCACAATGTTGAGGGTTTTTTTTTTTATTTCCCTTTTAGTTAGATTGGCAGAGGATTCAATTATTTTGGACTACTTTTTTTATTTTCTTACTTGCTGATTTCTCGTTTAATCCTATCCTTTATGGAGTTTGGGATTCTTCTGTGCTTGAGACAATTCGCCCACCAAATCTTTGTTGGCCGTTTTGCAGAAATTTTCAGAGATTCAACTCTTAACTTAATCAGCGGTAGCAACATAGAGAAAGCTGATCTTTGATGATACTTTCTGGCAATCGATCTTGGTTTGTGCCTTCTGCTATAAACTGTGTGTAAGAGATCGAAGTAATGAAAGTCCTCCTTGCCATCTGGAACTACTGACTTAGTTCTGGTTGTCATTAAGGAAGAGTATGTTTGGATCTTTTGAGGTCAAATGGTTGAGGGAAACCAAATGGGTTGTTCTCAAGTTCTGGTCGCGCTAATTTGAAAGGGCTGATGGAGGAAGCTGTTGATGAAGGTGCTTCATGGGGAAATGCGGTAAAACTTGCTCCATTGAGACTGAACCCAAGTCTTACAGCTACTTCTTCAGGCAGACTGACCCCTAGGCATTCTCCTTCATATCGCAGATCTCCTTCGAGTAGAACACCCCGTAAAGATCTCAAAATTCGTGCTGCTCCTCTTAGATGGGTCAGAGGCAAGCGGCTTTTGCCTTGGCTGGTGATGATTGCTGTTTGGAGCTATGTGGGATTTCACATTCAGTCAAAATGGGCCTATCAGGAAAATAAGGACTTCCCTGGTTACAAAGTCAAAACTTTTTCTGAACATGGCACAGATGGTCACATCAACAATTCATTCACCGGAGGGAGAGTGGATGCAGAAAAGAACCAGAAGGACTCCCTGAAAGAAGGTGGCTTAATAGTGGATCCAAATAAAATTTCTATTAATGTGTCAAGCAATGAAAAACCAGCCACTCCAAGGGCAAAGCGCCGGCGGTCAGCTAAGAAGAAGGTGAAGAAAGCCCCTACTTTTCAAGGCAATAGGAGTAGTAATGACATAGTGAGCGAAAGCAGAGAGTTAAATGAAGGGACACAAACAAGCAATACTAGTATTACGTATACCAGGAACGGGACACCAGTAAGAAATACTTCTTATGGACCCATTATTGGTCCTTTTGGTACAATAGAAGACAGCGTTTTGGAATGGAATCCAGGAAAGAGATCTGGTACATGTGACAGGAAAAGCTTGTTTGCTCAATCTGTACAGGGTAGGTCTGTCATTTTGATATTTCATGAGCTTTCAACAACAGGAGCTCCGATTTCTATGATGGAACTTGCTAGTGAACTTTTAAATTGTGGAGGAACCGTGTCTGTAGTAGCTCTGAGCAAGAAGGGGGGGCTAATGGGAGTCCTTTTTAGGCGTGGCATCAAAGTGCTGATGGATAAGGCAGATCGCAGCTACAGGGCTGCATCAAAGGCAGATTTTGTGATTGCAGGTTCAGCTGTATGTGCCTCCTGGATTGGTATGTTTAACATGATTCTTGAAATTTAAATTTTTTAATCATAATTAAAATCTAATTTTCTTGCCCAAATTTTAGTTATCCCTAAATTACTGGGTTTGTCTAATTTAGGCATTCACTTGTGAGCTAACTTTTCATAAATGTCTTCCTTTCTTTCTTATTGGATCTAATTTAGTTAATGGCGCTGAAGAAACCTGTATATGTAGGTTTAAAGGCATCATTTTTTGTAACATAATGCTGTTGCACAAAGAAGTCTGGCACTTTTAATTGGTCCTTTTTTTTTTCTTCTTTCCAGAGCAGTATCTTTTGCACTATAAGAATAGCTGGAGTCAATTAATCTGGTGGATCATGGAGAATAGAAGACCTTATTTTGAACGCTCAAAGCATGTGCTTCCAAAAGTAAAGATGCTAATGTTCCTATCAGAATCTCAGTCCAAGCAGTGGCTTTCATGGTGCAAAGAAGAGAACATTGAGTTGAAACACTCACCTGCACTGGTTCCCCTTTCTGTTAATGATGAACTGGCCTTTGCAGCTGGAATTCCTTCCTCATTAAATAGTCCCTCACTTACTGTTGAAAAGATGTTGGAAAAAAGAAAACTACTTAGAGATGCTATTAGAAGAGAACTAGGATTAAGTGATAATGATATGCTTGTGATGACACTGAGTAGCATCAATCCTGGAAAAGGCCAGTTTTTGCTTCTTCATTCAGCTGCTCTATTGTCAAGTAAGTTATCCAGAATGGATGACAAAGAAAATAATTCCACAGGAGGAAGAAAGTTCTCCACCCACACTGGCAGCAATCATCATCTTCATATTGGTAAAAGAAAAATTTTAAGGGCTCCTTTTCAATCATTTGAACACAACCGGTCATCAGATATATTTATGAGACCTACGTGGGCTGGAAAAGAAAACCACGGTCAAAATTTAAGCTTGTCACATAATTTATTCCGCAGAAGACATCTAAGTCATGACAGGAATTACCAGAACAAGCAAACACTGTCCTTGCATGTGGAAAAGAGGACCGCTGCTTTGAAAGTTCTAATTGGCTCAATCGGATGCAAAAGTAATAAAGTAGTCTACGTAAAATCCATTATTAGGTATTTATCTCAACACCCAGAGTTGGCAAAAGCTATGTTATGGACTCCAACTACTACACATGTTGCCTCACTTTATGCTGCTGGAGATGCATATGTCATCAATGCTCAGGTAACTTGCTGATCTCTTCATAGCTGCTTCTCAAGTTAAAATTTTCCTGTTGAGTGCTGGTAAACAGCGGTTGCTGCCCCTACAGGTTACTCTTTCATCTCAATGAGCATGCTCTGAAGAGCTAGGTTTTTTTCTTTAGGAACCAGACAGTATATCACCAAATCTTGGTATTGTCAAAAGTAGTGGTTTTTGTTAGTCATCCAATTTTTCAAGAAACCCGACAAATGTTCAAGTGATCATTGTTATTTGAACCCATCTCTACAATGTGTATTATATGTACAAGGGGATGGTACTCGACAGGACCACTTGGTCATCTTCATTCATTATTGCAGAATAGGCTTTTGGCTACACGGAGCTTTGTAGAATTAAAGAGCTCCATCCAACTGCTTTGGAATTTGTGATAACGTATCCAGAGCTGAAGGTGTGGCTGCCATAACTGTGAGAATATTGTCTTCATGATTTTTAGCCGTGAATCTGAGCAGAACCATACTGAAAACTGGCCCAATTCAAATGAAATGCAGGACAAGAGAAAATCTGAGTTGGTTGTCGTGAATCATGGTAGCAATTTTAAAGAGAAACAGAGAGACAGATCTGAGCAATCAGAAAAATCTCATTTAAAAGTGCTTCTGTATCGAAGAAATTTCGGAAAAGCCCACAATTTTTTCTTACATATCGCCGGTATTGGTATGTGGGCATAACCCACATACCTATGTGGCTTAGCTTATGAGTGGTTCCTATTTCTGGAAAGCTAGTTGCATCTGCAAATTACTATTTTATCTCGTCCTTGAAAACATTTGATGGTTAACAGCAAATTGGCTTGCAGGGACTTGGAGAAACATTTGGACGAGTAACTATTGAAGCAATGGCTTTTGGGCTTCCGGTAATTGGACTTGAATTGCCTAAGCATTTTGCATACATGACTTTGTGATTGGCATTGTATTCACTATTCAGTATCTTAATAACTTATAACCTTGGGAAAATAAATCTTTTTATAGGTTTCATCTGTGTACTTTGTATGTTCCTATGTAGCTGTAAAATCCACAGGTGATGAGTAGGCAGTAAGAGGGGAGTGCAATAGGTCAAAAGTTCAAGACCTTGGATCAAGGCTCAAGCCTGTGATTCTATTTTCTTATCTTTTTCCATGATGTTGTCTCTGTACTGTAAGGCTGGGTGGTCGGGCTCACTCTCAATTCTCAAAAAGAAAATGTCTTGGCTCTGGAGTCTTTCCATAGGAAAGTGAAATAACTTAACACACACACACACACACACACACACACACACACACACAGAGAGAGAGAGAGAGAGAGATTTCTGGTTTTTCTAATTTTGGTGTTGATACTGCAGATCCTTGGAACAGATGCAGGAGGCACTCGGGAAATTGTGGAACATAACATCACCGGCCTGCTACACCCTCTGGGACAGAAAGGAGTGCAAGCCCTAGCTGACAATCTTGAGTTTTTGTTATACAACCCCTCAGCGAGGGAAGCAATGGGGGCTAAAGGAAGAGAGAAGGTACAGAGGTTATTCCTAAAGAACCATATGTACCAGAAAATCGCCGAGGTCCTCAAGAAATGCATGAAGGTCGATTAGAACAAAAAAAAGTAACCAACGATTCTTTTACACATTGATTCATCATTCATCAATTCTTTTCTTTGCAATTGTAATCGCCATGTATGATTGCAAGCTGCATTACTCCTCTCTGTAAAATTTTGTCATTGTATTTTTTATTTTAAAGAATAAATCTAAAGTTTTCAACTTGAGAAAGTATAAAGGCACAGCCAGTCATCTTCTGTCTTTGCAGTATTCTCGCACTGTGCACATGCTGTCTCTTCAACTGCTCTTATCTTCCCATTAAATAAATCCAGAGGTGATTAATTTGAATTATTCAAACGCCAGTTTATTTGATGCAGATAAGCTAAAAAGTTGCATCTGTGGAAGGTTATAACTTATAAACGGTTCCCAAACGTATTTTTGGCCGAAAGGAGCTGGCCTTGAAGCGTTCTCTGTTAAATCATAGTTAGATTCACTTGGGTATCAGTCTCTGTACAGGTCGAATTTGTAGGTTTACAGCCTGTGATCAAGAAAATGCATTGGAAGAATTTCGCCAAATGCCAATAACTTGAACAAGGTTTATGTTTGCATTTTTGTTTTAAACTAATGTGAGAGATCGTAACCTTCAGTGGTCTGAATATAAAACCTTAGGGAATCTGAATTTGATACTAGAGACGTCGCCCACGTAGGATTCTACCTAACCCTTTGTCATTTTAGCTGTACTTGAATTGGTCATGTGCATTTGTTTATTAACGTTTGGAAGTTAGATCTCACTGAAGCTTTTAGGTGAACCTTTTAGGTTCTTTAAGTATTAGTTGTGTTAGGTACTTTTCAGATGGAAAAGTCGTAAGCTTTTCACTAATTGGATGGTTGAAAAGAAACCTATGGACCTTTTGGATCAGTTATGAAAAGGTTAGGTATATATTTAATAATGTAGAACATTAAAGTGTCTTAATTTTGCAGAATATTTTGGTATTCTTTGAATCTTAATTCTTAAGAAAGAAAGAAGCTTTTGGTATGCTTTGAATTTTAAGAAAAAGAAAGGACGCCAAGAGTCTGTCCAAAGCAGAGCCCCTGCCGCTCGGTGTGGTAGAGTCTAACGTTCGTTCTTGTTAGCTTCTATTCGCATCTTAAAAGGGGTACAAACTAAAACAACTGAAGCATGAAACACCAACTTATAACCCCATGAAAATTTGTCAAAATCTTCGATTCAGGACTGTCTGCAACTCTTACTAAATATAGTTATGGTTCTCTCTCTCTCTCTCTCTCTCATCTTATCTCTAACTTTACTCATCATTTTTGCTTCTGATTTGTTGTATGCTTTACATCCATTCCTCTTGGATGTGTTTCATTGGAATGAATTCGTTTTCATCTCTCTCTCTCTCTCTCTTTCTGATCTTATCTCTAATTTTACTCATCATTTTTGCTTCTGATTTGTTGTATGCTTTACATCCATTCCTCTTGGATGTGTTTCATTGGGATGAATTCGTTTTCATCTCTCTCTCTCTCTCTGATCTTATCTCTAATTTTACTCATCATTTTTGCTTCTGATTTGTTGTATGCTTTACATCCATTCCTCTTGGATGTGTTTCATTGGAATGAATTCGTTTTCATCTCTCTCTCTCTCTCTCTCTCTCTCTGATCTTTTCTCTAATTTTACTCTTCGTTTTTGCTTCTGATTTGTTGTATGCTTTACATCCATTCCTCTTGGATGTGTTTCATTGGAATGAATTCGTTTTCATCTCTCTCTCTTCTCTTATTTTGTTGGTAATTTTTACCCAGTATTGCTGTCATTTTGTTTTTTAATATATTTTCCCATTTTGCAGATTCCCTCTCTCACTCTCTCATGTTCATGTAAGCATCCATTAAAATGTTTATTCGATATTTAAAATTTTAATTTGATCCTTGGTCATGTCGTCTTCCAACCGTAAAATGCTAATCCAAAAAATTGTAGCGAAGTTTATTTTATTTAATAAAAGACCTCCAAGGGTTTAGTCTGTATTTTTTTTTTTTCTTGGACAACTTCTCCAGAAAATCATGTCCGTACATTCAGTTCAGACATTTTTGTTCCCTGTGTAGGAAGAAGTTGAACAATTCGGAAACTCTTTGTTCTTGACAACTTGTGTAGTTGGTGACTTGACACAAATTAATCGCCCACATTCATCACTCAATACCAATAATTTCCTTGAGTCAAGGTCGCCGTAACTGCAAAATTTGATAAAAACACTGCACACCAACAACATTGTTTTGACTAACTCTAGTTATGGGTGAGCAGGAGGAGAATCCTGCTGCTCCAGTGAAAGCTGAAACATTTTTACACCTCTATTTTTGGAGTTCTGAGCTGTAGAGCTGAGCCAAGGTAGGGATCGCATTCGGGGTAGGCATTGGGTTCAGCCGCTCAAGCCCAGTCCAGCCCAGTTACAATAAAAAAAATATTTTGTAAGTTACAAAAATATTTTTTGAATATAAATTTTATTTTAAATAATAAAATATTTATTATTAAATTAAAATGGTAAAAAAAATTAATATTAATGGGCCCGGTCGGGCTGGCCCATCGAGCCTGGGCCTGGTTTTTTGGGCCCAGACCCAGGCCTGTTACGGGTCGGGTACCAGGCCCCCGACGGCGGCCCAACCCGGTACCCACCTCTACCTCTCCCCACCTCAATTTTTTTTTTTAAAAAAAAAAGATTGCATGTAAATTTTAAAAAATTTCATTTGTTTTATATAAAAATTTTGAAAAATTATATTTCTACTTTAGCCAAAATTTAAAAACTTTAATTCGGTTCTGGTTCCGCCCTCGCTAAGCTACGTCAGTTGTTTCCAATGCATGCCAACTAGCGCGATGGATGCCACTCTATTTTTAGCATAAAGGACTGAAGACTATGTCATTCAAGCCTGAGATATGCTGCCTATCAACCACTAGCCCAAGCTAATGCACCAAAAAACCCCTCAAGTAGTTTACTTAACTCTCAATTCTCATTGCTTATGACAAATGCAGATTTTTTTAAAAAAACACACCTAAGATACATTACATACTCACAAGTATTTATTTTTTATTATGAAGAACACACTTTTTCTTCACCATGATTCAACAATTTACTTTTCTGTTATAGAAATGTAATCCAAGTTATAAGTTGGTAATCTGTCTAACGACTAAGCTAAACGTCTGCAAATTTTTAAACTCAAGGTTTCGAACTCTTTTCAATCATTTGAATCTCAAAAACCTACATATGAGACTGTTTAGCATGATTAAGAGCGGGTAGCTCTCAATTCTTCAAGTTCTTTGACAACAAAATTGAACCAAGGCTTTTGGCGCCTATAATGTTTGACAAAAATTCATGAAACGAACAACTTGACAAATGTCAAATTCCAATTCTGAAGCCATATCTTTAATTATACGAATTAAAAAAAAAAAAAAAGATACCAACTATAAATTATACATTTTTTTGTGTTCTTACCAAAATTTCTGGCTTCTCATGCAACACATATGGATCATATACGCTAATGCCAACAAAGATGAACGATCTAGACCAGGGGCGAAGGCAGGATTTTTTCTAGGATCGGGCCAAGACGATTCGCCCCCCCCCCCCCCCCCCACGATACAATTCTAAAATAATTCCACGTCCCAATCAATCAAACCCATCAGTGACTGATTTTTCTACCATGGTATCCTCAAATTTCAAAATTTCATATTCCTTAACCACCAGTGGAGGAATTAGAACTTGAACGTGAATCAAATGAGCGAGCCTTGCTCAGTTAATGCTATGCATAGGGCATGCACTTTGTTTAGTGAGAATTCTATCATTTCATTTGTATATAAAATCTCGTTTATCTTCTTTCTTTTTCGTTTTTAATTCTCTATGTGTGCAAAATCTTTGTTTAGCCAGAAATTCTAGTGAGAAACACATAATCAAAATTCTAATTGAGGGGCAAAAGAAGTTTGTCCTGAATTATGAAGGCACTTGATAAAAAGAACGGTGTATTTTTTGAACACACATTCTCATCATACATGTTTTAAGAACGTCCACTACATTTTTGTTTCAGGAAATATAATGTGATTGGCACTTAATTATTGAATCTAAGACTGACATCTATAATGATATTGTATTTTCTCAAAATAAAAATATAGCATTATTAGGTTATTAGATTATTTGTATTTACGAATACATGAAACCAATTTGCTTTTCATCAAACACCTTCTTTGTATACCTTCAGATTTTAGTTAAAAGGTCATCCAACAACATTGGAATGATACACAGAAGATTAGCATGGTCCTGTATAAGAATGGCACGCACCGATCAAGAAAGGCTCTGGTTAAAAAAAATACACATAAATTTATAAAGTAATTGGCAAACATATATCTTATTTTCTTCTGTTCCCGCATGCTCAAATGTTAAATATATAGTTGGCTAATATATTAAAAGTTAGGTTTTCTTTATAAATTTCTCAAATAAGTGTGTATGTATTGGTCAAATAACAATACTGGCGGGAAAAGGCGGGTCTAACTTTACCTTCCTTATAACTTTCTGAAAATAAAAAGCAACTCCATTAAACTTTTTTTTATCTTACTGAAAAAATGTTACAGAATGGAGGAAGAATACATGTTCCTCTTTCTTGTGGCTTCGAATAAAAAATGGAAAACGTTGAACCTGCATCACCTTTCCTAGCACAACCCATTTCTTTCCTTTGTAGTCATCTGTCTCCCTTCTCCAGTTTTGTTTTTCCCTTTTCTTGGTTTTGAGGGGAACTGCAAATAATAGAAGCAAAGCCATTTTACAATTTTCTTATTAAAAATTTTATAAAAACATTAGTAGCTTTTTAAAATTATAAAGAAAATTCAGGTCCCATGAGAAAAAATTCTCTGACGTACCGTTACAGCACGCAGTTCTAAATCCCAGTCCGTTCTACAATTCAATATCCATGCTCAAAGAACCCGCGTTCGACTTGCGCGCCCTTTTCTGGAAGGAAACAGAGAGATTGCCGCCATGTCTTCCTGCAAGGGGTTGATTTCTCTGCCGGAGACCGATCCTCAGGTCGTCAAGCCCGTCACCATCTCCTACGATGAACTTCGGGTAAGAATCGATTGGTTTTCCTTGTTTTGTTTATGATGTTGTTTTCCTTTTCTTTGGATGATCTTCGTGGTAACTGTTTTCTTTGTTTTCTTGGGCTGGGCCGAGTTCAGAGCGAGGGCGTGGATCTCTCGAGGAAGATTGAAGATGGATTCGGACGCGACGGGCTGGGAATCGTTGTCGTCACTGGTGTACGCGTTTCTGTGGACTTGCTTTTGCATGCTTGGAAAACCATCCTAAACTGATCGATTTTGGAATTCCTTTCTGTCTAAAGACATACTCTACTTGAGAACCAATTTATTTGAGAAATAACGTAGCTTTTCATTGCTTCTACCGTATAAGGGACAAAAAACTATAAGCAAATACTTAGAAGTTGAAAGCTTTATATATAAGCTGTAAATAACTTCAGGTTATGAATTATACCAGAGTTTAATACCGCTTACGTAAGCTCATTTGGTTAATATACAAGCAAGTACTTAGAAGCCGATAGCTTTAAGCAGTAAAGGACTTTAGGCTATCAATGCTATGGAATTTGCAATTGTCTTCGGCAAGTGGGCATATACATAAAAACCACGCTTGGATGATCCATGTGGAGAGCCAGCCTTTACTAGCATTTATATTCCTGTTCGCAATAATTGGTGCTCTGTGTTGTATCTGCTTGATGCTGCAAAAGACATGGCCTGTTATTGGGTATAACTATCTCTTCTCTGCCTCTGAAGGTTCCTCAACTTGACGTACTACGAAGAAACCTGTTACATCTTTCAGTTAGGTATGCAATTTCTCCTTAGCTGGACGTGAATGATGGGCCTTTGTGGAATACTAGTCTTTGATTATTCATACTGCTTTCAGATTAGCATCTTTACCAGAAGAGGTCAAAGAGAAGCTTGAAGACCCTGATAGTCGGTAATTTTTTTAATAATACTTTTGGTTTTTGGTTTCTTGGACCATCGCAGACATTGTCATTCCTCACAATATAAATGATTCAGACCTAATTTAGATTCAGTGTTCATCAGATCCGACTCGATCAGATCTCCCTAAATCCCATTTGGATTCGGATTTAGACTTGACCTGGATTTTTAAACCAAATCTGGATCCCACAGTTAAGATCTGACTTTTACATGCAATAGGGTAAGGTCCTCGTTGGATCTTAGATTTGGATAAAATTGCATATGAATCTAATTGTGCATATTAATTTTTATCAAATCCATCTAGATGGATCCTAATTCGGGTTGGTAAGTGGATAACTCCGACCCTTGAATATCTAGATGATTAGTAAGTTCATGCATGAACGTTCTTTGTTGTTACCCACATCTATGTGGTGAAAGCTAAACCAGCAAGTCAACATGTAGGCAGGATTTGATGACCTCCAAGGAAAGAACTGCCATTAGAAGTGAAGAGAGTACGGATATCTAGTGATTGTTGTGTTGGGAACCCTCCCACAAAAAATTTTATGAAGCGGCAACTCTTGTGAACAGTTGCATTACCTACGAACTTAAGCTAATATATTAATTGAGGTTGACTTTCAGAAAAGGTCAACTGAGAAGATATTAACCCTGATATATTTCTCGTCTCACCTTCATGATCTTTTTGTTGATAATCCTTTAAGACTCTTTTGATTGCCCTCATAACCTTTTAGCTCGTGAAATATTCAACACTTTCTTCACTGTCGTAGAATATTTTTGCCATGAAACTGAGGGATGAAATCGGATCTTTCCCTTTTCGATTTTCTTCATTAGATTTAGAGGGAAAATACACTCTGATGAGAGTACACCCACGGTTGCCTAGAAAGAAAAATGCATAAATATGCCGGTGGTTACTCCTGAACAAGTCTCTGCATAATTGCATTGTAGATGTTCACTCTACCTTTTCCCATAAAATTCTTTTCTGAAGTCTCCCCTCATTTAAAATCATCACGCAAAATCAAAGATAGAAGTGAGAGACAACTAAGCTAGATAGAAGTGAGAGACAACTAAGCTATCAATGCTTGTTGTGTCATTATAAGCCATGGTCAACAGGTCTAGATGAATTTTTGGTTTGTATATTCTGTTCTTTTCCCAGCACTTTTTGAGAAAAGTTGGTAATGAAGAAAAGGTAAATTTTCTATGAGATGTTTCTTGGTCAAAATATTTTGTTTCTAACATTGCTCATATACTTTGTGGAAGAACAAATGCTATATGTTAGAAGGTTCCAACGCATCCTTAACAGGAGGGCTTCTCATCAGCACTATAAAAAAGCATGACTAGGTGTATTTAGAATATTCATCATTTTTTCAGCCATTTTTGGGGTGGTTGTTCTTTTTCATGTTGATTACAATTAACATCTTTCTCTGCTGATATATGAATTAGTTTTGTACTTCTTTTGTGGTTTGTCCTTGACAATGAAAAGCATGTCTTTTGGCGCCGGTACTTAGAAGGTTTAAGCTGGCCATGACTTGTCATGTTTTAGGTACAATTTTGGATGGAGTCATGGGAAAGAGAAGGTTGAGTCTGGAAAACTGGGTATGTCAGTTTCTAGTTTACATTTGTAAACTCCAAACTTTGTTTTATAGGGTTCTAAACGTCCTAGATGTCAAAGTAGAAATTTGAGTTTATCCTTTTCATTTTTCTCTGTATGAATTCCCTCTACATATATTAATTATTTTTTCCCGAAAATCTAAGAGTGTGAGCACAAGTCTAGAAAGGGATTTAACTTTACTATGCAACCATTTTCTGGAATCCTAAATCCTCTTGCATATTGCATTTTCTTCTTCTTTTGCAGATATGCTTAAAGGATCCTTCTATGCAAATCCAATTACTGATGTTCCTTCGACTAAGGCCTCTCTTCTGCAAAGGTTGTTAAAGAACTATATATGGTTCTATAAGGATATTGCTAAAAATTTCTCCTCTTTTATAAAAACTGCCATGTGGAGGGATGGTATCAACCATTAACCTTCCTGAGCAATCCTTTGGAAATGGACAGTGCCATCATTGCTATTCTTCTTTCAGATAGACAATAATGAAATTCAATTTTTGAATAGCACAAATCTTTAAGTTGACCACTAAGTGCTTTCTTGTGTAATGTTAAACATTAGTCTTTTATTGTTGAGACGACCCTATTGATTTGCTCGCACATGCAATCGTTTCATGTCCCGTAAACAACTGATGATAGAAAACTAAAGACCAACATATGGACCCTAGTTCCTTATAGGAAATAAAGTTGTTCATGTAAAACACATAATATTCCTTTTTTTTTTTTGGGTGGGGGTTGTGGGGGAGGGGGAAGGTGGGTGGGGTGGGGGACATTTTCTAGGCTTTTGCTTTGTTGCTTCTTTCCATCACTTGTTTTATTATGCAGCTTTTCTGTTATTTGTCATTTTCTCTGTCTATCTTTTTTAGATATCCATCTTATTGTCGACCAAATATATGGCCTAGGAATGATTTGCCGGAACTTGAATTTGGTAAGTATAATTTTTCTGTTTCTTAGTTCTTTTAATTTCTAGATTGTGAAAAACAAGTAAACATTTGGCTCATTGCAAATAGACAGCAATTTGTCCTTCCTTACTGATAATAATGAAGCAGATTTCTAGAGAAAGTTAGAGCTCCTGTGGCATCTCATGTTGTCACCAAGAATTGGAACCTGATGATGGCATCGTTTTGTTAAATTATTGACAAATCAAAAGTATAGTATTATAAACAAAATAATGAAGAAAACTATGTGAATATATAGAGAACTTCTTTTTATTTCCTATTGTCACTTTCAAGATCAAATGTCAGAAAAATGGTAGAGAGAAATTCTGTTCATATAGGATCTGTTTAGTTGCTTGTTGTCTATTTGTTTCACAAACTTGAATAACATGGTAGTGGAACTCACAGACTGTGAGGGTGTGTGTGATTATAATGTATGAGGGATCTCAGATCTCGTCTACTCATATCGGATTTAACTACTTGAATAATAAATCATTGTTTAGATGGATTACAGACTTGGCCTATGATATTCCAATAAACTTCTGATTCTGACTTTATACCTTAGACTGATACTTATTTAACTTTCTACCTTAAATGTGCCAGAAAAGTCCAATTAAAAGGAAAAATTAAGAAAGGATAAAATACCTTCTTTTGGTTGTGTATATAAGAATGATTGATTTTTTTTTTTTTTATTACTTCTAATAAATTGGTTCATCTATGTCCTTTTCGTGCCCATATATGAAGCATTCAAATCTCTTGGAAAGTTGATCTTTGATGTGGGAGTCATGTTGGCAGATCACTGTGATCAATATGGTATGTTCCCCTTGACAAAGATATAATTTATCATTGTCTGAGCAATTATACATGACACTTCATGTGCTACAGTTTTCTTTGTATTGGAATAGTTCATTGTTTATTAAATTTCTTTTGTTATCATGTTTTAATTGAACAGTCTCCAAGGAAGTGAATATATCTGAAGATGAAAGTCTTAAAAACATGCTTCAGCGCTCTCGTTGTCATAAAGGCCGTCTTTTGTACTACTTCCCGAAACAGAAAAGGTTTAATTTCATGTAGAACCCTGATTTTGCATTGGATGTTAAAATGGTTTTCTGTATGTCCAAGGGTTAACTGCTTGATTGTTTTCCTATCACATGTAACTTATGTAGCTGCTCTCTGTTCTCACTTCACCGCTGAACTTATACAACTTTGATTCTCGTGTCTTTCTCTTCATGGTCTGAGAAGAATATAAAGCATGGATACTGGAAATTCTATGATGCTTCATAGACAAGATGTGGCACCATGTATATAAGCTTATTCTTGTACTTGGTCCTTTAATTTTTGCTTTCCTTTTGTGAGTTTTTGCTAATTATGCCTTTTAAATTTTGAAGTTATTTCTCTTTATGTGCAGTTCATGCACTCAAGCACCTGTTATGTGCATGTGAAAAGCTTCATAATACTTGCAATATGTTTTAATGTTTCTATCGACATTTGGTGTCATTGGCTTCAAAACCATTGGGATGGTGTGCTACATCTTTAATAGCACAACTAAGCCCAACTGAATAAATCATTTCTATTTTGGCACCTATATCTCTTGCATTTCTGTGACGTGTGGTTTCTGTTTTTCACATTTGCGCTTCACTGTCAGGCTTAGTTTCTCTTAGCAAGTTGGAGTTTCAGAGACATACAACATGATGTAGTGATATGGTGGACAATACATGCTAATCTGAAAATTCATTAATATGAAATATGGCTAAATAAATGCACTGTTTAAGAAAATGTCCTTGTATGTTTCACATCTCCAATTTTTGTGGTTGCCATTAGTGTTTTGGGAGAAGAAGCTGGTTCAATGTCTTCCTGGTGTGGCTGGCATACAGACCATGGTTCGTTGACAGGTATTATATCTCTACTGAAGATGTGCAGCAGTGATGCTTTAAATCATGATGTCCACTTTATCTGTTTCGAACTTGGGCGAATGATATTTGTTGCATCATCTTGACAATGCAACACAGTGAATATGCTCTAGGCACTTTTCATGTGGTTGTAGTAAAATGTGCCTGTGACTCATAGTCCACTGAATACATTAGCAAAGTACCCTTTCAAAAAAAGTGTAAGTAAACTCGGAAGCTGACATGGTGATTATCAACTTTGTTGTGAAAATATTTCTTGATTGTAGTGTTGTACATAACTTAGTGTGTTATATGATCTGTTATGCAATATTAACTATGAAAAATATTGATAGTCTCAGGGATGTATCATACCATATGAGGTGTAACTCAGAATACACCCCATGATCCGTATGATATGGTATGATAGTGTATAACTTAATTTGCCCTTTGAAAAAATAAGAAGTGACCTTTTTGACTTAGAAGTTATATGTCTTAATGCTTAATATTATGTTGCTCATGACAGGCATTCTTACAAAGCTGTAGCAAAAAAATAAAATTTAGGCTGATATCATGCAAGAAACGTTTCATGGTTTGTCATTTAAGAGTGTACATCGTCCAAAATAAAAGATTTCAATTTTTGTGACTATTAAGCTGTTTCAAGAGCCGAAGAGTAAGTCATAGATAATAAAAACTTATTTATTTCCATGCCCATTCAAGTATTATGAATTATTTGAGTCATCAAATTTTATTATTCTAATAAGAGCATGCAGTTTGTAGGAGGCATATACTTGTTATTTTCTTATGTTTATACAATTCATATTTTCGTGGAGAATTTTTTTTTCCTATTTTCTCCTTCTTTCCTCATTATTTCATATTATGCTTCTAAGTTCTAACCTTGGGTCTAGCCAGTACAGGTTATGTCACACATATTATAAAATTGTTTAATTGTCAATAAGAGAAGGAAAAAAATTTCTCAAAACTTTTGAGAATGTCACATAGCTTCTTTGATTTGTTCCTTAGTCTTTTTGGTTTTTCTGTTGTTATTCTGACTCCTCGTACCAATTCCATTTGTAGGTCTTACTTGTGCCATGTTTATGAGAGGCACTCAAGAAGTACCATGTCCTGATGCCACCGCTGGACTTTATATCAAAACAAGAATGGATCAAATTGTTAAGGTTGCCAAATATTCTAGTAATCTGTTCACCCTTGATTATGACTTAAGATTTCATTGCGCCAAAACTCTCACAAAAGGCTGGTTTTTTGGTTTAGTTTTCAGTATTCATAGCATTGCATGCATATTTTTTGTTGTCGCATTGTAGCTTTCATATCAAATCCCCAGTGCACCTGCAAGCTACCCTGATGAAGATTAATTAAGCTCAAAATTGATAGCATGTGAAGGTTCTTCTCTTACAAGCCATCTGTCCTTAGAGAGAAAGAATGTTGTTTAAAAATTAAGACATTATGGCAAGATAGTGAAAATGACTAATGAGTTATGGATCACAATGTCAACATTGATATTTATGTATTTTGGTTTCACATTTCCGAGTGTCATTGACATCCTAAGCCTAATAAAGTCACACGGTTAAGTATTGTTTCTGCAGTTTACAAATAGATATACACCAGTCTATTGCAAAACATCCCCTTAAGGTAAATATTGTGGCAATCAGTATTTATTTGCATTCTAAATCATTCAGTGTTGATCTCTTGTGAAGGCTTTAGTAATTGTAGCAAGTTGGTGGTCCTTGGTCCTAGTGTGATAAACATCAAATTCTGCGTTGTCAAATTCTGATTTGTTGATGGCAGTTGCATCATCATAGAAACCTACGAGTTTGGCATTAAATTGGGGATTTGGTTTTATGCAAATCCAGTAGATGTCAATGAGGCAACATAATTAGACTGCATTTCCATGAGTCCAGCACCAGCATTGGGCATTTGTCTGGCAAGAAATTCAGTATGTAATGCTCAATGAATGGAAAGCACAAATAATGTTGCTTAATAAATCAAGGGGTGCATCAGGGAAAATTCTGTGAACAAATACATACTACAATGGAGATACGCAAATGGCGGTTTAAATGACACAGATAGGTTTGAGGTGTAAATAAATGCAATAGGGCATATACTTCTAGTCAGAGTCACAGAGTGGATCTCATCATTCACATGAAAATTTATGGAGATTAACTCAATCCTGTTAGCATTCTGGGTTCAAATAAGCGCAAGTGTTAATTCTGATGCATGTCTAATCCTGCCTCATGTCAATGAGGCTGAGGCTTTACTTGTGCACAGAGATTTAGCAGTAAGGCAAACCTGATGACTTCAGAACTCTAGCTGCACTGCGAGGCAACGTACTCACATTCAGTATAACCATGTTGATTCTAAGCATTTACCTGAGAAATGATATACCAATTTCATGTTTTTAATTCTTCTACTAAGTTTAGCAGGACCTGGAATTGTTACCTTTGTAGGTTCTTATTGATAACCAGGAAAATGCCTAATCTTTATGGTAGTTGATGCCAGTACAGTAATTGGCTAATGGTTCTAACTGTTGGTCTTACTTGCAGGTGTCACATACATGCACACAAACAGGCCAATGTATATAAGTAGATGCATTTGGTTAATTTTCAGGAGTTATAGTTTGAGTCTTTCTGTTGTGCCAGAAAAGCTTATGGTTGGATGTGGCTTTTTTCTCCAAGCGTTTAGCCGTAAAGTGATCTGTCTCAATGCTGTCTACCTCTTTATTTTGTTCTTATGGTGCAATGCTTCATTGATAATTATTGGCAAGAAGAGTTTTTCTTGTGCTAGTAATTTTACTTTTTGAAAGGGCCTTGTTTGCAAGATATTGATTAGTAACTTTATATTTTGGCTTCTTTAGATCACTATCTACTTGCATTCATCATTTCTACCAAACATATGAACTATGTTCATTTCCTCTGTTGTCTAAGCCTTCTCTTTCATGCTTCAGGTGGTTTTCTCTGATGATGAATTGGCATACCAGATAGGAGAAATAACTGAAATTCTTTCACATGGCTATTTGTGCGCAACACCACATTGTGTTCAGGTACACAGTCAGTATGGAGACCATGATGAGATGTATATAAAGTGGTGGATGGCTTTAAAAGGATGGCCACAATTCCCTTGCTAATTATTTTTTATAATAAGCTGCAAAGGTAGATCAATGCATAATAGAGTAAAAATTCTATTAGGTGACTGGCTACGTTCTTGTAATGTCATAGGTCATTTTAGAAATCCAATGTATTGACCAGCAGAGTAGCAAACTTTTTCTTGGAAGAATTTTGAAAAGATGTACTGTCGTTCACGAGAGTTGGGGTCATATATATTGGATCAAAATGGCACTCTCTTGTTCGCGAGGGAAAACACACATGCTTTTTTTTTCCCAAATATCAGGCAGATGTTGGTGAACATAGTAAATAAAACGTAAATTAAAAGGAAGCAGATGATGTTTTTAATTCTAATAGTACAGTAACTGAACTTCATAAGGTAAAGTCTGATCTTCATTATCTACAAATGTTTGATTGAGGATTTCCTAGATCATATTTGAGAAGTTCGCATTTATAGTTGGATGAGTTAAACCTTTACCATTTCTAAGTTCAGTTCATGGTTATTATTCTGTTGTGATCAGAAAATAAAAAATATCTACTTATCTGTATTATTGGATAACTTTTTTAGGGAAAAAAATGATAAGATGTGCTGCATTTTTATGGTTAGGGTCGGATAATCGGAATTTTTTCTTACAATGGAATTATCCTCTTTAATTCACACTAACATATATCAGAACAGATTGCAAAGACTCTTTTTTACATTTTATGGTTTTCCATCGATGTTCATAACCTAATCCTTGTCTTTTATTCCTTGCTCCTATATTCCAGGCCCCTAAAAATGACATGGCTTATGATGTGAGCAGAGCAACATTCGCACTTTTCATGCAGCCTAACTGGTTAGTACCTCCCAGCTTTTTCAAGAAAATATCGGGTTATGACTATTGTGGGTTTGCAGTTTATTGTCTTCAACAGAGCAGCAATTGTCTTCCATCTTGTTAATCTGTGCTATCTAGGAAGGGTACAGTTGCTGCTGCCAATTAATCATGCACGTCAAGTTTTTTCCTTTATGTTATTCTGTTCCCTGGTTTTTGTTTATTTTGCAACTAGTCAACATGGCTTAATGTGCATTTCGGATTACTCTGGAAACTTAGGTGCTGAACTTTATATGATGAACTTACAGCAGGAATAGTCCAGAAACGGTTGTTGCATGGTGCATATGATTTTGCTGTTAACCGCGTTTTGATTTGCTAAGTTTATGGAAAATAACAAATGCATGTTTCTCTAAGAAGGAATATTTGTTCGATGTAGGGATGAGAAGTTGAAGTTCCCTTCTAGTCTGAACCTTCATCGAGAGGTAATTTTGCAACTGACAGACTGAACCACGTTACTCTTCATTGTTCAGTTGCTTCATTTTTTGTTCATCACTAATGTGGTAGATATTGCAGCTGATTGAACCAAATGACTGTTTGACTTTTGGAGAGTACTCCGAGAAGCTCCTGAACAAGTATTACCATCAACGAAACTGACGATGTGATGTAACGCACCATCTTTATCTTTATATTTAAGTATGTTCACAGTGTAGCATCAGAAACTTCTCATGAGATTGTTAATCTATTGGAATAATCAATGGGAAGATAATACTCCTCTTCCTATGGTAATAGTAAATAAAAATAAAAGTTGCAGCTTCTAGTTTCCACTTATGACGCTGAAGCTATGATTCAATGCATGGGAGTCGACAACTTAAGGAGATTATGCATAAGATCGAGTTTTGATATACTTTTTTCATTTGCTGCCACTATTTCTGAGATGGTAGTGATTTGCCACCTAACCACAATGTCGCTACACAGAAGAAGATATTGATCTTCTTGTCGTCCGTTATGACGGGCCCATGCTTGGCAAAGTATGACCCTATTCGAGTCTCAAGTCAATGGTGAAAGAAGGGGATCCCTTGTCTTGTTTCCCTTGTGGCACGGGACAAGTCTGCATGTTTTAGCAGTGGTGCAAAATCATCAAGAACTTTCATCATCCCATATTCTAATCGTGTGATAGATGAAGTAGTTTGCTTTCCTGACATTCTTAAAAAGATGAATGGCTGTAGCCCAAAAGGAATCTTTTAGAACCCCAGACGCAATCTTCACCATCAAATTCAAACACCTTGATCCGCTGTTGGGAGTTAATGGCAAAGATGGGAGGTTGGTAGCTAAACTGGTAGCAATTCACTCCAATAGAACCACCTTAGTACGCTGCTTGGGAGTTGATAACTAGGATGGGAATCGAGGACCTGGACTTGATGATGAAATGGGTCGTAGGTTTATTTTCGTTTGGTGATCATGAAGAAGGGAGTACTAGGAGGTAAACATGGCTCAACTCCTATGGGCATCAATGTTTTGTGTAAGGCCAATACCCAAAATTGGCCTTCCAAGATTTCATATATTGCTAAATCGTATACTTGGCAAAAACATGGGAAATGCGAAATAGGGAAAGCTCGTTCCCTTTTCTATCGTCTTAGTTAGATGTCTAATGTCTATCGTCTTTCTTGACAACAGCCAGTTTTCGTCTGGTCTTTCTGCGTCAGATAAATCAATAGACTCAACTGTTAAGACGTAGCATCTAACTGGAAATTGACGAAGGCTCAAGATTGTCACTCGAATAGCAAGGGCTGGTGTGTCCTCCGACCCTCTGTATCCTTCCAATTTTATCGGATGTCTCTGAAGAGAGTCTCCTGTGACCCTCAATTCGAGTCCGGACAAAGCACGATACTTCACGTGAGTCCAGAAGGAGGTCACCGCAAAGTTTTGCACCACATATGCCTTCGAATTTAAAACAACTAAGCATGCTACTTCCGTATGGAACTTAGATGTTGATGACCAAATAGTTCCAATGGTAACCCATCTAGAGGTAAGACTCAAACAGTACTCCAAAACTCTATTGTAGAAGAAGGCTGCTATGAAAAGGACTTTCCAGCCGGATGGAAGTGACCCTGCCTAGCCACTTGAATCTAAAACCAGATTAGACAAAAGTGATAAAGAGTCAGTCTTCCTTGATTTCACACTCTGTCCTGGCTACCATATGGTCAGCCATGCTGCAACTGAAGGAGACACATGACTAATACCTTTCAATGGCCCCTCCAACTCCTAGCAGACATGCAGGGAGTTGCTCAAAGCCAGTGCAGCTTTATGTCTAGTCTAAGAAAAGTAGCCCTACAACCCTTTGTTCAACCATGGAGGATGGTGCCTTGGCCACTATGCTGCTCAATTTCTTCTCTTTGGGCCCTCCAACTATTCAAAGCAAGAAAAGGAAAAGTCATGCTAGATTGATTCATCAGATGGTGCACATGCCAATAAAACTAAGTGCATGAACTTCGTTGTGAACACTCTCTAAAATGACTTATCAGATGGTTCCCATTGCATTAGACACAAGTAAGTTCATGAACAGAACTTCCCCACAGCAGTTCGGCCCTTTAGTAACTTTCGGTTAAAATGTCAGTCCATATCATTCACTAAATTCATTTTAAGAAAAACCTGTTTGATACATCAAAAACAGGTTACCCAAAAAAAAACTGCAAAAAAGAATTTGTTTGACAAAACTTCAAAAGGAAAAGAACTCCAAAAAACATGAAACTAACACTTTTTCACGTTTTTGGCTTTTTTTTTTTGCATTTTTATTTCTGTGTTTTTGTACTTTTAACTTTTAGAAACTTTTTCTCTTTTTTAAAAATTTATCATGATTTTCTTGAGAAAAACAATTTTGTGGTATTATACCTGAGAAAAATCTCACCTTTTAGAACCAGTAAAAGATATTTGTGACAAGGTTTGAAGAATCCGCAGGTATTTCAGTCCAAGAATATGGTTGTCAGTTTTTAAATGAGGATGAAGATAAGGATAAATGACGAGGATAAGGACATCTATGTCTCCACTTGCGTAGAGAACAGAAGGTTTAGCCCACTGTTTCATTCACTAGCACGGCAGAATGCAGTATTAAACTTGGCACAATCTTTTTCTCGTCATAAAAATTATAAAGGAAGAAAAGCTGAAATGCTAAAAATTTTGTACCTTTTGACCTTTTTCTAAAATAACGCTCCGTCATTTCCTTCTACGATACTACTAAACATCTGTTAGGGATAAGTAAAATGTTACGTAGCATTTTTTATTCTTTTTAAAATGGTAGATTTCCTTCTGTAGTGTTACCCCATGATGAAATTCACGATGCAAGTAGAATCAATGACTCAGCAGTTGACACTCATACTTATAAATAATTTTTAACCATATAATTGTGACTATCATGTGACAAGCCTACATAGTTAATGCCCATATTTTCTTAGTTTAATGTACACTAATTAACATTCTTAAAATAGTAAAACAAAAAAAATCCTCCCATTTTATTTAAAGCCGGCCATATGGACAGGCACTGAGATGCTAGTTTTCCACAAAAGAAGCTGTGCTTTGCTGACTCCTTTTGATCGTGCTCCTTGCTTTTGTCATTTCTCTGCATAATTGCATTTATATCTGCTGTGAGCCAAACTTCTATAGTTTACCTTTTGAATCCTAACGCTGAAGCCTGAAATTAAATTTAACTTCATAGCTACTGTTTACATGGTTGGTTTGATAGGAATGAAACATTGATTCTTCCTTTTCTTTTTTTAAATCTAAAAAGCACGTTGATTTGATTACTGTGGGTGTTATTCTCATGGATTATAAACTGTGGGATTGTGACATTCTAGGTGTACTGCACCACATCTAGGTCTCAACCCAACCCAAGACCTTAAAATCAGGGAAATGAGGGAACCTTCAGACCTCATTTTCACGAGATAGCCGTCTGCGAGATAGCCGTTGTTAATCTCCTGGTCACCAAAAAATAGTTACCCAAATAGAATCAAAACATAGTGTTTAAAAACATAGGTTCAGGAAACAAATGTTTTTTAATCATGTCCTCTTGGAAACTCTACGTTCACAGTATTAAGAGAGAGCAGTTGCTGTGGTAAATTCAAGATGAGCTTGTAACTTCGGCGTGGGGGAAGATTGCGATGATCGTTGCGGCAGATCCATCAACCAGATGTGTCTCTTCAAGACATAGATGGATCACTATCCTTGATCAAGGTACAATTGGGAGGTACAAGCGCTTACGCCATATGACAAGCAACAGGAACCACGCGATCTACAGCACAGACGGGCCAACAAGACGTGGGCACAGAGCCTGATGAACCCTCCTAAACGAAGAACACGAGAAAGGTACATCAACTTCCTCTCTGCAAACGTCCTCCTCCCAAACAAGTACTTCAAAATCTATGCAGCAGAGCCATGTGAAATCAACGCGCAGTACGCACTCAGCAGCAGCAGCAACATGTGCGGGGACATGAGCTTCCACGCCTCCAACATGATCAGGTGAATTTCAGGCATCGATTGTCTTATATACGTACGTGTGTTTGTGTGTGTCTGGTAGTTCGGATCTGATTGAATACAAGAATTCCACTCAATTACTGGCGCTTCCTAGAGATGCCGCTTTTGACTGAGGCTGGGGTAAACCATGTCATTGAATAGTGCAGTTTTTGTAGTATGTCATTCTGATCTCAAGTCAAAGCCTCCATCCTTTCTTTTACTAGGATTTCTTTCTTTTTGCAGCAGTAGCACAGGGAGTTGATGTCATAAAAACTCAAAACGGATACTAGCCATCTATCAACCTCTGTCTCATCCATTGCACCAACCCATCGGGAATACCACTAAGTCCTACTAGTTCATTTGCTACATTTGCTTGCATTCAATAAGGATATCTCTGTTATAGACACGGACACAAATACACACCTAACCTCTTGTAATTCGGAATTTACTATATATAATTGCGAGTTTTTGCCTGACCTTGTGTGACTTAATCAATTGGAGGTTTACCAAGATGCAATCATGATGAGAATTCATATATCGTTTTAGAAGAAATAGAAAGGAAAAAAAGTAAAGGTAATATGATCGGACGCTTCTTCAAGACTATGTTTCAGATTTTGCTATAGTAATCAGGATTAATATTTTTGTCATTATTCAAATAAAAAGGTGCATTTTAAATTACACGCTCCAATAAAGACTGACCAAGAATTGTCTTGCCTCATGAAACCCTCCAAAAAAAATTTAATGTAGTTTCGAACTTGTAAATGGTAGATAATAAGTAATTATTGTTCACATGTACAATTACAAGCACAACCACCAAATTAAACTAGGATCAATCCTAAGATTTTCTTTACGAAGAAACCACAGTAATTGCATCATAAGACTAGACAATAGTGGCCCAGGCAGATGTACCGTGTTTGCATGTAATAAATCCCCCTTAATCAAGAAAAATGAGGGGGGGGCCTCGCCCGGGCCATGGCCTGGGTGAGCGCAGAAAAAAAAAATATATTGAAAAAATCAACTTTTTTTAGTTTGGCCCGACTCGTCGCTCCTTGTCGCTTCTTTTGGCTCGACCCTGGAAAAAATCCTGGCTCCGCCCCTAATGATGCCTACTAAAAAATTAAAACGAAAACCTTCGAGGCACCGAAAGTAGCCTTGAACCATGGGAGGAAGAGAGGACTCCCAAACATAACACCAATGTCAAATTACTACAACTTTGGTCTCAATCTTTTCCTCTCCTTTTTATGTATAACATAAGAGCTTTATGAAATTCTTGGGCATTCACAACATGCTAAAAGAGCGTGGTTCGCATATCAAATTGATTTGCACCATAGTCCATAAGATAATGACATCAAAGTTCTAAATTGAAAAGAATACATGTTTACAGCAACATGAACAATAACAAGTTCTAACTGCATGCCTTTCTATTGCGGCATCTTCACTTCTTAGGTCTTACAAGCACCGGCCGGAGTTGCCCAAGTGGTGGCCGGCTTGCGGCTCCGGCTCCGGCTCTTTTCCACTTCCGACTTAATTGGGCCTAGCTAGTTTCACCAAGTCCAGACAAATGGATTTAATCGGATCAGGGCTCCGGCTCAGACTAAGATGTGATCTTATTGAAATGATCTAACTAGCTTAAAACTCAAAATCCAACGTTCACATCTATCCTGGTTACAATGCAGTTCTGATACATAATTTCAATTTGGATCTAAAGCTACTTACACAAATTTGAGATCAACTCTTAATCGGTTTCTAGCAACTTAACCGGACGATTTGTAGATCTATTGGCATCAAAACTAAAAATAAAACTACTTTTGAGTATAACTCAAATGTGATGCTTTCTCCGTTAAAATCGAAACCCATAGAAAAGAATCACCGGTTCTTCGTTTGGCTTTACAGGAACTTTCGCTTCTAAATGTAGTCGACCCAGATTTCGAGGAAGTTTCTCCTTCATATGTGGCGGCAAAAAGGAGAAAGCGTTTATTCGTTAATGAAAATAGATAAGGACGGAGCATAAATTCTAAAGCGCAAGAGGATCTAACCAGAAAAAAGGGGAAATCCAGCGAATTCGGGAAAAGAACAAATTTTCATGAACTTGCGTGCGAAACTTCAATATTGGACCTCCTTTTCACGCATCATAACACCACCATGTTCTTGAAAAATGAAACTCAAACTCTCGTAAGCCCTTTCGTCGTTTAACATCCCAAGAAATTTACAATTCCTTTACAAACCCTCAAACTACAGTGGAAAAGAGATCTGATTCATGAGGCAACTTATCGCAGCCGTTCGATGGGCAAAATAAACGGTCCGTGCTGGTGATAGAAGGCAACGCGTCCTCGGCTTGTCCATCCAAACAAAACAATCCCTTAGACGGCCAAAATATGGCTGCTCCGGCAACAATCGTGCACGATTCATGCTGATCTGATAGTCCCAGGTCGCCGGAATCCGTTGTGAATTTTGTGGCAACTCAACAACCCCCTGCTCGCCGTCGAGCTTCAAGGACCGACGCCGGAGACTATCCATCATCGTCCGACTGGTACGTAGCGTAGATATGGTAGTCGACGTTCGGTGCCCTCGGAAATCTGACCGGAGAATTGGGCAGACGCGTCAGTCGGAGAGGGCGTGGGCTTGCCAGCAGAGGAGCATAACCACGCAACGCCGGAGTATGTAGAGCCTGGTCTTATGCTGCTTCAGCATCCCGGAAAAGCGCCTCATGAAGCTGGACTTCCGGCGAGGCCGCCGGGATTCGGAGACGGCGTTGAGGTGGGAAGCGGCCGCCATTTGGTTGGTGCTGAAGATGGCATGCCAGCAAATGGGTCGAGAAGAAACTTATAGAGGCGTGCCGCGTTGGAAGCCCACCTCGTAGGGTCCATACGGCCACGAATCTAGAGAGAAGAGAGAGAGAGCAGTTATCGTCGCTTCTTTCCTATGCATTTTTTTAAACCACTCGAAGTTTTAATTTTTTTAAGTCGGTGGAACAGAGAGTGCCTTTATGCATTTAGATTTAATCCAACTTGTCCACAAATTTTATACATAAAATTTTGCTTGAATCGCAAGACCAGCTTGTTTTGACTCAATCTAATCATATAACGACATAAAACCATAGATGCATTGATACGAACTATGGTTTTTAAAATTCATAAAGTTGGTTTGGTTTGCCAAAAAGTTAAGTTGATATAGCGGTACCCAACTAATTTATGAGGGCATTCTAATCAATTTTAGTACTACTTTTTTTATGTCTATTTTCTATGTAATTGTTTTTTCACCGTAAAAATTGGCATATTTTAGGCAAAATTGAAAATTTAAAAGCTTCATTTCTTCTAAATATACATATCCATACCCATCTGTTTTCTCTCTCATGTCATTCTTTCTCTTTCTTCCTTCTTTTTTTTTTTCTTTGTTTTTACCTTAAGATATATACATATATACCTCTTCAAGCTAGGTAACTAAGAAAAAGCCAAGAGAAGAGGTTACATCGCTATGAAAAAGGAATGGTATTTTCTGGTTGTTGGTGGGATGTCCTTTCTCTCTCTATGGTAGAGAAAATATTCCCCACCATTATTAATTTCTTGTATCATATGAGATTTCATAATAAACTTTATTCCAATATGATAAAATCCATATTCCCTATCATCATAACAGTCACACATACTCCACAATAAATTCCTCACCGCCCCAATGAATCCCCAAGTGGCCAACCAAACGGTGAAGCCGTGGGGCCGAGCCCTAATTAGGACCCCTTCTCTACGTGCAAGTTGTGCCATTATGGGCTCGAGCCACTTTCTAGGTGCGCATGTGTTACAACATTCCGGTACTTTCTTCCCGTTTGATACTGATAACAACATATTGTTACTGTCCAATGATCTTGCCTCAAAATTTAGAATAGATTTTAAAAACACTATCTCTCAGGTTTCATTAATCTACTCTAATTTTTAGGACAATTTCATTAGAGAGTAACAATTTGTTGTTATCGACAAACAGCCTTTTAGCATAAATTTTTATTTTGTATGAATAATTAATTAAACTAATCTTATTTTTTTCTCTAAATAGTCGTCACCAATTTGACTAATTGCGCTAAGAGATAAGATAAACTGTGACAGTCGGCTGCTATTGTCGACGCATATTATAACAACAGAAATCCCACTAACCAGCTGTTACAAGTCTGCCATTTTGCACGGAGGTGCCAACTTACGTGAACATTTGCATAAAACCGTGTCAAGTTTGAACAGTGACCAGTTGAACTTATGCACGTACCTTTAAATAATCGAAAAGCTAGATCAGGCGCTTTTTATGAGAAAAATATGACGCATGATGCTTCCTAAAGGGAAGGGAAGGCGGCAGTATAAATTTGACTAAGTTGCTTTAATATGCCAAAAAGGGTGGCAAAAGAGCATTTTGCTTTTCATATGTTTCATTTGAGCGGCCAAGAGTCCGTTCGGGGGAAGAAATTAAAGAAAAGGTGTGAGGCGTTTGATCCTCGTGATCATGTTTCTTTGGGGGGTCCCATTTTAACACAATTTATATGAAAAGGGAGCCTTAAATGTGACCGGACATGAGAGAGAGGAAGCTTCATATGTGATGCAATAAAGACAAGGCGCAGTGGGAAGAGCCATAAATACAGACTGTCAGATCTTGCTCTAGATAGGGCGTCAACATCGCTGGCCCTATCTCCCATGCCTGATGATGATGCTTAAGAATCAAACACTACCCAAAAATGTCTGTGGATCTGAGAGATGGAGATGACTATGATGCTTACTGTTCAAAAATTATGTGTAGCAGAGTGTTGATTGTGATACTAGAGTGTGTGTATGAGAAAGGCAGGGAGATGACTATGATGTTTACTGTTCAAAAATTATGTGCAGCAAGAGTGTTGTTGATTGTGATACTATAGTGCGTGTGTGTGTGTGCGCGCGCGCTTTTGTAGTGAAGTATGCAGACTATAATGCTGTGTGTTTTATAATGAGAGAAATAACATTACGAGCAGTTGTTAATAATCCTTGTGAAAACTAAGGAGGAGGTGAAATGGTTTTCCATCTAATCATGGTCATCCGATGCAATATATTAAGTAGACGTGATTAAACTCGTAGTCTTATGCAATGCATCAAACAATGTGTTATGAGAAGGTTATAAGATTTATGAGTCCAAACCTGACAGAGAAATCCATGCATCTCATTCATGAGGGTGTCATATATATATATATATGTGTTGGACCCGGAAATTCTTTTCCAAGAATATCCAGGATTATCCTACACGGTGCAAATTCTAGAATGGATTGCTTGAGGAACATACATAGGCGGCGGTATGGCGAAAGTTATGAGACATAGATCTGACGTTCTGGAAGGTCAAAACATCTAAATATAAACAACAAAATTTAGTCCCTAAATATAATCCTACTAAAAAGTAGCGGCATTATTATTATTGCCCTTCCTATATTTATAAAAAATAATATTTTTTTGGCATATTTAATCACCTTCAGAAAGTGATGTGGGAAGAGACACGGGACCGGTGCCGGATCAGATCCGTTCGAAGCCCGATCCGCTTTTCGGAAAAGAGATAAGGCAGACACTCGTCAGACTCTTTTGTCACATGACGCGTTGGAGGCGTGGCCCCGCTTTCTCGCCCACTGAAAAACGTGGAGGAACAAAAGTGGGGACCCTCTGCCCTCCCCTTTTCACAGCGTAGTGTGGGGCGAAGGCTGAGGACTCCTTCCGCCGCTTCTGCTGGTAGCGGTGGTGGAGGGTCGCCGTCGCCGTCGCCGCCGCCCAAAATGGAAGGTGACTAAGAAGCTTCCTCGTCGGCGACGCTTCACAGCCGCTGTTGTGTGATCTCACGCGCTTCCATCTCTTTGTCCATATCCACTAAATCCAAAGAATGAAATTAAAAACAAAACAAACAGGTGGAGTTCAAGATTTTTTTGCAATAATTAAGCCGAACGTACGCCGGTCTTTATCGTTGCTTGTTCAAAGGAATCTGATGAGAGCTGAGAATGACTTCTTGAGTTTGCTTCCAAGAAATGAATTGGTGGTAGCTCGAATTGCTACTCCTTTGCGGATAAATGACACTGTAAATTGCTAATTAAGATCACAGATCGGCAAGAGATTTGACTCAGATTCGATTCTGAGCTTCTTAAAATCCTCCATTGAGCTTCATTTTGTGGTCGAGGACAGGCGACGATTCAGTTTTTCATGGTATTGGATTCCCACCGGCCACCGCCACCTTTGCCCACTCGAATCTCATTATTCTTATTATGATCGTCGTTTTGTCAGGCCATCGTCACCCTTCTGACGCGAAAAAATTATGCCCTCCCAACTATTGGTCAATTCTTATGCACACTGCATAGTAATAATTACAGTCTGCAAGCTAAACTGAATATATCAGCCTTAAATTTTAGTCGTTTTCTCTGCTGATCCTTGATCAAGTTAGTCCAATGTCTGGTAATCAATTCCACTTGGTAAAAACCATCTCAACAAAGTCGAGAAAAAGACTATTAAGAAAACGTTGAAAGTGGTACAAATATTTAAACACAAAAGATTCGTTTGAAAGACAAAAGTTGAAAAGTCACCAACATTTTTCTAGATTTATGGCGAAGGGCTTTGGAGGTTGTGCCATCTGCAGCAGAGAGCATCATACTTTTTGCCTATTTTCCGATGGAACTTAAATGTGGAGGCTGATTCGTCAGCCGGTCGTTGCCGTTGCGCTAGCCCATCCCTTTCCGTGTATTGAGTTTAAGAGCTGCATCACGAAAGCGTTTCACGTTCTTCTGAAAGTGCAGTAATTGTGCATGCGTCAGAGAATATATATGTGCAGTGCGGATCTAAGCCGATGCTCTGCAACGTGTTCAGCTTGTTCACTGTGATCACTCAGCGGCCTTGATTCCTGTTCATGGTGTTTGTCTCTTTTCGAAATCTAATTACACCCTTTCTGTTTATGAAGTCGACTTAATTATGGCTCTTTCTGCTCTTTGGTGTTACCGGCTTAGTGAGAACACTTTTTAATGCGTAAATTAGCTCTTCTTTTACTTGAACAGATCTGTATATGGTGTCTGTAATCGTATCGAAATAAATCTGGGTGTTGAAATTTTATCAGGATTCTAAGAACTGATTACGTGTGTTGCTGAAATTTGGAATTGTTTTAGTGAGAAGAATCAGGAATTTTTATATGAATGTAATCGGAAAACAGATGTGGGGAGTTTCCGTATCTGAAGTTTGGACTTCTGGTCAACACGCCTATGATATCAGACGAGGTAAAAAAAACAATATGAGGTGAAAAAAAACAATCAGGAAGTTGAGATTCCGAGAAGTATATTTCCTTATTTCACCGACTTAAATGTTCGGTGGCCTGAATTTATGGCTTCTTCACCACTTATCTTGTGTTGGGAAAAAACAACGAAATTCCCCCTCTCAATAAATTTCAGTGACTAAAATAGAGAGACAAAAGTTACAGTTAATTCATCTCTTCGACGTCCCCCAACGACCTAAAAGACGAAAGCAAGAATTAACTCGACTTTCTATCTCTGATAAAAGATTCTTTGACCGAATGGACCCCGCGTCTTGAACCTCGCCGCGCTTTATAAATACTCGGTTTTCTATCCTATCCATCGTTGGCTTTCTATCTACGACACCAACAAATGGCGGCGTTCTCCCAATTCTCCGGCGTTCCTGAATCCCGGCGATCTCGCCGGAAAACCAGCTGCGGAAGGCGGTTCTCCGATATGCTGAAGCAGCAGAAGACCCGGCTCTACATACTCAAGCGATGCGTGGTCATGCTTCTCTGCTGGCACGCTCACGCCCTGTCCGACTGACCCCACCGGCACCATTCTCCTGCCAGACGCCGGCGACCCACATGAGAATTTGCTCGATAGTCGCGCTGATCGTGTTCGACGGGAAGATTGACGGTTGGACTCCGGGATCGGCGCGGTTCGACCTCGTCCCTGAAGCTCCACGGCGGCCACGGCCGGCGACTCACCGGAGAAACACAGCGTGACGGAATCCGGAGAGTTTTTCAGGCATCTCACGAGGTGGATTGGTAGGAAGACTAATGGCTCCCCGCGTGTAAACCGACGCGTGTGGTGGCAAGACTTCTTTTGGTAATCTCTTGTAAATATAGATCATTCGTTGCTGTCTTGACGGACTCCCGCTAGATGTCTTCTGATCTTCAATGGCTTCCTCTGTTTCCACTATGTATTCATCCTGGACCGTTGATTTTGCAAACCAACGGCCTGGATCCGCTCTTTCGTGGATTTCTTGGCTCCATGTACGATGACTTTATGAAGGAACTGTAAATCTCTTTAGTAGTTCAAATCAAGGGAAAATTTTGTGAGTTGTAGCAAGTTGAGCCTTTCTGTCTTGATCTCTTTGAAAAATATCTGGAAAAAGGAAGAAATAAGATTTCTAAAGATTTTGATATACAAAATGAAGGGATTTTATCGTCCGGCGCAAGGAAGAAGAGTAATGAACCCTTTGATGCACAAGGTGGGGAGCTATAATCAGAAGCGCCTCAACAGCCTTCATATAATTTATAGTGAAGTCTTCCATTTCACATTTGGCTCAAAAGGGGAGTTAGAATTGCTCTTTCGGGTGACTCGAAAATGGAGTTCGATGTTTGGTTTTACAGTCAAAACAACATTTAAGCACTAAATTTTGTTGCCCAAGATCGTGTTTTGGTGTCATCCAAACAGGTTCAGAATAACCTAAAAGAACTCGAGAGTAGTTGGTTTGGGCTTCCTAATTTTCTTAAAAACATGGCAACTCTCCAAGTGGAAGCATGTTTGTGAGAAGCTGTACCAACCTGGGTGAACTAAGTTAGACTCAATCTTGACAAGGCTAGATGGATGGCTTGATTAGTCTGCATCAGATCCAGTGAAAAACAGGAGATCAGGGATCAGCCCTCACAAAAAAATCACTTCATCAGAGGGAAGGAGTGCATGATTCTGGAAGATGTGGATAGTTTAGAGTCAAAGTTCTGGAGTGAAGTGGCCGTGTAGTGATCCATACTAACTTGGTCCAAACCCTAGAACTGGAAACTAACTTTCGAACTTGACTAGGGGTTGATTGCATTTTCAAGAAAATTTGGTTGTCTTTGGCTAAGGAACAAGAGACACCACAAATTCCTTTTGTTCTTTTCCATCCATTACATGGTGAAACCACACTATGTAGTGAAGAATATATATATATATATATATATATATATATATATATATATATATATATATATATATATATATATATATATATATATATATATATAGAGAGAGAGAGAGAGAGAGAGAGAGAGAGAGAGAGAGAGAGAGAGAGAGAGAGAAAGAGAGATTAGGTGGACATCTTTGTCAATTCTCGAGGCACACGAACACGTGTGCCACTTTTCTGTGGGCTTTGCAAAATATTTGCCACCATACATGTGGATGAAGGAGGGACCTTCTGTAATCCTTAAGGTCCCATGGCAGATAGAGTTCTGAGAAATTGGCCTCATTTGATGTGATACATTTAGAACTGTTGAGTAGCATATCAACTTTCTATAATTGATCTTAAGCTAAAAGGCCATTTGGATCAAGGCAGATATGCTTCTCGACATTATTGGAAAGCTTTAGTACATTATATCAATCAATATCAATCTGCGGGAAAGCAGTTGGGTAGGGTCTTGCTAAGCATATAAGTTTGGTTGTGAATTTTTCCATTATATTAAGAACTACCAAGTTAGAAAAGAAGCATCCTCTTTTTGCATCTAGTACTTAGTGGATACACATCTATTGATCAAGCAGAAGATTTAAAGGTAACTAATGAGTACTTTCTCTAATTAGGTTTGATGCTTCGTATTAGCCTTTTGCCTAATGTAGCCTATATAGAAAAATAAAGTTAGGTCAATGAAACTGGTTTGGTATATGTTTCTTCTCTAAGAAATTGTGTTCAAGTCGCAATCTTTCTTAGTGTTATTCTTTGGGTCCTACTGCACATGATCATTGGGACTTCTGCATCTTGTGGGTTAAGTTCATGAGCAAGTTGCAATCAGATATTTCAGTTAGAAAAATGACATAGTGTTCGCTCTTTTCTGCCTACCTTCTCACTTGTTTAATATGAAAGAAAGATCAATGATGAGGTAGTGGGGATATATTGATGGTTTTAATCATCTCTCTGTTGATCATCGACCTTGCATCTTGATATTGAACTCTTCTCCTTCAACTACTTAAAACAATGGAAAGTAACCTAGGTCAGTCAAAGTGTATTTTGATTCTCATCAAATTAAAACAAAAGAGTTTTTTTGTTTTTTAAGACTGCCTTTTGGTTATAATTTTGAATGTAGGCTTCAAAGAATTTCTTTTTTTTATCGAGTCTTTGCTTTTTCTGTCAACCGTCAATAAGGCTCAAGTTACATCAAGGTGCAGGAGGTAAAAGTTTTTTCTCTTCTTTCTGTACAAAAAGAATGGATATCCATGTCATATTGCATATCATATAACTCATTTTTTAAAGAAATAGAGTCCAATGGTAGTGGTGACATAACTCTTGTTGGAGTGGAACATGCAATCGGTAAAATACTTAAATTGTCTGACACTATGCTACAAGCTGGAACAGGTAATTTGTTAGGGCAGTTCATCTGTGACGGTAGAATACCCAAACATCTGACACTATGCGACAAGCCATAGGTGGAACCCTCTAACACCCAAGTCGTGCTCTTTATTGGAGCAGTGTTGAAGCCTCTTGTTTTAAAAATCCCAAACGTTTGGCTTGTAGATGAAATTATGGTCAACGATGATCACCTAACAACTAGAATAAAAACTTTGGCACATTATTGATGCTAAGCATACTAATATATTTTATTGAGTTAGTGGAAAGTGAAAAAGTGAAGTGGTACTAGCCACAAAGGGTTTTACACTCGAGTATAATTGGGTCTCATGGGTCTAGTGTGATGCTTAAGGGGTTTAGCATAGTCGTAGTACAAGGCAAAAGGTCAATTCTTAGTTCGATTCTCATGGTCGTCAAATCCTTGAGTTAGCCTGTGCAGCTCTAAACCTTGGGACAAAAGGAAAAAGGGGAGTCTTGGCTTCTTGCTCCGCGCTCAAACCAATTGTTTGTATTTCCAATGTGACATGTTGGTATTAGAAATGAAAACAAATGCATTTACAGCTAATACCATTAAATCCTTAATCAACAGTTGAACATCTTTGCCTTTGATATTGAGAAGAAAAAGTGCATATATTCTATTCAATGCAGAATCGAAATCTTCCACATTTCACATTCAACTTTGGGTGTTTGAAGTGCATGTGGCCGGTGGCACATTTTCTCACAATCCGTCAAAAGAAAAGAGAGACCCCTGCTTTTGTTAATCCTCTTCCAATCATTAACCCGTGCATTGGGTTCCTTCTAATCAATTTGCCTCACTATTTAAATCACAAGTCCATGAGAGCTGCATAAACTATATACCACCAACGTTCAACCCAAATAAGCAAACTATTTTTCTATTGGCTTAGTTAAGTAAATATTCCCTTGGAATCATAGACAATGAAGTTTGACTTGTATTTTTTGTAAGCACCTAAGTTTGTATAATATTTTTGGTCGTCGGTGCATCTTTTTTACATATATATTTCCCTTTACCAATCTCATTGGATTTAAAATATTGGAGACGACACGATATACTCGCTTTTGGTTCACGAACTCCACGTATGATGACATCGAAGGTGGGGCATGTTTTGGAGAACAGAAATCACAAAGATTCCCGAGACCAGTTGTTGGCTGCAAGTAAAATATTAGACCCTCCTTCTCTTGTAATATTTATTATGATCCTCCTGATCTGCCATGGCGGTAAATGACAGTGAACCTTTATCATGTAACTGAAGATTGCAGTCGCAAAAGCAAATCTGCATCATTGTACTATGGTCAAAACACGTGTGTGTAAGAGAAGAACACGTAGATTTGGCATCCACTTGACAAGATTCCTTTCTGTCGGTATATATATATATATATATATATATATATATATATATATATATATATATATATATATATATATATATATATATATATATATATATATATAGAGAGAGAGAGAGAGAGAGAGAGAGAGAGCCGATAAAATGAGAATATATTTAACAAAATTTGGGGACAAGAAGTCCCCTAAATACAGAAGCAATCCGCAAAAAACACACCGCAAAAACACACACAGGAAAAGGAAATATACAATACAATGCACAGAGAAGAAGAGAGAAGAGGAAAGACGAAGCGGCACAGTCACCCAACCGCAGTCCTGCAACGGCACTTTAACCGAATGGCAAACTGGACATCCCCCTGCACAAGACGAGCAACAGAATCTGACGAAGAGAAGGAGCCCCTGAAGACCCTGTTGTTGCGCTCCACCCAAATGCGCCACCAAGCTGAAATGAGCCACGACCTCCAGACATGACCCCAGGAAGCAGTCAGGTGGGGGGAAGGACAAAAGAGGAAGAGAAGACGAATGGATGGTTGGTTTGGAAGACTACTAGCTAGGGAAGGCCAAGTGGAAGCAAGGACACTAGTGAAAAAATGGCACGAAGTGAAAAGGTGGACCCGAGACTCAGTCGCGACGAGACATAGGGGACACTGGTTAGCCAAACTGACGCCAAGGCGCTGGAGGTGGTCAAAAGTGTTGATATGGCCAGTCAGAAGAAGCCAGGCAAAAGCAATGGCACGAGGGGATGGGCCAGGAGACCAAAGAGACCGGGGTGGGAGTGATGCGACAGAAGGACCAAAGGAGGAGAGAGAAAAAGAAACTACCACTAGTAATGAATTTAATGACTTGTAGCTTCTTTAGTCAGGAGGAGTATTTCATGGATAAAAGTCTAAGGAGGATAAGTATTTCAAGGATAAAAGTTCAAGTAACCACTCAACTCTTCGTCCTCCTAGAGTGTATGTTTTTTTTGGTGCATCGAAGTGTCATATCTGTCGTGCTTCAGCTTACACTTCAATTGCCTTTTTTGAAAGCACCAAATTGATGTCACATGAATTTGAAACAGAAATTGACCGCCTACCAAACCCCCCACCCCACGCCCACCATTGTACAAACTTCCTCCCGAACAATAAAATAGATACTCATTATTTCACAAATTATATTTTTTTAATTTTTAAGTTTTGAAATATAGAAGGAAAATGTGGATTCTCCATTCGACGAAAACGTCTGCTTGCATGCATGTTCTTATGTGATTATTCAAGAGTTAATTTTTGCTAAAATGGAACTTAAATCCCATTTGCAGCATGAAATTCTAGTGGAGATGAAAACACTCAAACAGTGATCCTAAACTGTAGAGAAGACATTGTTGTCATTAAGAGGATCCAATTATGAGAGAGAGGGAGATGGCGTGATATTCTCTTTGCAGTTGGCAACCCCATTAAAATATTCATTCAACTCGTGGCTTTGCTCTCGTTTATTATACGGATCTGATATCTTCAAGGAAATAAAAGAATGCCTCTAGGAACCTTTTTCAATCATTCGATCCGAAGGGGAGTAGGTGTTCCGGAGCGACAATTGTCTTTTTCAAGTAAACTTTTTCTTTGAACATCTCTAATTGTGCATAAAATTTTGGACATTCCAAAGTGAAATTAATAGAGAACGACAACGTGACTCATCTTTTCAAGAAAAATTATCACATCAGCAAGATTATCATGTAATGGGCAATCGCGACCTAAGAAATACTTTTAACAAAAGATCTTGTGAGTCCCAAGTTGGAGTGGATAATTTGGACGAAATGAAGATCTTCAGCTGTTCATGTTAAGATCCAGAGATCTAATCATTGATTTCCTTTCTGAGGTCAGATCAGAAGATCAATCCATTAATATTATAAAATGTTGCATATCCAGGTGAACTGAAGTAAACGACGATAGGTTCTGGATCTAGATCTGCATCATGCATCCCCAGCCGCATACTGGATACAGTACGGCTGAAGGCCAACCCGTTTCCAGCTCTGAAAGGGATGATAAACTACCCAGGATCCGTATTCGACAGAGAACTGATACAATGTATCACTACCCACAAAAAAGGTTAGTCCCACTCTCTCTCTTACAGCTTTTGACCTGTCTTGATGTTGATGTTGGGTGTTGGCGCATACAGTTGTATCATGCTAATTCTTGGAACATTGAGGGAGAGAAAGGGGGACAAGAACCGATCCACTTGGCGGCACCCGTAATCTAAAAATGAATGCTCCTCAATACCATCATGATAGCGCCCTTCAAAACTCGAACTGGTGACATGGTTACTCGGGGCCACCCAACCCTAGAGAGAGAGAGAGAGAGAAGCAAATCTAATCCAGGGTCTATCCACAATGGGCAGTCTGAGAAGAGTGGTGATTGCAAGTGGTTCAGAAGAATTTGGATCTTGCTCCACGACTGACCATGGCATATCTTCAATCTTCGTTTCAGATGAATCACATCTCTCTGCGTGACCAAGATTGACTGGCGCGGATCCCCCTATCTTTGCCAAGTGACAGTCTGGATATGAACTGTATTCTAAAAAACGGTATTCTATCACGAAAATCAAGATGAATCTTTTCTGCACAAGACGCGATGCCAATTTTTCTGGACGTGATAAAAAAGGCGACGCAGTAAGCTTCAAAAAACAACTTAAATTTGTCAAAAAAAAAAAAAACATTGTGGACTAGGAGCAAGTTGGGCTGGGCAGTTGCGCATACCAGCTACATAAATTGTTTTATTTATGTATAGACAACTCTGAAATTTTTACTTATTTATGTACAGTGCCTCTTAAAGGATTAAAATTTGAACAATGACCAAAAATTTCTGGCTCTGCCGCTTGTATGGATCCATGCAATGAGACTCATTAACCAGGAATATCACAAAGTAATTATGTAATGGACTATGCAACCGAATATGATCTCCTCTAACGTCTGACCAACACCCTAATATATTACTTTCTCAATCAATGTTTAGTCTCATTGATATTGCTTGACGGTTTTTCATTTTCTAAGATGAAGAAGCCGCACGTAGGATATGGATATGATACTCATGCACGAAAAACCTATGGGCTACTAGAAAGAAAGTCACGTGCGCCATATGTTGGTGCACAGTAAAGTAGGGAATGACATTTTGATAATTTATTAAAAAAAATGTCTTCAATAGTTTTTTTTTTCTTTTTTTTTTCTTATTTTGTTTTTACAAGAATTTTTTTATTTCAATGTGAACTAAGGGTATTTTAGTCATGCACCAGTATGACGCATGTAACAAAGTTTGAAGCTACTAGCCCAGCTATAAGGGCTTATTCATGCTTTGGCTGCAAAAAGTGGTGTTGAGGGGATTTGAACTTTTGACTTATTTTCCTAAACCACCGAAGCCCAACCCAGTACCTTGAGGCTAAAATTGCTTTACGTTAAATAATCTGTTATTATGAATGTAGTGCACAGGCTCTATATACATGTTTTATGTTCAATAATAGTTCATTTGTAAGTGCGCAAAAATTTTTAAAGAAGAAAAGCATTTGCAACTTCTGTTTATATTGTATCTCCATGACTTCTGCCTGAACGAGTGTCGCTTTAGCATCCCTAAGTTTCCTGTCTCACTGCAAAGTTGTCACCCAAGCAACCATGCTAATCACCACCACTACTTGCAAATGGGGATGGAGATCCAAGAAGGCAGCATTGGCTGGTGACTGGTCTGAACTTCAAAATGGTTCTACTCGACCATAGAACTCAATGGAATTGCAGAACTTCAGCTGTCTCAGAATTTAGCGGTTGTAACTTGCTAATAAGCAGGGGCGGAGCCAGGTTTTGCTTTAGGGGCGGGCCAAACGGGCCAAGACGATCGTGGGTCGGGCCAAGACGATAGCAAGTTGGGCCAAACTAAAAAAAATTATTTTTTAATATAAAAAAAAAAAATTATTTTTTCAATATAAAAAATTTATTTTTTCAATATATTTTTTTTTTTCAACGCTCGCTCTGGCCATGGCCCAGGCGGGCCCCTCCCTCCCTCAGCCCCTGAATATAGCTATTGGCATATGGAGGTAATGAAATATTGCTTCAGTGGACTATGGGTCTGATTTGGATTCAAATATACAGCACAACCCGATTTGTTTTGCATGTGAACTCGTGGGGATCTTCTGAGATAGATTTGCGTGTGCCTGGGAAAGATGAGGGAGCGTCTTCCCTAAATGCCACGTGCCCCACCCATCCGGTGCCAAGCTGGTGATATGCACAGGCACCCAATGGGGCCAGCAGGGGCTGTGTTGGTGCCTTAGAAATGCACTCGCACTGCATAAATGGATGCAGCAATCAACTGCCTATTGGCCACTAGGAATGTTCAACGAGTTGAGTCGACTCGGGTTTGACTTGAACTCGTTTGGTTAAGCTCGACTCAAGCTCGACTTGTAAGTTAATTGAGTTGTGTTCGAGCTTAATTGATAACTCTAGTTTGTAAACAAGTCGAGTTTGAGTTGGATGAACTCAAGTCAATTACACTCGTTTAACACTAATACTTATTTTTTGTAATTTCAAAATGGCTTAAATAAAAATGTAAAAATTTTAACCATAAAATATTAAGGGACACGAGCTTAAATAAGCTCGAGCTTGAGCTAGAACTCGGTTAAGTGAATTGAGCTCGAGCTCACCTTATAAAACTTGAGTCAAGCTCGAAGTGAGCCAAGTCTAAGTTGAACTGGCCCAGCTTGAGCTCGGCACACTCGTTGTACATCCTTACTGGCCACAGTAGCGCATCATCAGTTCAAATATTTCACCTAACCAACAAGCAACTCAGGATATAAAAATTTAAACTTCTAAAACCAATGATATAAAAATGAAGTCTTGAACCCAATCACTCAGGCTGTTAATTCCCTGAACTGGTCAATTCAGTTGGATTGGTAAAAAAAAACATTTAAAAAATCATTTTTCATGGAAACTAAATAAAAAATCGTCAAAATTAATTAAAAATAATAAAATCTTAAAATAATGATAAATTGACATGTGCCAATGTGGAACTGAACACCAAATCAAAATCCCTCGATTGAAACCGATTCTGATACCATTGTTTTAAAAGAGTGAAACAATAATGCAATGTATGACCTGGCAAAAATGAAAGGATAGAACACAAGTTGATTGCCTCACGGAAGATAGCTACACATGGTTTTTGGGGTCACAAATATTTGATAAAAGGTGTGGAGAGTGCAATCTCTCACGTACACACATGCAAACACACCTATATACGTATATTTGTGAATTTTGGAAGAGAAATCTCCTGGCCTCTTACAACTTATTGTGTATTCAATCACACCCATCTGATGCAATGTATGAGGTGATTATGGTTGCACGGAATACAATGGCCAAGTACTTTGGATGAAGGGAATGAGTAGGAAAAGCGGAAAAAATGAAAGGGAATGATCATCCATTCCTTTCCCTGCCAATCTATCCATTTTCGAAGGGATTTGAATTACATTTAAAACTCATTTCATTTTCCTCCATTTTTTTTCATTTTCCTTGCATCCAAACTCAATTATTAGTTCTCTCTTTTTTTCATTTCATATTAATTAGTTATCCAAACACAGGATAGACCTTTCTTTCCATTCATTTCTTTCTCTCTCCCTCCATCCACGCAGACTCTTACCTCAAGGATAAAGGCCAGACCCATTGATTTTTTGTTAAAAAATGATTTTGCGTACAATATAACCATCTTAATATATTTTAAAAGATCATCTTTGATTCAAGTTGTTTTAATAAAAAATATTGATTTTTTTTATTATCATGTCATGGAGCATGTTCATTTTTTATTATAAAAACACTATTAAAATTTAACATAGAATCCACTTACGATATATATTTTGCGACAACCTATTCTTAAAGTCATATCAATAAGGTTAGATTGTAAAACAGAAACCTCTAAAAATCAAAATCAAAGGGTCTGTTTTTTATATCTTTTATATATATATATATATATATATATATATGTGATTGAAGATGAAAGGATATGGCTGCCTTTTTTGACGGAGAAGGACTGCGGCCAATAAATCCGGACCAGGGGCGGAGCTAGGTTTTGCTTTAGGGGCGAGCCAAACGGGCCAAGAGGATCGTGGGTCGGGCCAAGACGATAGCAAGTTGGGCCAAACGAAAAAAAATTATTTTTTAATATAAAAAATTATTTTTTCAATATAAAAAAAAAATTTCAACGCTCGCTCGGGCCATGGCCAGGGCGGGCCAAGACGATAGTGGGTCGGGCCAAGACGATAGCAAGTTGGGCCAAACTAAGAAAATTTATTTTTTAATATAAAAAAATTATTTTTTCATAATAAAAAAAATATTTTTTCAATATATTTTTTTTTTTTCAATACTCGCTCAGGCCATGGCCCAGGCGGGCCCCTCCCTCCCTCCGCCCCTGCTAATAAGTACCCGTATGCTTACATCAATATTAATATCAATCTCACTACAAATCCCATCCCAAATGAAGAACTAGGAAATAATTGACATTGACTCCAGGATCGAAGAGATGCTACAAGTAGGTTGTCAAGGTCTCAAGGATATCGTAAAATACCAAGACTGAAGAATCTGCTTCAGCATAAGATGAAATAAACGTAGATTCGCTTCATGGACGATTGCTTTTACTAGATCCAGCTACAGTAATCAAGATCAAGACAAGGTGATTCATTGTGTTTCCTCTGAAATGTACCACGGCCGGACTCGCGGACACCCAAACACTTGCACAATCGATGTTCATGCTTTACGAAGAAATTGGACCTAACAAGCATACATTATTCGTCAGAACCGCCCTACTGGACACGATGCCGGTCCGACTTCACCTGAACCACCTTGGCCGAGGTGCTGTGAATTTCAAAGCACTGTGGGCCGACACAGCCTGTATTTTATCTTGGCACCATTTGAAGGCAGGCCGGTGAGGAACAGGCACTAACATAAAACCATGCCTCAGTTTGGCACCACGCTGCTCTCCACAACCGCAAATAGAGGTACAGCTGGCTTGATTCAGAAACATGCCAGCAGGGCTAAAGGGGACACTCATCATCACCCAGGAACAGGAAACCCAGTTGCATTTCTAAGTTGCAGAATGAAACAGAGAAGTGACGCGGAAGAAGGAATAAAATGAAGCATTAATAAACAAGACCGAAAGCAATGGAAAACAGATAGTGCAACCACAATGTAACAACTGTCTCTATATTCCCACGATTTTTGCCCAGCACAGAAAAAGAAATACACTCTATTTGACACTAAAATCATCGTTTTTTGTATGAGGCCCGTTTAACCAGACGTAGTAAAACAAAGATTCTGCATCCGGCAGGACACCACCATAAAATCTACCAATCCTACTTGTATAACCAAATAGAAGCCGTTTGGATACTATCTTATTACACATTTTGCTTAGTATGAAGTACAGAGAAGTCGGCTATAAAAAGTAATTTCGTATTTACAGGGTGAAATTCCACAAGGAATAAATCGTTCATATTTTAACTCGTCAAATTTCAAAATTGAATACAAAAATTTCAAGTGGCCGCAGCCATGGCATCTAGCCTCTTGCAATGATAAGAAGCAAGAGGCAAAAGTGATAGGTGAAACTCTTTGAAGGGAAAACCTAAACAAAAATTCCTCAGACTAGGGAAAACTCTCTTTTTTTACACTTTCCTTTTTTTAGGATTAAATTTTCCTCTATCATTTTCCCTTTTTTTACCATTCTTAAATTTAACTTTCCCATTCTCCTCCTTCCTTCTACTGGATTTGACACTCAAGACGCCACTAGAACAGATCTTCCCTTGGCCTTTCAACAGTGCTGCCTCAATCTCATTTTCCTGACCGACAATTACATACTGCTTTAGCATATCAGGATTCAGCAAATAATCCTGCTCTTCCTCGTTCATTTTCTCCTGCAAAACACATGGCAAAAGGTTACATGCTAAAGTACCTCAAGACATTAAATAAAGAAACAGTCATTTCATATCAGAGCATTTCTATGATTAGTTGCCACTTAAATAACCAACTTTCAACGGTCACATCAATTCTATTCATTTTACAAATGTCAAAGATTTCATCAGATGGCGCTAATGGATTTGCATTGCTAGCAAGGCCTGGCAGTCTACAAACAGTGGAATGAGAAAGGTACGCAACAGATGCATTATCCTATGGAAACAGTAGAAAAAACCAGACGAGCATCACCACTTACAACAACTTGTTTGGCTGCATCATTGAGATCATCCTCCACAGATCTGCTATCAGGAAGCATAACAACCTGCAGAGCCAACACATACACTGACATAATTCAGGATACTCTAGAAACAAGGGAGTCATCATCTATGCAGAATTATTAATTTTGGAAAATGGAAGAAAAAATTTGGTTCCTTTAGGAAATATGGACACCACAGTCGACACTTAGTAGCCAACAGACTAAGTTAGCCAAGTAAATGAGGCATGAAAAAAATCTAACGTGCATGCACCTATTGTGACAAAGAGCATTTTAAAGATTAAACTGAGATGCACACACTCACCTCTCTTAGCCGAGGTAGGGTCGACTCAATCTCTTTTGTTGCAAGTCCGTAAAGATAGCGGTAAATCCTCGTCATAACCTTAAAAATGCTTGCAGTAATTTGTTCTCCGGATAGCTGCACGTCCTTTGCAAACCTATGACCTTCTCTACAAGGCAGAGGAATCCGCACTCCCTACATAACCAAGATAGGAGCTCAGTTGCAAATAAAACACTTTTTGTATATAATCCTGCAAGAGCAAGTAACTGAAACTAACCTTGACATATGTGAAATCCTGGTTCTGTAAGCCAACGCAAAGCAAAATAATCTTGTGAATGTAATCCAGTTCTACTGGAAGCTTGCTACCGAAAAATAGATGAGAAAGCGCAGGCACAAGATCCAAGATCTGACACCATACAAATGCAATCATAGAACAGTGAATAACAGTGACTTGAGAAACTTCTATGAAAAGTTTAAATTGCAAATTAAAGAATGAAAATGATGTTCAAAATGCAAAGCTAAACTAACACTACCAATTCACTTTTATAACCAAATCTATCAATGAATTTGAGTAACAAATGAAAATGCAATGTGGAAGTTTCCAGAGCTAGAACATTACCCAAAAGCAATTAGCAAACAATGCATGGAATCAACTTACAGTGGCAAATGTATATCATCAAAAAGGCACGAAAAAAGGGCAAAAAATTCACGCAATTTGTAACCACAATAACAGAAACTGCAGATGGAAGCTTAGATAAAGACTTCTAGGTCTGCCAAATGTTAGATGTGTAGCCTCTGACAGCTGGACAGCCTCACATCTAGTGTCAAACATACATCTTGAAGCACACGCAAGTATATATAGATCTATTCACTTGTATCAAGAACTGAGAGAGAATACACTATTAAAAATCATAAATGTAGCTTCCCCAACAAACTGATAGATGTATTGAGAATAATTTAGTCCACAACAATAAGGCCATCGTTTACAGTACACCAGAAGCACCCACTTCAACCTGTTAGAAATCATGGATATAATATTTCGTTGGCCAAACATATCATAAAAATGTTAAGCAATCAGGCTTTTGGACATTCAGATATAAATTATGATTTTCATGAAGTTCTGGAAAGATTTTGCCATTACCTTTTAAGGTTAACAACAGCTACATATGTGTGCCCCAGGCACATTATTCAAATCCTGATTTCTACTAAACAAGCCTGTAGTTTTTTTTCTATCGAATAAGAAATATTGCATGGCTTCTGGACATATGTGCAAGAGCTCTCTCTCTCTCTCTCTCTCTCTATATATATATATATATATATATATATATATATATTCATATTTATTTATTTATTTATTTCTAGCATGCCTAAGTTCATGCACAAGCATGCATGCATGTCCTTCCCCCATTGACTGGTTAGGAAAAAACATCAAGACACTCAAACCAGAGCACTTTGGTAACTAGATATGTTGAGTAGAGTGACATCTTAAATCAAATAATAGATTGGCTATGCCTATACAAGTTTGGATATTTTGGCAGGTTAGCTTCAAAATCCATGATCTATAAAGACTGGTAGATTGTTCCCAATTTCTAAATGGTAAAAAGCAAGTGAAAGAGAACCCCACCAAATGAAAGTCCATTCGGTTGTCAGTATAAGATTCCAGCCGCTTCATGTCATATGGGGTCAATGTTGTAGCCTCTAGCCCCAAAACTCCATTTGAGGTGCTTGTGGGTTCTTTCGCCTCTGCACGTATATCCTTCTTGGCACCAACCCTGGGTTCCAAAATCCTGTGTGTGAAAAGATTAGCATCATTACATCACATGACAAGCAAAAATAGGAAAATTTATTCAATCCATACCTCAGAGCAAGAGCTGGATGTAGAGAGCGGAAGCTAGATCCTAATAGACGGATAAATCTTTGCCGGAAATCTGGAAATAGCAACAATATAAGTTACAGCTTTCAAGTGTCAATAGCCCAAAAAGTCATTTAATCAAAAGCACTTCTCAACCTTGATAAAAGGGATCAAGGAAGCCCCACTCATTTGCCCCATTTAGTTCAACATCATCAGTATTTAGCGGCCTAAGCATCATGCAGGAATGCTCACCAGTCACAGCATTCTGATTCACCAAAAAAACAACCAGGTACTGCTCAGATCTAACATACAATAACTTAGAAAAAGGAACGCGGAGAGAGAGAGAGAGAGAGAGAGAGAGAAGAGTAACTGGAATCTGGGAAATGTAGAAGGGCGCAAATTTGTTTTTTGCCCAAAAACCATAGAGACCCCAAGTCAGGCCAAAAGAGACGCCAAGGTAATGAAGTTTCTCCGGACGCCTCTCCTGAACATGGACAAGCAACGGTGGAAGGTTGGCTCTTGGTTTTATGCTTTCGTCAAGCAAAGAAACCTGCCAGATGTTGGATATAATGTTTTGTATATCAGCAAAATCATAGGTAAACATTAGCTAACCACCACAAAATACTTATTAATGAAAATCGTACAATACAACAGTTTAGTGAGTTCAAACTTCTAGGTTTTACCTAAGACTGGCCAAGATCTAGTTTACTCTGCCGATGGGCATAATCATATAGTAAAATCTAGTTGATCAGGAGAAGGATGTCAAAATAAGATCAAGTAAAACCACAAACCACAGCAGCTTCTTGAGTATGTGTTCACCAAGATGGAAAAACCATGCACCATAGGTGACTCCTATGCTAAAGCCACTCTTTGGATAGAAGAAAATTTGTCCCAAAAAAAGATGACATTAGAAAACTGGTACTAAATACCTACAGTTACATGACCAGGGACCAGATCCACCATGATATTTCCTGCAACCTTTATGAAGACAATATAGCAATCAGATTGAGTGGCTAGGTTGCCGGGCCTTTGTTTTTGAACACAACAGACATATTTCTAGCTTTTCTCAAGCCAGGGAGGAAAAAAACAACATTATCTAAAAGGTCAGAAATTGAAACGTATAGGACCCTAAAAAAGGAAAGAAAACATTCTCATTGAAGGAACAGAGAAACAAACTGAACTAATGGAAAATCATGGTAGAAATGCTAGTGTGATTGCTGACTACAACTATAACGCTAAACTTTACAATCAATAGGTAGATAAAAGCAAAAATATAGGCTCTTAAAAACTGTAAGCTAATGCACAAAAGCCAACACCAAATAACTGTCCAAAATGAGACTGGATCATGCTTTGCAAACATTATTTTTCCAATTACCTTTTCTGCAGCTTCTGTAACTTTAAGAGACGCATTTTCGAATTCATCATACTTTGGATCATCGTATTCTGCTTCACTGATGTTGGTCAACTGCCCTTCATAATATCTGCATTGACAAAAAAAATGCCGGTGGAGAAAATAAAGAAGACAGTAAGTATCTTGGCATGGAATTACTGGATTATGTACCTCAGGCAAACTATTATTCTGCGGTCAGACTCTCTATTATAAAGAATTCATGAGCAATAATGATTGTGAACATGAATCTTAGTAGTTGAAGGCACTAATCGGGCCTAGGCAATGGACATTCAAAAAGGCCTACTTGGCAGCTAGGCAGGCCAAAAACAGTAAATGAAAGAAAAATGCATGAGAAAGAGAAGAAGAAAAAGAAAAAAAACAAGAAAAAGCAAAAAAACAGAACAAAAAGGGTAAAAATAGGAGAAAATTTTTATTTTTACTTGGGCAACTAGACGCCCACGTGGCTGAACATGTGATTGCTTAGGGCCTAGAGGCACTTTCGACTATTAAGACATCAATATCTATTACATGATTTAGCTTACTAAAATTGAAAATCACTATATCAATGTGTTGTAAATAATCCAAGTCTTCAGCAAGAACACCCATGGCTTTAGGTAATATGACTGTTTCTATGTGTCCATCACATCCTTGGGCTGGTTGGTTCTCAATTCCAATGATAGTCCATTTCTCTTACGGAACTATGCATGTATATATGATTATACATGACTGTACCTAAAGAACATTAGCTAGACGTTAGCTGCTTTTAACTGTTTCGGCACATAGATAGCTTCAATGCAGCAATTCCATTCTCATGAACTCATTGGATTTTTTGGATTTGTTTTCTGCATAATTGGTAATACTATCCTACCAGATGCATTGGTATATTGAAAACTAATCAGAAACTACAGTCAAAGTAATGTTGAAATATTCCTTGTTTAGATATTGATCCAAACATTAAGCATCATTCTACAAACCCAAATAGTTGAGTAATGCAAATTTTCTTACTTTTAATTGGTAAAATTTTCTTATTTGTAATTGCTTTCTAGCAAGCTAAAACAATTTTGTAGGCCATCCAAACAAATTTGTCCATTTATCTTTCTGACATACACGTGAAGGCTCATGAGCCAGCATGAACCAAAGGACCTATCGACAGTAAGCCCTTCACCTTGAACTCAATAAGAGCTTCCATTACTTCTTCTAACATCTTCCCAATTAAAAAAAAAAAAAAATTAGCTAGACTAAAACCTTTTTCTATTTCACATCAACTATTGCACCTCGGATTTGCACAAGGTTCTTGCAGATCCTTAGAAGCCGGGTCAATGATCAAGCAAGAAAATGGGCCTCCCACATACAACATAGCAAGTGAATAATGTTTAGTGTTGGAGGAATTTTGCGGTCACGCTGCTTTCCACAACCAGGAGAAATCAGTCGGATGTTGCTAAAGATAAATCATTCAAACTTCTCAAATATGAAAGACTGGCATCATTTTTGCAAGTAACATATTATCGTTCAAAATAGTTTCAGAATATTATCATATTGGTTGGGGAGGCACATTGAGTTGAAAAGTTGAGGACCTTGACAGCAGCGCTTTAACATAAATATTGCAATATTTATTGTTATGCTATATACTTTAAACACATCTCTTTATATTCTTTACTTTGTTTTTAGGAAATTTCTAAAGGAAGGTATTTCTTGGAAAAAGCTCACGGGTCCAAAAAAATATAATTATATAAAGAAGTAACAGAATGAATTATGTGAGCTTTTACAAACTTCCTTCCAAAAGTACCTGACATTCAAAAAAGAACTGAAACTTAGGAAGTAACAACGTATGGAAAATATAAAACTTAATATAAACAAAGGATTCTTTCACAAAAGGAAAATGGACCGATAGCACTGAGATATTTCATTTTTAGCAATATTTTCAAAATATAGCTCTCCAAGAACATACATATATCTAGTTTTCAGCAATAATTCGGTTGATTCCTTAATGGTCCTATTTTTTGGATTAACACGCCACTAAAAATAACAATGATTTACTTTATTGAATTTTCACAGCCTCATATTTCTAGAAGATTTTTCTTAGAAAACCAAACAGTTTTTTTGAGGGAAACACTACCCAGAAAAACCACAAGAAAAGCCATGTTAAAGTAACACTTGTGGCTGCGTCCTTTTAATAAATGGACAAATTATAGATGTTAAAACTTCACTAAACATAAAATAAGGTTTTCAAAAACAGTAAAAAATTGCACCCTGTGGCTGTGACAACCATGTGAAAGGAACGGTCAGCAACAAGCTCGTAAGAATTAAAACAAAAATGAACGAACACATTCATGAAATTTTCAGGAACATGTCAGTACAAAGAAACAATTATCTCACAAGAGAATACCTGGTTACAAGATCCACAGCAGCAGAGCCATATCTAGACTACAAAAATATCAAAAGTAAACAATAAGAAAATTTCAGAAAGTGAATAAAATCAAGATTGATAATGTACATCACAATAAGATAGATACCCCAACTATGTCTGGATGGACAGCAATACGAACAATTCGAGCTCCAGAAAGACTGGGAAAAGCATTGTCTTGAAATTGCTCAGAGAATTTCCAAGGAATTTGATCTCCAGAAGGTTGGCTGCCATGACTTAAGCTTTTAATGACCGATTCTCGAGAAATTTGCCCTTCAAGACATACCTATTGGAAATCACAATTGGTTAACTATGAAAAACAATTACCAAGTAAACTGAAGAATCAGTAAACTTGATGCATATAAAAACAATTTTCACAGTGTTTTATACATGAACATGAGTATCTCTATATTTTATGAAAGATACCACCAAACAATTTTAAGGATGTTTGTACATGAACATGTGCACCTCTAAATTTTATGAAGGATACCACCAGTACATTTATTAACAAAATTATTATACTGCAAGCAGAAACATATGAGAAAAGAACTATATATCTATACTTCCAGAATGCATATGCAACCACAAACAACTATTGGGACAACCTCAGTCCACTAAGAACAGTCAACTCATTGATGGCATCTCTAATATACCCAGTGTTATACGTATCGTACGATACGTACCGTACCGTTTGGAATTCCGTATCGTAAATGGGGGGTGTACCGTCCCTGTATCGCACGTATTGTGCGATACAGGGTCCATATCGTATGATATGGTATGTTTTTCATATTTAATATTGAAAGATTAATACACCTCAGAACTTTCATTTTGGGCAAGGAAAGAGTGATTGCTTGGCGGGTAGAGGGCTTCGACACCCTGTTTTCCCACCAACCAGAGAGGGATAGAGTGATTGAGAAGAAAACTAGGAACCCCTCCGCCCGATCGAAGGCTTGTCGGAGGGAAAGCGAGGGTTGAATGAGGGTTTCATCCGACGACACCAGAGAAAGAGAGAGAGAGAGACTTACCGATGGAGGGAGGCCAGAGATTCGCGGGAGCTACGCCGGACAGTAAGGGGAACACCACTCACTTGCTCTCGTCAAATTTTTTGTTCAATACGTTGGTTTGGTTTCTTCTTTGTTATTAGTTATTATTTATTACATAGGAATGGATCCAACAGACATAGACCCGATTCCGATCCGTGGTTGTTGGGTCGTGACCCAACTAGAAGTGTCTCGAAGACTACAAATGTGAAGGCATGTAAAAAAGCAAACATGCCTTTAAAATGCTAATGTCTTGTTAAAATCCTTATAATGTACAAATATCCTTATAATGTACAAATGTGAAGGCATGTAAAAAAGCAAACATGCCTTTAAAATGCTAATGTCTTGTGTGTATATATATATACACACACACAGACACATATATAATATATATATACACACATATATATATAATGTAGTTGGATCTAAGTTTAGATGAAATCCTTGGAACAAGAATGAGATGCATTTTGATATATGACCTCCTTTTCATCAATTCCTATGTTTATGAATATTTGATGATGATAAACATATTATTATTTATTTTTTGTGATTTTTTATGAATTTTTCAAAAAAAAATCTATTTTTCTGATTTTTTTTAAATACGATACGATTACGACAAGTTACGATATTTTACGATACGGCGTATCTTAAAGCCAGACTGATACGGCTTACGATACGCTTTTTACAACATTGAACATACCTAATGCAGCCCATGTACAAGAACTCACAACGCCATAGGTGGCAGGTCAAGTGAGAACCATCATATTCATGACATATGTATAATTTCAGATTTGGCTATTATATGTCATTTTCAACTTTTAATTTATTTATTTTTCTTACTTTAAGTGCTTGATAGAGAAGGGTCTAGAGGTCAGTAGGTACCACCAGTTCCCATCCAAGAGGGCGGAGAGAGAGAATTGGGCTGAGAAAAGGATGATTTTCATGCCTGAAACTGTAGGGCTTGTAGTTTAGATATAAGCAATACTGAGGACAAAGAGAATCCAGGAACCTATATGGCAGGGTAAATATTTTCTCTATTAAAACAAAAACATCACTTCCTCCCTAGGTTTTGCTTGAAAATGCACGAGAGAACAATGGACTATGATGATCAATAATCATCTTATTTTCTGTACATTCCTAAGATCGAGAATGACAACCAATATTAACTTGAGGTGACTTCTCTTGAAAGTTTCTACACATGATAGCTACTAACTTATTGAGCACAAGGTAAAAATAAATTTGATGTTTACACAATATAATTTCCAGATACATCCAATCCATGCAAGCACAGACACATTCTGGACTTTAACAGGACAGAGTATGCATTTAGTATTAGGGGAACATGAAGGAGGATCTCAATACAGCAGATGAGTTGCTCAACTGGAGAAGGCGAGGAAAGTTATAGGCACATCCTTTAAACTAGAAACTAGAAAGTCATTTATCAATCATCAACTTGGCCAGGTCAATGTCATTAAAACTAGCTGACTCAGAAGAGGCTAAGTGGCTAACAGAACCTGTCCAACACAGGTCATGCTTTCTTTGAGAATGGGACCATTCATCTGAGGCCTATCTAAAATGAGTAAACCACTCTCCACCAGCCTAATTCCAAGAAAGATCTTCAATTAGCACATAGTATGAAAACTAAACACAGATAACCAAAAAAATCCTGAAAGTTGTGTAATGTACCATCTGAATAAGGTAACAAATAATTTAAACCAAGGCTTATCCATTGAATATTAATAGAACTGAACTCCAGAAGAAAAAAAGGCGAAAGTACACTTTGCTCATCGAAATTCCAAGATTGATGCTTTTACTTCCACTTTACAACACTATATATCATTTGAGAAGTTGAAAAATGCCAAACATCTTTCTGTGAATAGCTCAGTTTATGGAGGTGGAAAAATGAAAGAACCCTTTAGCAAGGTATGTGAAACCAAAGTGTCTTCCATGAAAATAACAGTCACACTTACAATGAAAAATCAACCCTGCCTAATTCAAAATTAAAGTATATGCAATCAACAGAAATTTCCAGTCTATACCATCAAAAACATTAAAATGCTCATTCATTGAATGATTAAATAGATTCACAGACACTGCTTTCTCACTGAATAGATCCATCAAATCATCCACACGAAATGCCTTCTTATTAAATACTTCATTTCTTTTATCTTGAAAGCCAATGCTGTACAAAATAAGCTTATGACAACTACCGTGTTACCACAACCAAATTACCAACCTGGATAACACACAAAATATCAGGAAGTTGATTTTTAGATTCATCCACTTTACCTGTAAAAATACCATGAGTGAGAAATGAAACACGAGAAACTGAATACCAAAAGCAGCAAACTGCAAACCAAACTTACCAAGCATTACAAACAAATGGTGAGCAGGGGCATCTGCCATCAACTGCAAGTCATTTGGAGAGTTTTTGTAGTGAGATGAGACATATAAAGCCATCATCCTCTGCAGAAGAAACAAAAAAGGTAACATAAGCATAAAAACAAATAAATCAAGGAAAAAGCATAAAAAAATCTTTAAACAAAACAATCTGGTATTGTTACATTACCTGCAAAAATATTTCACTTTCTTTGTGGTAAGAAAAAAGTGTATCCCGATTCACATAGTAAAGATCACACTCACTTGGAGGAGGCAGTCCACTACAACAAGAGACCCAAAAAAAAAAAGATGCATAAGCAATCAATCATTCGGCAATAGTAAGTAATATATTCCATACCAACCTACTATTTAGACGTGGGATCTGGTTAGTAGCATCCAAGCAAAGAAGTCCATGAAGCCAGCTTTCGATTGGATCCTTTGCAGCATATCTAATAGATTCATTCAGCTCTATTTTTCTGAAAAGTGAGCCTAAAAAAAGCACACATCAGATCTCAGCAACAAAGTTCTTTTGTCCATGTTTATGAACAAAATCTGTAAAGCATCGTAATGGATTACATAAGAAGGCTAAGTAACATGATTACCCATCACAGAAACAGAAGCATATGTGTCAATGATATAAAGTGTGCAAAGTAATGCACACCAGTCAGACCAATCGTTAGATGTATGTAGCATAACCTAATGAGTAAAAATTTGTAAATTATTTTTGTAATTTAGAAAATGTGAAATCAAACAGTAAAATCAGACAAGCACAGAAAAAATAAGCAAATCAAGAAAATCAAGAAAAATAAAGAAATTTTTCCTTTTTTATGAAAAGGAAAAGGGTTATAGTCTCATAGATAAAAATAATAAAGTAGCAAACTAACAATCAACAGTTTCACATTCATGATCAACCTGTTCAGCTTAAACTTCTAAACATGTCTTCTTTTTCAGTTTCTCCTTCAAATTCCATGTCACTCCAACACATACTGGCCTCTTGTGCACTTTCAGTGCCCATTAGCATATCTTTTCCTCTTGAAATACAGCAGCAGGTTCTTCATCAACCCATGCATTCAATACATTCAAGTGCTCCAAGATTTTAGGATCAACCTGCATTTTATGCTTTTCTATTTATGCTTTCCCAATTGTTTAGAAAGTGAAAAATGCATATATCATAAAATTAGCATATATTGGAAAAATAACGTAAGAAACAAGTGTATATTAGTTTATTAACTCTATCTCAGGGGCATATTGTATCAACATATCCAAGGTCATCCAACCCCTTTATCCTCCAGCCTATTATTTCTCTTCTTGGCATGGATTTGTTGACAGATGCACCAGTTCCCGCCATATCCACTTGCACTGCATGTTTAACTGAGAATTTTAACTTCAAAATTTGTTAGGTTTGGGCAATCACTCCTAAACCTACTCTGCCATATATCTAAATATAACAAAACGGTCTCAGAAAGCAATAAGTAAGCAAAATGATTATAAAAGATAAATCACAAAAAAAGATAGATTTAATTAGAAGATACCTAGTCTTTGTTGTCTTATTTTGGATGTCTACATTTCTTTCCAATTTCCATGATTCCATGTCTTTTTCGGCATAATATTTACAGCTCTTTGCAAGTGGCATCTTGCATGTCCAGCTTAACAACCCAATATCTCAATATAGTGCAATAATTTCCTATTCGCCCCTCCACTTTTAAATGTTGGCGAGGCGAACATCATAACTCATCGATAGTGTGCCATATAAGTATGTAACTTATATCCCTTGAGATGCTCTCTAATAGCCACTTTTGTTTATCTATGGCTTCACAAAGGTAATCCATAGCAGGCTTACACTCATAATACCAATTTCAACACTTTCATTATAGATAGACTGATTTTGAATAGCTTCACATGCGATTACAAAAACTAACTGTCAAGCATAACATTCTAACTTTTCTTACTTCCATCTTTATGCATCCAATATCAAGAACATTCATTAGATGAAAAGGTTCCTGCTTTACTATCTTAACACAGAAGGGGAAATGCATGACACTCATACATAACATAAGATAAAATTTAGAATTACTAACCAGACAATGATTGGTCATCTTTCTTAGCCAGCAAATGATTCTCTGCTTCCAATTTACTGAAGAGCTTCAAAGACAAGGACCGACCAGTGCCTTCATAACTTCAAGCAGGAAAACAAACTCAAATTAAATCAGGGAATCTCCCAGACCCCAGCTGCATCAAACCCCCAACCAACTAAAATGAAGAGATGTTGGAAAAAAGGAGCCAAAATAAGGTTCAAATGTTCACAACCCAATAACAACAAATTAGACAATAACCAATTAAATGGATAACAAAACTTTAGTAACAAATGCTTATCATACCCATTGACTGTCGATGAGAGGAAAATCATGTATGGCCCAAGTAAAGATGTTACAACTGGTAAAGGAATTGCAGCAGCTTCATCAATAACCAAAAGCTCAACTTGAGATAGCTTTTCATGGTCTTGTGGTTGTATATACTGTTAAAAGACATAAATCAATTGACTGCACAGAAATTGTAAAGCAAAATAAATAAATATTATATATATATGAGAATTCTATGTTACCGTGTTCTGGATGTTGTCAGATAGTTAAAAACTAAAAATTCATTGCTAAAGCACCATGAATCATTGCTAAAAACACTATGAACTGTTGTTGCATTGTGATGGTTATTTTTTAGTGATAGATTTTTAATTTTTAATTATCCGCCATACAGAAACATATATATACATATATATATGCCAGATAACAAAATATTTGACAACCATCAGTAAAAACACCATGCAATGGAAGCACTGGAAATGGTTTATGTTATACCAACAGTTTATGGTGCATTAGCTACGGCTTTTAAACATTTAACCATCCAGCAACATCTAGCTGCAAGCAAAGGAGAACTCTATGCTGCCAAGTGTCAGATGGCTAAACATTTAAAATCCATTGCTAAAAAGTTAAAAACACCATGAATCATTGTTAAAAACATCATGAACCATTGCTGCATCATAAACTATTGCTAATGCTCTGCTTTTTGGTGATAGATTTTTAATTTTTAGTCATTCAGCAACATCCAATACGGCAGTATAGAACTCCCACATATATATATATATGCTCCTCTTTGGTTAGGTATTGAGAAAACATGGTCAGTTGCCTATTATTAAAAAAAAAAAAGACATCTGCTAGATGTATTTATCATGTTGTGAAATTGAAAGACATGTATCGAACTAGGTAGTATTGAATTTTGATACTTACTGTATTTCCTTACAGGTGATAGATCAATGATACACATTCAACCAAAAGTTCATCATCAAAAACCCAAACTTTTTCAAGTGTGGTCCACGATAATACTTATCTACAGGGTTAGATTTCTCAAAGCACAACTATGTTTTGCCAGGCCTAGCAGAAAGTAGAACATAGACACATAGGAACCTGGCATCTTATCCAACCTCTCTCTCTCTCTCTTTTTCTCCTTCTGTGTGTATGTGTGTGTAAATATATATATACATATACAGTACAGGAACCTAGAAGCATCTTATGCAATACCTGAATTGTCTGCCTATGTTGCTTAAAAACATTTACTCGTATGGTTGCATTCTTGTAGTCCGGATTTCGAACCAACTCATAATGAGTATGCTCCTGTAAGTCAAGAAAAGCAAAGAATCACTGTCCAGCACTAAAATCTCAATTCAACGATGTTTCATGTTCTGATTAGGACAAGAAGCCAAACACAAAAGTCAGCTAGGCATTTAATATTTACACACATGCACCTTTTCATATAAAAGCAGAAATTAGAAACTGCACATGCGAAAGCAAAAAAAAATAATTTGTTTATGAGACTGAACTAATGAATATATGACCCAATAACACCAAACTCAAGTGAGAGTTTAACATCACATGTAATAGACTGCATCTATTATACACCCAAAAAACTAATAATATTTAGTGTTAACCAATTCTACGCAATTGGCACAACCAGAACGACCGAAAAAAATCAGCTTGTAAGGCATTGGAAATCTCCCGAGATAAAGATCCTAATACAGTGGCTCAGTAGTCAGTAGCTCAATTCCCCATAAAAAACCAAGTGTAAAAATATGCTATGGTCATATCATACGGCAGGATGTTAGAGCAGTTCAGATAGGGTTCAATTATCTAGACAATGTCATAGGTGTAAAACACAATATAAGTCAACAATTCAGCAAACAGAGTCTCAAGTGAACTGAGGGAAAAGTTTGGACAGCAAGTAGGTACACAAGAAAAAAATTCCCATCATATAAAATATCAGAAACAAAAAATAACAAATATTTCAGAAAAGGCCACCAGTAACGGTCATCCACCTTGTAATCCAATGCTTCTAATCCTTTAGAAATAAATTCAAACAAAGTCTTCAAGTTTTCCGGACTAGGCGCAGTGACAAATATATTTGAGTACCTGAAAAAACCATCCTTTCAGTTAATAGGAAAACAGGCCCACAAATATGTGTGCATGTGTCTGCATACATGTACTCGTGCGTACAATTCCCAGAGAGAAGATTACCCGCCAGCAACTGCCCCTGCAATTGCAAGTCCAAGAGCAGCAGATTTGCCACGACCACGAGCAGCAGTTAAAGCAACAGTCATCCGCAAGGACTTCTCCAGAATTGCATCAAGGAAACTAATAACAGCTTTGCCCTGTTGAATACATACCGTAACTTCTTACATGGGGAAAATATTTGTCTTTACCTCCTTGGAACAACCATATAGGTTACAACCATGACTATGAAACACACCTGATCCAAAGTACGGCATTTTCCTATCAAAGGTCCAACAGGAAAGTCATCATGGAGCTGTTCTTTTAGATTTTTCAATTCCAACTCTGATTCTGACAAGCCTCCAGAACCCTGTAAAAGAGTATGAGGTTGAAAATTTAAAGAAGATATATATATATATATATATATATATATATATATATATATATATATATATATATATATATATATATATATATATATGAGAACATCATAATAAAAGTGATATAAATGACTGAGGTGACCTTATCAGGTTAGTTGGTTCCAACCATGGTCAAGAAAACAAAGCTTGTCATACAACAAAAAAGGAGTATCAACTATGCACACAAATAGAGTACAGACAGCCAGGCAACAGTTGCTGGATTTCTAGGTCACTGGCAATCAAGGACCTGAAGTGCCAACAGGTCAGATGCCAGCAGATTCAGACACATTGCAGCAGATGGGCTTAACAAATTTTTGATCATCACTTGCATGTTAACAACTTAACATGCTGACAAGTGACCACAAAGTCAATCACACTAATTTTGAATAGACCATATATACTTTCATACATACTTGCCAGTTGCCACCATACAAGCTTTTCAAGAATTTTACAAGGAAAACCATGAGCAATGTGCATTGCAAAAAAAAAAAAGCTAGATGTTGAATTGACAGTTGATAGATCTGATCAAGAAGTATGAGAGTTGTTAACAAAGACAAACAATCAAACATCAGTGTAGAAATCATAACTGTGTTCAACCATTAATCCATGAAACCAGCCGCTAGCCAGCAATTTCACATGATTAAAGTGTACATAAAAAGAGATATATGTGCCCGTGCATAATAATTACATGTATATGCACATGTATGATGCACTATGTGTAAATATACAACCTATAAATATTTAAAGAAAACTCAGGCAACTGGAAATTCCTCTGCATTAGGAACTTACCTCAACTGCAGGCACTGGAGTTATTGACCACATATGGGATGAAATTGGTAAAATATTCAACTCATCATCCATAACAATGCATGCTTCACACAAAGCAAGAGATAGAAGGAATCGTTCATTGAAGCGTGATGCGGCACATGGGTGGGCCTCAGTGCGGAACCTCTTATGTACATCCTGGAACAAAGAGAATGTCAAAAATAATGCTTTGTCCCGCATACTTCAGATTAATTCAATTTCAGTGTTGCAGTCTATGCCATTTATGCAAGTCCCTTTTTGTTCATCAATTTCAACTTTAAATTACTGTCAAACCAACAGGCCTTTCTCATCAAACATATTTTTGACATCCAAAGCAGCAGTCAGTTAAATTGTATGACAAGAAAATGAGTATGCTCTTGGTCCCGACTTTGTAAAATTCTGCTTAATCTTAGCATGTATTGTTTTCCAGATATATGGATGCTTCCTGACCATGTATTATCTAGCAACATGTGCATTAGGATTACGAATTACCAAAGAGCAACAAAAAACTATCTTAATGAGTCTATAGGAAGGTTACCGATCATTTTTTCCCATGGATGCCACCAAAAAATTTTGAAATCAAGTGAGCAATCTTGGGCTGCATATTCACAACCCACAAGAAGGATAACCAGTGACATGATGGAGAAAAAAGATTTAGTAGACTACAATATCTCAGCAATTTCTTTATGGAATATTGCTTTTAACAAAAGGTGCCAATCAGGAAATTTTAAGGCTGAAAAGGATCTCACTTAATGTAAACAATTACAAAAATGAATCTCCAATGGTCTTAATTTCCACATTTTCTACACGTCCACATATTACGTGAGCTAAACATCAAGGCGGACTCATTTAAGGCACTTTAACGTTTATAGCTTATACCACATAGGCAGCAAAACAAAGAAAAGTATGACAAAATATAAAAAAAAAGTGAGTGTAGAAATAAAGTATGCAATAGGGTAGAAGAAAGCACACCTACGTAACGTGGAAAACCCTCAACACGAGGGAAGAAAAACCACGGGTGAGGAGGTCTGACGCCCACTAGCAGCCAGACGCTCTCTCTCTTCAAAACTTCATTAACTGAAGATTAGGGTTTACAGAGACTTAAGTAGTCCTAATTAGGACAAACCAGATCTGGACCCGTACAGTAAAGGACCCGTCAACACTCCCCCTCAAGTTGGGCATACATATCAAACATGTTCAACATGGATACATTTCTCTCAAATGGAGTTACACTTAGGGCCTGTTTGATTGCTCAGATAAAATTGAAGGAGCGGTTGAAATTCGTACGGGCGGATGAAATTTCATCCGCCCGACACAAAAACCATCAAACGGGGTGAAATTTCACCCCGTTTACAATAAAGTGAGCGGTGAAATTTCACCCGCCGAAAAGTCCGAGCTCACAGCTCGGACTTTCGAGCGGGTGAAATTTCACCCGCTCGATGTCTTCCTCCGCAGTCGACGAGCTCCCTCGCAGGCATCGGGTTAGGGCTTTCCGGAGATGAGGCCATGGGAAGCAAGACTCGACGGTGAGGCTGTTAATGGACACGAACAGAGTTTGGGGTTCTTCGCAATGGCCGCCGAGGAGTTAACCCGTAGGCTCTCGAGGTAAAGGAGCTTGCGGCGAAAGAGGAGTCCAGAACCGGAGATGGGAGACGAAGAAGGGGAATTGGAGGACTTGAGCGGCACAACAGAATGGAGGTCAGGGATGGAGTAAACGACGAGTCGAGGAATATCAGGGCTTTGGAGGGAGGCTGGTACTTGCGAGGGAGGTTGGAGGAGGAAAGGGATCCCCATGACGTCGATGAAGTTCGTGGTGCCAAGATTGAGAAGTCAGTTTTTGTCAAATCTGCAATAAATTATTTTTTTTTGGCATCCCTTGGTTCATCGCTTGGTTCGCTGGCCCTCTGTTCCACAGTTTATGTTGCAACCAGCTGTGGCACCCGGATTCGGAGCAGGCGAGGCAGAGGACGGGATGTGGGGAGCAGTTGGTTGGGGAAGGTGTGGAGAGAAAACAGGATGAGGAGGGGGAAGTTGTGGAGAGAAAACAGGATGAGGAGGGAGTGGGGAGTTGCTGAACGGCAGCCTCAATGGCGGGTGGGAGTTCTGAAGCGGAAACTCATGTTTGAGGATCAAGTTGGTCAGGTTTTATGCCGCTTGTGATGAAGTTCGAAGTGCAGAACACTTGTTTGATGAAATGCCTGAAGGGTCAGTTTCAACAAATTAAAGTTAGTTTATGTTTCCACGGATGCTGTAGACAATAGTACCAAAGGGTCAGATTCAGCACAGCTATTTGCAAAGGGGATTTGGGGGTGTGACCTTAAAATGACATTTCCAAGCATTTATCTGACCCATTTTCATGCCCATCTGTATAACAAAAGCAGGAGGATGATTTTGATGTTACTATGTAATATTGCAATCAAACTTGTACTGCTTGACGGAATACCCTTGTTGTGAATTGGATTAGAAACTGCTACAAAACCGTTAGTATGCACCAATCCTCATCTTGCTATCCATAGTGCAAGAATATGACATATTCATCGCATTCTCATGCAGTGGCATCACTTACTAACAATTAAGCATTTTAATATAATACTTCTGGTGACTACAATACATTCTCATGCACAAGAAGCACGTAAATTTCTTCTTGTGTATCAAACAAGGTTAAACTTACCACGTTAAATTGTTCATGTGTATCAAACATGGTTAAATTTACCACGTTAAATTCTTCTTGTGCATCAAACAGAGCCTCAGATTGGAAGAGGGAAAAATTTCATCCTGTAAATTTTTCCAGAAAAATTTACCATGGTAAATTTACCACGTTAAATTCTTCCTGTGCATCAAACGGGTCCTTAAGGCCTTGGTTAGGACATCAGCAGTTTGATCTTCAGACTTCATGTATGGAAGTATTAACTCCTTAGCATCAATTCTTTCTCTGATGAAGTGACGATCGATCTCCACATGCTTCGTTCGGTCATGAAGAACAGGATTGTTAGCCAAATTAATAACCGACTTGTTATCGCAGTACATTCTCATAGGCCCTTCAATCTCCATTCTAATGTTTGTAAGTAAGATCTTCAGCCATAACAATTCTGAAACTCCAGTAGCCACAGCCCTATATTCAGCCTCAGCACTTGAGCGGGAACAAACATCTTGTCTCTTACTTCTCCAAACCACTAAGTTTCCTTCCAAGTAGACGCAGTATCCATAAGTCGATCTCCTCGTGTCAACACAGCCTGCCCAGTCAGCATCAGAATAACCTTCAACTTCAACAGACTTTTGTTGCACATATAGAAGTCCCTTCCCTGGACTCCTCTTCAAGTAGCACAAAATTCTATCTACAGCCTTCAGGTGTACATCAGTAGGTGCATGCATGAACTGGCTCATCACATTTACAGCAAAGGTAATATCAGGTCTAGTCAGAGTGAGATATATCAATTTTCCAACTAAACGCTGATACCTCCCTTTAGCTTCCACATCCAACGGTTCTCCATCATTGCTACCAAGTTTATGTCCAGCATCTATAGGAGTAGAGGCTGGTTTGCACCCCAGCTTTCCTGTCTCCTTTAGTAGATCCAAGGTATACTTCCGTTGATTAAGTACAAGAGTTGTACTTGATCTAACAATTTCAATACCAAGGAAATACTTAAGCTTACCGAGATCTTTTAGATCAAATTCAGTAGAAAGAAAAAATTTTGCTATCTCCTCCTTATCATCACCTGTAACAATCATATCGTCAACATAAACCAACAGTAGGGCAACTTTGTTTACTACCTTCTTTACAAACAAGGTATGATCTCCATTTCGTTGTTTGTAGCCATGCTTTTTCATAACCAATCTGAGGCGTTCAAACCATGCTCGTGGAGACTGTTTTAGCCCATACAAAGCCTTCTTCAACTTGCAACATTTTCCAAGTTTTTCAAAACCTGGTGGCATGCACATATATACCTCCTCTTCAAGATCTCCATTGAGAAAGGCATTCTTCACATCAAGTTGGCACATCTCCCAGTCCTTCATCACAGCCAAAGAAATAATAACCCTAACTGTCTTCATTTTTGCAACCGAAGCAATCGATCCCATACTTCTGACTGAACCCCTTGGCCACCAAACGTGCTTTGTATCTCTCAATGTTTCCATTTGGTTTGTACTTCACAGTGTAGACCCATTTTGACCCAACCAAGTGAGCAGCTTCAGGAATATCAACCACCTCCCATGTTTTATTTTTGTCTAAGGCATCCATCTCTTCTTTCATCGCATGAGACCACTTAATGTCTCCTTGAGCCTCTGTAACATTCCTGGGAATCACAACAACATCCAAGGAGGATACAAAACATTTATAGTCAGTGCTCAATCTAGAGTATGATATGAAGTTACCAATAGGATGTTGTGTACATGACCTAACACCCTTTCTCAAAGCAATGGGAAGGTCCTCCTTTTCTTGTTCTGTCGAATGCAAGCCTCTTTCAACTGTTTGCTTCTGAGTATGACTTGGATCATCCAAGGAAGAAGTAGGATTGGGATTTAGAGTAGCCTCTTCATTATCAACCATCTTATCATCACAAGCTTTCCTTCTTGAATACACATGTCCAAACATACGAGTACCCTCTTGTTCGGTCACCATAGGAGGGACATCCTTCTCCACTTCCTCCTCCTTCTTTCCCAGTTCATGTGCCTCAGCAGATATATCCTCTTTATCCTTGTCAAGCACCTGGATATGAGGAGCCTCTTCACGCCTGTATTCCATAAAGTCTATAAACTGAATTTTCTGTGTTGGAGAATACTCTTCCTTAGATATATTCTCCTCCTGAAGAGGATTCGCACCAAAGTAGGAGACATGTTCCAAGAATGTGACATCTTTTGTGACATGAACACGACCAGTGGTGGGATCAAGACATTTGTACCCTTTCTGAGTAGACGAATACCCAAGGAATATACCTTTAATGGATTTGGGATCAAGTTTCTTTACATGTGGGCTGTGGTTATGAATGAAACAAACACATCCAAAGACCCGAAGAGGGAGATGAAAGGGCTGACCATTTCCTGGAAGCATAGAGTAAGGAGTATGACCTTTGAGGACACGACTAGGCATACGATTAATCAAGTATGCACTAGTAAGAAGGGCATCTCCCCAATAGTGTTTTGGGAGATTTCTTTGGAATAAGATGGCTCNAACTGACGACACTCTTCCTTCGTCTTCTCTGTCCTACTGACTGCTGACATCAAGGCTGTGGCAACGCGTATAGGGAGCCGATAAAGACCATCAGACGCCAAACCAATCCCAATCCTCTTCCCTGTCACCAAGTCCTGCAAAACACAACGTTGTTCAGAAAATATAAGTTCACACTTCAGTTCCTTGGTAATCTTACTAATAGATAACAGATTTAGGGGAAGATGTGGAACATGCAAGGCATCATGCACTAAAAAATTATTCAACAAGGAAATACTCCCTTTCCCTGCCACAGAGGTAAAGGAACCATCGGCAAGTGATACACGTTCCTTTTCCGACGAAAGCTTGTAGTCATGAAAAAGTTTGGGGTTGCCAGTCATGTGATGAGTGGCACCACTATCAACAATCCACTCCCCTACATAAGAAGTACCTTCTGTCCCTGAAACAGCTAATGCCTGGTTGCCTTTCACATCATCTGATTTCTCTGTAAGACCTCCATCCGCCTGGCTCAAATATGCTCGCAACTCACGAAGCTGCTCTGCGGAGAAAGAACCCTTCCTATCACTAGGGCCTGTGACAGAAGGTTCACGCTGCTGCTTACTAGCAGAAGGCCGCCCCTTACTATTCTTCTTCTCTGGATGCAAGTCCCAACAAAAGTCTATCGTATGGCCCAGTTTCTTGCAGTGAGTACATTTGCAGGAAGAACGGGAGTATCCTGTAGACGCACGACTGACAAAGGCAGACTGTTCTTCCCCTTTTCGGTCACTGGAGACCAGCTTTCTCTGTTCTTCAGCTTCAACGCGAGCATACACATCTTCAATGCTAAAGGATTCATCAGAGTTAAGGATCTGACTCCTTATATTTTCATAGTCGTCATTCAAGCCAGATAAGAAGAGGAAGACCCTATTTTCCCATTCTTTGGTCACGTACTGCATTTGATCTTGAGGACACTTCCATGTAAGATCAGAGTGGTAGTCAAGATCCTCCCACTTTGATTTTAAGGCGGCATAGAATTCAGCAACAGAGCGAGTCCCTTGACGCAGGGAATACACATCCCTCATCAGTTGGTACACACGAACTTTCCTCTTCTTCTGACCATACATATGCTCCATGATAACCCACATGTCCCTCGCAGTCTTCTTGCGAAGAATGAGAGGTTGAATATCTGAGGAAACAGAATTTATAATCCACATTTTCACTTGATTGTCTTCAAGATACCACGTATCCCAAGCTATACTTCCCTCAACAGGTTCAATTTTTCTCCCATTCACATAGGCAATGCGCCCTCTCCCAGCAATCCCCACAGTAATCGCAGCGGACCACCGTAAATAATTCTCCTTATTGAGTTGTATGGTGGTAACTTGAACCGGTACATTGTCCATCCGAGTAGACCCAACATCAGATACGTTGGTATGGACGGTGGAGGAAGAAGACGAGTCAGCCATAAGCACAGATCAGAAGCGGCTGTAACGAGGTAGAACAACAGCAGAAGTGGCAGGATGCGGCGGAAGCGGCAGAAGCAGCAGATCGGGTGGGTAGATCACTAACAGTGGCAGCCGAAAAAACTGAGGAACCAGAACCACTGACGGCGGCCGGGAGCAGCAGACAGGTCGCCGGAAATCGCTGACGGCGGCGGCAGGAAGCAGCAGACAGGTCGCCGGAAAAAACAGGGGAAGTCACAAGCGACGATGGGTGGATCGGGCGGCACTGGGCGATGCTCCTGGCCACAGGCGACGCTGGACGTTGCGTCGGCGGCGAAAAAAACAGGTCGGACTCAGGTCGTGCGACGATAGGTAGAGGGACGCCGGGCGGACTCAGGTCGCCGGAAAGAGAACTGAGGGATATCGCCGGAAGCAGCGGTGCTGACCTGAGGCAAAGCGAGGGAGCAGCGGCGCTGAACGCTGGGCGTCGGGTGTCAGGCGTCGGGCGTCAATCGTCGGGACGGTCAAGGTGCACAGTGTCGGGCGATATGCGTCGATCTGGTCCGTGCGATGAACAGTGATCAGGAGCGTGTGAGGGTGAACAGTGCCGGATGATGACTTCTCCAACACGAGCCAAAAGAACGAATAATGCCGGAACTTCACGTCTCTGATACCATGTAGAAATAATGTATGCAATAGGGTAGAAGAAAGCACACCAACGTAACGTGGAAAACCCTCAACACGAGGGAAGAAAAACCACGGGTGAGGAGGTCTGACGCCCACTAGCAGCCAGACGCTCTCTCTCTCTTCAAAACTTCATTAACTGAAGATTAGGGTTTACAGAGACTTAAGTAGTCCTAATTAAGACAAACCGGATCTGGACCAGATCCGGACCCGTACAGTAAAGGACCCGTCAACAGTGAGAAATACACCAACTATATTATGAAGGAAGTTCTACAAGAAGAATGCTAAAAAAAAAATAAAAAAGAGAAAAAGAAACAACAAAATGGGCAGCCTGACAAGCAGACATACTGACCATAACCATCGTATAGAGACTGGTAAGGGATGTGAGTGAACTGAGAAGCAACACGACCAAACCTCCACCTTCAACAGTTTCAATTGTTCTTGCAAGGATATTTGGAGTCAATCCCTCAAAATCCTGAAAAATGTTTAGGTCAGGCCTTCAGGGTTAAATAACAATCAATAATCAGTAAGAAGAGTTCACAGTAAAATATGATGCTTGCAGGCCTATAAGTCTCTCAGACAGTTGCTACATCTTCCACTAAGCCTTCAGCTCCCAACTGACCAAACAAATCTTACCGCCTATGAAATCCCAGCAAGTGGCTAAACTCATACCTAAAGCCAAATTTTCTTTTTTCTCTGCCTAGAAAGATGCACTTAGTAGGACAACCTACTCTAAAGCATTGTCAGCACTTACATGAGTTGGACCTGTTAATGATCGCTAGGTTTAATCTTATAACTCATCAAACATGAAAATGCAAACTCATGTACCTCCACAGGGATTGAGGAAAACAAAAGAAAGCAAGAACCCACACCCATGTTCTCAGTTCAAAAGAATATTAGTTAGCCTCTGAACTGAAACAAGCTCAAATGGGCCTTTTTCTGCGATTGGTACATTGTTGACAGTTGCAGAAATAGGATTTGAACATAAATGCTTGTAAGCCTAGCTTTTCGTGGCTTGTTTCTCCATCCCATTTTACGAATTCAAAGAGCACTTTACAGGATAAACATGAATGAGCCAAAAACAGCTTGTATTTTCATGCTTGTGCACATAGGGCTGAATTCTTGATGGAGAAAATATGCCATGCTATTTTCATGAAACTACCCTCTTGAACATGTTGAGGGAACGATGCAGTTTCTACATATGTGATCACAGATGCAGCAGCCCACACAAAGGCTTGTGCTCAATGCTCATCCACCAACTAGAAACTAACGTTCTTCTAAAATCTCAACAGATGCAAAAGATAGAGAACTTTAAAACGGCATAGCAAAGTGTCAAACCTGTAAGACGCACATGCCATAGGTACCTCCAAGAATATTTTCAGTCTCAGAATAATAACAATACCGTATCTTCTCACTGTCAAGAAACAATAGGTAGGAGTCCTCCTTCTCAACATCCAGCAGCCCACGCTGTCGCATTTTTTTAATCTGTTTCATGCGCTTTTTCTGATGACTGCCATAAGATAAAACACCAGAGTAAATGGATAACCAGAAAGTGCTCCAAATGGGAGTCAATATCTCTGTAAGCGTTGAATGTCTTCAAGTACCAACTTGAACCATGCACCTATAGAACAAGGAATGGCTGATTGTTCCAAATTTGGGAACGAACCTGAAAAAATCTGGCTGTATCTAGTACAAACTAATTCGTTGCTGTCAAGCCGGTTGTCAGGAGATAAACCTACATTATTTAAGACTTTAAGTGTTTACTCTTAGCACTTGAAGTATCATAGCTATTTGATAACTCTGCCACCGCGACGAAAAGAATGCTATAATAGTTTGGAATATTGTTTTGACTATAGAAAATGCTGCAAACTAAAGAAATGAAGATATAGAGAGAGAGATGGAAGGCACGTTATCTTATCCAACATCTAGAAACGTATACATTTGCTAGTGGAAACACTACGAGGCAAGTTGGTTTAGCCTTTTAGGAGCTTGTGATAACGGCAGCTGCTTTCGTACAGCCTCGCGTAACCATGCCAACTAGAACGCCACTAAATATAACAAGCCAGTGATAGTTTCAGTGTCTTTTCCTTGCAAACCAAATTATTTCTTATCTTGCTAGTTTGACTATAGTAGCGGAAATTAACCAAACATCATCAGACCACCGATTCGTCACACTCTTGCACCCCAAGTTCCGAGTTGCAACAAAGGAATGCCTCCTGTGAGTTTCGAAGTTTGATGTCCCTTCGGTTTCGGCCTCTTCCGCCAAACTCGGGTCGTTCTTATAGCTCGGTAGCAACTACTTTTCTAACAGTACTTCTACGCAATGGGACCTTGACTGCCGTTTACTCGTCGCCCTCAAGTATCTTAGCCAAGCGTATCTCAAAAATACAATACAAAGCGAAGCCATGTCGGTAAACTAACTCCCCCCAGGTTTCGATATGCCAAAACTTCAAAATTGATACTTACCTACTAAGTTGGAGGTTTTTCTTGTAGCACCAAAGAACTGAGGTCATTGGCTTCACCGTCGCCTGACGCATCATATGGTGAAGATTGACGATCTAACAATACGGAACAATCCATCATCAACCATCTCCACTTTACGCGCCCAGCATCAACCAAAGGAACAGAATGATAAAAATGTAAAATTCCAATGTATATGAGGGATTGGAAGTACTTGGTAATGGTGCTTGTCGCCCACGATGACGAACATGGAGCGATGGCATTTCTTCACGCCGTTCTCTATTAGGGTCCGAATCCGCTCGTCAACCTTCTTCCTCATTTTCTCTTCCTTCTATTCCCTGCTTCTGAACCACCTGAGGAAGCGAACTATGTACCTACCGATGCCCGGACTTTCGCGTTTGTGCTGCGAGCGGGGGTGGTGTGGAGATAGGAAAGACTCAGAGCCCGCAGATACAAGCAACTGCCGCACCCGCAACCTCGCCACTCTCTGGTTCTCCCGCTCTTTTCTTTGGCTCGGTGTCGGGGTCAAGTTTCTGGGCCGGCCGATTAGGGCACGGTTTAAAAATGTAAACCGCGAGTGGATCGGGTTATGCGAGGGTCTGAATCAGATCCGATCTTCAACCTGTCAAATGCATTATGCACAACATACACGCCCCGCTAAGCTTCGTTCTAACACCGAATTAAACAGAAACCCGTGAAAGCTTCCCATAAAAAATGGATAGACGAGAAGAAGACGAACAGAACACCGCCGGCAGTCCGTACCGACTTCAGCGGCCATGAGGAGCGAAAAAACGAACCCTCGCTGACCGAAACACACATCAAACGCTAAACGTAAACCTATTGCGTCTGGATATCCATCTCCCGTTCCCCGCCTCTACCTACACACAGGCGAAGAACCTCCGTTCTCCAGACGCAGTAGGGAGGGGAGGGAGATGATCAGGGGCTGCGACGCCCCCTCTTCTCCAGACGCAACAGAGAGAGGAGAGGATGGAGGAGGATAAGGCCATAAGGGCTGTGACGCCCGTCTTCTCTAGACGCAACAGATAGAGGAGGCAGGTGGGGCCTGCGCTCCAGCCTCTGTTCTCGAGACGTGAATTTGGCTTTGGAATCTCGTGATTATTGTCACACTCATTAAGACGGTAAATGATTCGCATCTCATGGCTATTGCCACACTCATTTAGATTGTAAATGGTTTTAAGTATGGCACTTAAGTTGAACAACATACCATAAACCTATCCAAACCTATAAACAAGCTGAAATCCTTGAAATATTAAAGTGTAACTTTGAAGGGCAAAAATTTAATGTCATGCCTGAAACAAGAAAGAACATCGCATTGCCGCTAACATTTTTCGGTATTTTTTTAGTTATGACAACAACATTTTAGATATATATTTAACTGTTTACGTGATTTGGTATCCTTCTTACCTTCTTCTAATGTTCAAGGGCGTGATTTGGCAAATAAAGAAGTGTATGGATAAGTTGCTGGATCTCTATTTGAAAATCGGATTCTCCAACAACTGAACTTTATTGGCAAAATTTTTCATTTACAGGCCTAGCTTTTGGTTACATTTTGAAATACGGACACTTGCTTTTGCCTTTTATCATGTTTAAATGACAATATATTAAGGCAGACTGTTTGTTAAAATATTTCACTGTCTTAGATAAAATACCGTAACATCCAAATCGTCATTCATAATTAATGATTACATAAAAAATTTAAAATTCTAGCTATAATCTTTAAAAAAAGGTAAAATTTTTTCAAGATAAAAATATTCAGTTGTTCGGTTTTTTGGCTACGGGACACTCTTATAAAAATTCTCATTTCTTAAGGGGCGCAACATATATAAATAAATAATTAGTTGTAAGAAATGTATGTAAAAATATATAAAAATAAATAAAAATTTTGTCGCTAGCGTGGGCGACTGCCCTCACTAGCTTATATATATATAATGAAACAAAAATCGAACAACTGAATTTTTTAAAACATTTTTAGACAAAATATAAAAATGCTAATATGATTGTATATACTACTTTAATATAAATCATGCACTAATTCAAAATATTTTTCATATTCTTGTGGAAAATTTTGCTTTTTATACTATTAAAGTTTTGATGTTACAAAAACAGTTAAATTTTTTATTATTAAGAACGTACGTGTAAGCCCAAAAGAATTAACCTAATATATACATTGCATATCAAATCACTCTTAACATCGTATTTGTAAGATTAGATTACACAAGAAGCACATAATATATATAACCAACGTTACGAGGCCTGTTCGGGAAGACTGGGATTTTGTACTTTTTTTTTTTTTTTTAGGAAACCTTCTTTATTATGAATGTTACAATAAAACCCATCAAAAAATAGTACAATTGATTTCTCACACTTGGAAACTAACCTTACCAACCTGTAACAAGAGTAAACAAATCATCCCGCCATTGGTGTACAAATTCATATCTGCATCTATGTCATATTTAATATACAACTGCAAGCTATCTCTAGTTTTTTTATGGCAAGAACTTCCTACTGCAAGCAAGATTTGCAATGCAAGATTTGAACTGTTGCTCGGTTTGAAGAGTTGGGAAAACTTGAAGCAAAAATAGGCCAAAATTCCTTTTATGAAACAGATTGGTCCTTCTTGCTTTGCTAGAGTTTAGATACGAGACCAACATAACTGAACAATGTTCATACCATCTACTATGAAACATAAAATTCGATATTGCTGCAAATTTTTCATTTTGAAAAAAGAAGAAGTTTTAGATCAGTTTGGCTTAGTGTACTAATCAATATTAAGAAAAAATTTGTTTTATGACTCTTTCGAAATTTTCATTGAGAATCCAGTCTTCCACCAACATCTAACATCTTTTTTTTTTCAAAATTCTTAAGGGAGGCCCTTTGCTTTGCCCCTGTCCATAAGCACTTCACTGATCTATTATTGTAAGACTTACCTTGCAAATTAAAACTACTTGTTCCAATGTTGCTAAAACAAATCAAATATGCTAAAAAGTGTTGCAGGCCTAAGCGCTCAATTTTCTACTCCTGATGGTTTCATAACTTTGTTTTAAAGAATGAAGCATACCCATAAAATATTGTATTACAATGTTTTACATAAATTCACTAACTTTAGAACAAATTGGGACAAACTGTTTTTGGCGCCAAAACATAAAATCCGATGTTTTTGCCATAAGTGTTTGGAAAACAAATCCTCTTTTTTCACATAGTAGTTAATTCAGTGTTTGTTTCCACTGTGCACCTCCACGTAAAAGGGTTCTTAGGATCTTAGCCAGATGAGCTTTGGAATTAAAATCTGAGGTTAATTGTCAAACACACTTTTAGTGTCTGAAGATGAAAGACGCGAACCAAAAGAACTAGGTGCTAGATATGTATAATAAATTGAACCACACATGTGTCAAGGTTGGCATCCTTTGTACACTTGGACAAATTTTTGGGTTTAGATTTTGGGCTTGGCTGGGGCAGTGAGTTGTTGCTTTTTATAATTGTTTATGCAAATTGAACATTTAATGGGTTCCTTGCATTGTATTGGCAATATGCATTGCTGAAACCCATTTGAAGCTTTACTACTTTGTGAATAGCAAGTCCAAAGTAGACTTATTTACTCAAACTGATTGGACGTTTGATGTGCATTTTGTGGTGTCTTGTTCTTTGATTGTTCATTTGAAAGAAAACCTTTAGTTTCTTATGTTTGTAAATTCTATATGTGCCATTTTCCTTAAAATAAAGGTTTATATCATGTGTGGATTTCTATTCTCATACATTGATCGTTCTTCTACGAACTTAAATCAACAATTATGAATATATGATGCAATTATCGAATTTTTTAACTAAATAATTTGAAATCATTGTTAGTAATAAAATATCAATATTTGAAATTTAAAATATCAAATATGATCTTTTAGATTTTTCAAGCATGTCTTAGAGATGAAAATGGAGAGTGTTATGCAAATGATGAACGATGTAAAAACAACCTTCTCAATAAAAGAAACGTTATTATTGTTAACGATAATGTGGTGACTTATAAGAGAACGACATCTATGAAAACAAAGATGTAATAAAAATATTGTTATCAATGAGTGTGGTCATCCACGTGAATTTGCAAAAAAATGAAGTTTCTTGACCTTATTGTAACCTGAGAGTTAAGATATAAAATCTAGCAATAATGATGTTACGAAAAATATTTTTGCTCAACAAAAGAAATGTTATTATTGTTGACGATAATTTTGCAACCTATAAGAAAATGATATCTATAAAAATAAAGAAACCAACAAAAATAATAATTGCATCGCTATCACCAAAGAAATTTGGCGACCCAAAGTTGTAAAGAAAATCAAAGATATCCCTAGAGATTATTGTGGAGAGACAGTATAAATATCAAATCAAACACTATGATCCTTAAGGCCATTGGTGCCTTCCGTAGTGGAAAACCACGTTAAATCTCATGCTTTCAATACAAGACATCTTCCAACTTTTCTTCAGGCAATCTTACTTAGAGCAAACGACTTTTCTTTCTTTCTTTCTTTTTTTCTTTCGCTATCCAACCGAACGATTACCTCCAAAGTTCCAAACCGGGTTATCCTTTCTTTTTCCTTTTTATTGTGGCAGTTCAGGAGTTACAGATCTAGTATTTTCTAAGAGCATCGTAATCATCGATACCAGAGGTATTCTTGCTTTCAGATATTGTGCACCGTTTGTTTTTTGAATTGCATCATTGATGTTCTTTGAAGAACTGGACAATTTTTTTTGGGTATCATCTTATACTCTGGTTTCTAGAGTCACTATGGCAAATGAAACTGTTTAGAGTTCAACGACAATCGTTATACTTTGCATTTGCAAATCTTTATCTTTCTTTTTTCTTGCTAAGCATACAAGTACTGCATATGCTGAGAGAGGTGAAGCATGGGAGGGAGGAGCATATGGGACAGTGTTGGATTTGGTTGCACAACAGATGTTCTTTACATATATACTTTTGTGGGGAATGTTCCACCCTCGGCTTGTTTCCCTTAGTTTGGGTTTTAAAGTTTATGGTAAATCATCATGATCATCAAGTTTATTCGTCAATTTTAGTTTAATGATTTTCGCATGGGTAAAGTTTGGAAAATCAGTTTGTTTTAGTGCTTGTATGTGATTTTCGCGTGGTAAGGTTCGGTGGTGAAAGGCTGGATTCTCAATGGAAATTCTGAAAGAGTCATAGAACAATTTTTTTCTTAATCTTGATTAGTACGCTAAGCCAATCTGATCTCAAACTTCTTCTTTTTTCGAAATGAAAAATTTGTAGCCAATATCGAGTTTTCTGTTTCATAGCTGCAGACGATATGAGCATTGTTTAGTTATGTTGGCATCAGATCTAAACTCTACCAAAGCAAAGACCAATTTGTTTCATAGAAAAAACTTTGACCTATTTCTGCTTCATTTCGGGGTCGGCCTTCACTCTGTTGTTCTTGGCAGCACCCTGTCTCTAGTGTTGAACCCGGCCAAGTTTTGGGAGAAGGAGACCCAAATGGCCCTGCTCCTCCCTGCTCAGCTTCTGCGCCAACTTCATCTTTGGCTGCTTCATGGTCTTCATCCACGACGTCGACCTCTCTGACCACATATTCTCCAATGTCAACCCACAGCGTGATCCACCTCATCAGCCACCCCTTCAGCGATAAGTTGTTCGGTGATCAACATCATCCCCAACTTCACCCCTCACGCCCTCTCCTCCTACATAGCCGCACAGCAAGCGGTAATCCATGCTCACCTCTGCTCCTAGCTCGCCCTCTGATCCTCCTCCCCCATTTCCCTCTGCACCCGTTGCCGCGACATGAACCTCGAGACCACGAGGGGTAACGTTGGGGGCGATGCTCTGGTGGATGTCTTTGAAGTTGGCGGCGATGCAAGTTGGGTGGTAGTAGGGGAACCCTGCTTTCTAAAACGGCAGGTCGAGTTTGACCTAACCGCGCGCCTGGGTAGTCGGTGCTACTACCCGGGCCCTGATCTGGCCGGGTACTAGGTACCCGGCGACAGGCCGGCCCGGTGCTCAGGCTTATGAATCCCTTCATCGCTTTATCTATTATTGATCCATACCCATATCAAATCCGCATCATTTAAGTGGGAACTTGTTGGCGAGGACAAATATCTCCAAATTTTGCAAGAAGATTATTTTTTTTCCCCTTTCAAGAGCATATTTCTTACAACATTTTGCAATGCTTTTGATAGGATCATTCATGTGTGAAACTTGACAATGCCAACTTAAAAACTTGCATCAGCCTCGCCATTGATTGGTTTGCATGTGTAGCTTAGCTCTTGTGAATGGGATTGAATTTGTTGCAGGCAGATCCAGATCCAAGTTGGTTTAGATCACTTGCTAGCTTGGACCTCATTTTTTGTTCCAACTAGAACCCTAGCTCCTTATAACTCCACCCTAGGCTTAAAGGTTCTTTATTACAAAATCCAGAAAGTTGTGGTCGTACCACATTATGCCGAGCCCGTTTATTTTGGATATCGACGTTGAAAAATGAATTCATAACCGTAGATGTACTTTCTATCAAAATCCTCTCCTTCCAAGCAAGTTCCTCCTCCCTCCCTGCTTCTTCTTCTGTGAAAGTTAGTTCCTCACAAACATTTCTTCATATTATTATTTTACTCTTCACCTTCTTCAGCCAGGTAGCTGCTGCACATGTCATGTGACTCGTTCTCTCTTTCTCTTTCTCTGAATTAAGAAGCGGTTCTACATTTTTATCCCCCAATTAGTTTATATCTAAAACTACAGTCAATTCAATCGGGTTAGTGTGACATTTATTCGAGACCACGAGGGGTGAAGTTGGGGGTAAAAATAACATCAATGGCGACATATAGACAGTTTATATGCTAATTTAATTTAACTAGGTAGATGAGTGGAAGAAACTTTTTTGTCTATATGCCTGCCCCTTCTGAATTTAATTCTTCTAATTCATCCCTTGGTAGCGTCTGGTCCAACATTCTCTTTATACTTTTTTGAGATGGACAATAAACAAAAATCCCGGATTTTCGAGCGTTTTGGAATTTTAGATAAGGAACAATGGCACGAATTGAATTGAGTCTGGGGGGATTTCAATAGGATATCCATTCTTGTTACCTCATTCAGGTCGTCGAGAATTTAACTAAAATCAAACCATTCAACCAGTTGGAAGACACACTTGGGTTTTACCTTGTTACACCAAGCGACCAAGATCAACCCCATGCCCACTTAAAACCAGGTAGAAAAGAGGCACTGTCAGGGTTACGGATCTCTCATCATCTCTATTTACAGATTTAATTTAAACCCGTTTACAATTGTACATATTTTACATGGCTCCAAAAAAGTGAAAAAGAATGAATGGATCCAAACAAATTCAATTTAATTAACTTTACGTTATTTCAAAGGGAAAATACTCTTTTGAAACTTAGAAAAATGTTTCTCACGTTTATGGAAACCGTACATATTGATTATAATGCATTAACTTTAAATACAAAAATTAATTAAGTGGACCATGTTGAATTTACACCTATGTTTTGACTCAATTAAAAGAAAATATAAATTATGCAAAAGGGTGAGGGTGAGGGTATTTATTATTAGCTTTTGAGCAAGAACATGAAGTCTATACTTTATTAATTTTAAATACCCTCACCCTCACCCTTTTGGCAATTATAGATATTTTACCCAAGCTTTTGAGCAAACAAACCCAAGCATGTGGAGCAGGTGACGGGAGGGGTAGCTTTGTCATTTTAAAATGGATATTTTGGTCTTTTAAAAAGAAAATAATTAATGTGCCCTTTTTCCATCCATTTATTAAGGGGAGTTCTCCCTTTCAAGCGCAAGAAATATCTATAATTGCCAAAAGAAAGGACCTTCCTGCGCAAGAAATGTAAAATTACCAAAAGGGTCAGAAGCAGATTCCATACATTAGAAATTGGCAAAATTCTCAAACCAGATCGGAACCACTTGCAACCTTATATTTTAGCATCAGCTAATTTTGAATCTAAGATGTTTTTTAAGCACAAGGAGAATGCTCACTACGTGGTTTAACCCTTGCCTGTTTGTGTTTATGACTACTTACGAAAGAAGAAGTATATAGCGTGCAAAATGTATACTTGGAGAGGAGGAGCTCACAACAAAGTCAGTTGCCCAAGGGTAGCAGCTCATTCTCAGGGGCAATGGCATTTAATTGCTTCGTGGCTTGATAATGGAAGCATGGAGAAGGCCAGCTCGAGAGATAAGTTGTCATTGCTTGAAGAAACAGCAATGCAGTTTTCACTTGACTGGCCCTAAAATCTCAATGCCTTGAGTTAAATTAAAAACCCAGAGCTTCATCTTCAATAATTGACATTATCTGGGGTTGGGTATTACTGCACCACATTGTCAAGCATCTATAGTCAGGCTGTTTATGATTCCACCTCTTAGCTGTGTGCAATGCCACCAAAGATGCAAGTAGAAGTATGTCACTCTTACAAGTTGCCCTACTAACATTTCTAAAGCAAGCTAGACATGCCATAAATATGTCCACAAATATGCATATGGCCGACCTCAATTTAACTTCAATTGGTGGGAGTTGATCGCATTCATGAGAATTTGCATAGTGGATGTCGACTTACCACCTCCATAGTGCATGCGATCAACTCCCACCAATTGAAGTTAAATTGAGGTCGGCCATATGCATATTTGTGGACATATTTATGGCATGTCTAGCTTGCTTTAGAAATGTTAGTAGGGCAACTTGTAAGAGTGACATACTTCTACTTGCAACAAGGAGAAATTCGCTACATTAATCGTCACAATGGAGGTGGTAAGTCGACATCCACGATGCAAATTCTCATGTATGCGATCAACTCCCACCAATTGAAGTTAAATTGAGGTCGGCGCTTGCCCCCACCACTTGGCAGAGCAATCACCAAACGTTGCTTTTACATATAAGCAGCAGCTACTTTTATGACTTGCATTAAGTGGTCCAGAATTTGACCTTTAATTTCATCAAAATTTTCTTTTGATGAGGATGATGGATCTTAATTGTTCTGCATCATAAATTCATTCATGTATTGATTGCCAAGAGTGCAAGCAGTAATGGGTTTGAGTAGTTTACTATCGGTCTGGCGTGGATATTCATGATACATTCACTACTAACTGAAAATTAGTAGTGAATTGAGTAGTTTACTATCGCTTTTTTCTTCACATGACTCTAGCGGGGGAGCCATGTGAGTTGAGGTTGCGGTTTCTGCTCTCTCCAGGATACCTCCCCTCCCTTTACACACTTGACACGAATCACAAGCACTCTCTCCCAAACACCTGAAACTGGATCGCTTTTCATCTCCATCATCCACCAATTCTAAAGTGAATACTATGGTTTTGAAAAAGAAAATTTTCAGAAAATGCACGAATCACGGGAAAAACCAGTAAAGAGGAGGAAATTGGGAATGGGGACTGAAGATGGAATGAGTAAAGAGAGAATGAAGATGGAATGACTTAATTGAAAGGAGGAGAGAGAAATTGGTAGTTGGTAGGTTCTTTCATGTTAGAGAAGTAAGAAATGAGCTTTAGCTTTTCATATTTTCTAAATCAATGGTTAACAAAAAAAAAAAGAAGAAGAAAAAGTGATGAACGTTTTATTCTAATATTAGTTCATGTCGTTTCCCTTTTGTTTTTCTTCAAACTATCCATGACAACGGATCAAACAACCTTAATGAGCCAAGGTCACCATTCAGCCACTCTATGTATTCAACAATTCAACAAAATGTAATATTTTCTAAAATTTTCAACATTAAAAATGTAATTTTAAGTATAACAAATTGTGAGCCACCAATCAAAGTTAAACTGATTGGACAACTCATAATCAATCAACATAATTTTCATATTTATTTCATAATCAATCAACATAATTTTCTTGTAAAAATATGTGCAAGTTTAAATTTTTTAATTAAACTGCTTGTTTCTTATGTAATTCAAATAGTTAAATGAAAGAAAGTATGTTATGCTTGTTTCACCAAAACTAGGGTGTACTTTTGAAAAAAAAAAACATTTAGTAAATTAACGAGTACCTATTTTTCTTTTTTAATTGACAATAATTTGGCCAAACCATAACTTGTCTCTATTAAAAACTTAATTGACAATAATTTGGCCAAACCATAAATTTAATTAAAAAATTTAAACTTGCACTTATTTTTGTTGTATCATAAAACCATAACTTGTCTCTATTAAAAACTTAATTAAATTAAATAATTTATATTCCATATAATTAAATGACTATCTATCAAGGGCACTCGAGGGAAGCCTTCATCCACCGAGCGGCGCATGACCTGGCCGTCCCAAGTTGCATCCTGATCCGAACCCTCTCCACTATCCAGCGCGAACACCAAAGAAAATAAGAGTGACAAATGGTTGCATCCAAGCATCAAACACCAAATACTGACACCGTCCATTGGCGCTGCCCCACCATCCGTGGCCAGGCATTCTGGAGAGAGAAGACTAAATATGCTTATATTTAGTCTTAAGAATATAGAAAGCAGTCTGAGAAGTCAAAGAAAGCAGGAAAACCCCCTACTTCAACATGCATCATTGAATTTCTTAGAACTGCATGCACTGAAGGAACAGAGATTCATGTTCTTGATGAAGAGACAAATTTTAATGCACGGGTAGCTTCACTATCTGTAAGTATGCTTCTGTTTCATACCTTTTATATGATCTGTAGGCCGTAAAACCACAGATCAAGAATGGCTTTGAAAATCTGAAAAGTCTATAAAATGCTTGAAAGGCATGCTATTCTCACACATTGAATAAGTTCAATAAAGTTGAATAAATGATTAGATGGTGACTTTCCTGAGCTTGACCTCTTGATTTGGTGTATCGACTGATGGCACATTTTCCCTTTTGTTTCTTTTTGCTTTTTCATACTAAAAAAATTTCTTCTGGAACCAGTGAGATTTATGAATGAATGATTTAATATTCATAAAAGAAACTTGTATCAGCAATTGCAACTACTTGTATCAATGTTTTTGACAAAAAGTATTAGGGTTGATACGAACTTTATACATCAACACGGGATATTCAAATTGCCTGCTTGAGAGTTACACCAGAAACAGAAAGAGACTTGTTTTGTGGCTTCAATCAAGGTTTGCTGCTCAAAGTGCTTAAACTTTATCTCTCATGTTCGCTTGCTTGGGCTTTGCTGCCAAAAATGATTTCATCGTTGAATTACTGAGCTCGTCATAGTCTTGAATATTATTCTTCTATTCCTTCCTTTTACTTTCTTGTGTAAATATTAAGTTGATAACTTAGAATGAGGCCATCAGGTCTGGATGCCAACAAAATATGTACACCTAAAATCTCTTGAGTCAATTTTCGTAGCTTGCTTTATTATTGCACGAGCATACCGGTTGGTTTGGTTTGATTTCAGCAACTTGAAGGTTGGTTTTTAAACCGTTCAATCACAATTTATGGCTTATTTGCTCGTTCAGGATGCAAGACAAGGTGGTTGCTTGCTGGTTGCAACAGATATAGCCAGCAGAGGTGTTGATCTGCCAGAAACTACCCACATTTACAATTTTGAACTGCCTAGAACAGCAATTGATTACCTTCACAGGGCTGGAAGAACTGGCCGAAGACCGTTCTCTGACGAGAAAAGCATTGTCACCACACTTACAGTACCAGAGGAGCGTTTTGTATTGCAGAGATATGAAAATGAGTTGATGTTTAAATGTGAAGAAATACGCTTTGACTAAAGGTTCTTTCTTTGTCATGCTCATTTCAGAAATGTCTTTGACTCTGAAACATAATGTTTTTGTCTGGTTATTGTTTTAGTATTTTATGTGACAACTGGGGAGTTTCATCTTCCTCTTGGAGCTGAAAGTTTCCCCCAGTTGCTTCTCTGCTCATTTTTCTTTAGGAAATTGTTGATGTGTGCACTTACAAAATCCAGTCCTATTGTGACTGTGTTGCCAAATTTTTAGCAGATTAAAACTGGTTGTACACAAACTTCTGTCTAGTTATACGCGAATGATGTGGTAACTGGTAAAGAAAAGGTAAACTGAAAAGTGAAAATAGCAAATTATCACTTATTCACACTAGCTCCTATATTGACTGTTCGTGTTACACACTTATTGGACCAACTTTTCTGCTATTGAATTCAATTTTTTGTCTTTGTTAATCTATTTTCACCGCACATGTAAGCCACAAGTTAGTATTTTTGCCCTTTATTGCTGAACTAGCTGACCTATGTTCTCTTGATAGAGAAATAAAAGTTAGAGACTTTTGTCGTTTTTAAACTTTCAGCCAATTAATGAACTATAGGTTCACCTGTAGCTGAAATGATAAATAACTCTGCAGTTGAATACACTAACTGAAAAATTGCGCAGTGCACACAGGGATTGCTTTTGCGAGTTTTGAAGGAAATTCCCCATGCTACTTTCGCTCCACTCTGTAATCATCCATTTAAAGGTTTTTCCACGACTTTAAAGGGTACAAGGTGCCTCTGAAAGGCATAAGTATGTGGGCACGCATATATCCATTTATGTGTATATGAAACAATTATCTTGTCCTCGTGTTCATCATTTATTCCCAGCTACATGAGAATGATAAATATAAAGTGGAAATTCTTGTTCCTGTTAAGGGTCATCTAGCATCTCTTCAGTAATTGTTGCTAATCCTGGGTTTATTGTTTCTTGTCCCTTTCTTATGGAGACTCAAATATCATACCATATAAGCTGCTAAAATTGTTATTAACAGTTCATTATTCGTTGCAGGTTGAATTACTGATCGTTCTGCCACAGTGCTGCTGCTGCAGAAGATGGCCCAGCTCCATTACTGGTGATGGTAACAAGAAGATTCCCTACTTTCACAGGGTCTGCTTTCCTAGCTTCCTGAACCGACATTAGTATGTCCAGGCCCAGCGGACTTCCACACCGAACTCCCACATTTTACGGGGAACGCTTGTAAGTTTCATCTTGATTACCTGCACCACTTCATAGAGATCTTAGCGATAACCCTCCTCTGTTATCATCCGGCACAATCATCCAGTTTTCTCTTCTGTCCTCTAATGCCTCTTTTACAACCTTTCATTGTAAAAATCTATTTTGGATGGTGGTTGGTGCGTGCTGTGTTAGAGAAAGAGGTAGAGGGTGGGTATACAGCTGCTCTATCTTAACAAGGAAATGTTAGTATCTTTGATAAAAGAGAAACTGACGTTGCATCTCTGCTTTTGAAAGTCTGGTAGGCAAACCAATGAGACCCTGAAGAGTCCTTCCATTACCGACCATGGCTTCTACCCACGGTGATGAGAATGTTAGTCAAACCTGGATGTGACCCTACCATCTTCTATTATGTTGAAAGTATGTGATTGTAAATATTCTAGTGGTTGTTACTCCACTAAAACTCTAAGCGTTATATCTTGGGTTGAAGGATGTATCAGGAAGGTGAGGTGGCTTCACCTCTTGCGAACCGCCAAATCAGGCAAGAGGTCGAACACTCGAAAGATTAAAAACTCACGCATGGAGAGCAGCCAATGGAAGTAACGGTGCGTTTGAGAGTTGAGTGCCTTCAATCTGAAGATCGAAAATGGCAACTGGTTCGCTTGGAGTTATACTATTTAATATTTATTCGTCTAATGATTCCAGTACGGCCACATTTGGCGGATAAACTCGTATTTATCCTCACCGGAGTTTTAATACGAAACTAATTAGAAGGGAGTGTTTGGTTTCAATCCATGAATTTAGAAACCAAATGATCTGTAAAATCTTATGTAAGTTACAATAGGCAAATTTCAGTTTAATGATTTAGGATATCTGAGATTGGATGTAAAATTTTTTATATTCTTCAGCCTTATTTTCCAAATAATATGAATTCCTTTGTGTTTATCCTTAAAATATGGCGGATATAGATGGTTCCTTTGATCCGACAAGGTAGCTCAAGAAGCAATCTAATTCGATGAAGTTCTGATTTGATTTCCAGTATAACTGGAGTTTTAATAGGTATAGTTAATCTGGATATGGATATGAACTTATGATGTTTTAAATGCTTGTTATTTCACATGTGAATGTGATTAACAGGCTCACAAATTTGAACTTATAACTAGTGGCATTTCCAGTTCCGGGTCCACGTTGTTTCTAAACTTTGGGCTGGTTCACATTTGGATTTATTAGGATGCAACTCCATCACAAATCTTAATAGAATATTGCGAGGAACTAAAAAAAAGAAGAAGCAATTAAACATAGATGATACGCAATTGCATCAACTACTGCTTGGATTTGGATTTAATGCAAAGTGGCGTCTGGATTTGAATTTCATCGACAAGCAATATCTCGAACCCATATCCAAATCCAAAAGGCAGATTCAATATGTCTGGATTTGAGTTTATCTTTCGGATCTGAAATGCACACGACGATTCGGGGAAAAGATCGAAAACCAGTTCGGCCCGAACTGGTTTGGACGCAGAGCTAGAGTACGGACAGATCCAGATCTGATTCGAACAGTAAATCCAGAATAAACAAATCCAAAGTCCAAACAAAAGACTTTTAAAACCCGAACCTCGATTAGCAGTGTCAGATCGGGTCTAGAATCACCTTGTGACCGACCCGCAGCCCTGCCTAGGAAAACCCTAACTGTCAAGCGGCAATTCTCTTGGCTCTCTTGTTTGAACGAGCGCCTCCCCTTCTCTTTCCTTGCTCGTTCCCTCGCTTTCCTCCCGCCTCTTTCCGCCCCCTGCGGTTGGTTTGGGTTTTATAACGATCAATTTAAGGGTTTGTTCTCGTCCAGGAGATCGCCACGCATGGGGATGGAGGTAATTACTGAGGTTCCGGCCGCTTCTCCGGCGCTTGATGCCACAATTAGCGACTCAGAGGCGATATACAACGCGACCTTTATGATTCGGGAGGCCTTGATCCTCGCCACTCAGGTAAGCCTTTATTCGTCGCTTTAATCTCGGTATTATGTGTTCTATGAGTCACCGTGATTGCTGCCTGCTGTCGTCGTTCCGGTTTTTTCCATTTCTTTTCTCTCTTTTCTTTTTGTTTTTATCGCACTGTCACAGTGCGGTTGGCTATGGGAGAAAATATAAATTCTCATCTTTTACTGTTACTCCGTCCCGAATTTCGTTTCTTTTGGTGGATTAAGGTCTTGACTGGGTTCAAGCATCTTTTGTTTTTGTCCAAGATATGCTTTCTACGTGGTTTCTGCTGATAGTTGTTATCCAGGTTCTCCCACATTTTTTGGTTAGCTCTTGGTGGTTTTTTATTTCTATCGGGCTTTATTAAGATTTTTAGGGCATTAATTACTAGAGATTGACGCTGTAGGCTGTCACTTACTTTTCCTTTGCTTCTTTTCTTGAGTCAGCGTCCTGTTGAATACTGCAACTGGTGCTACCATACTATTGTTACTGTGGTGGTTGTTGTGGTTGATAGTTTTGGGAATTTATGGTTGATGTTACCTTATTTGACTCTAGGATCCTTTTCTTTTAGTTTATATGGTAATTCAGGTATGGCGTTCTAACGTTACCCATTATTTCGATTCTTAACTGCATTGTTCGTGGGCTTCTATTTTTTTCCGCATTGATTATATAGGTATCCACCTTTCGTTTGGTTCAGGACGAACTGTGACACTTATTAAATGTTAACGTTGATTAAATTCTGCTGATTCAGGGGGATAAAACGCCATACAACCAAGTGATAGAGGAAATCACCACTTATGATCCGAGTGATCCGGTTCAGGAGAACATGCTTGCGGTAGGTTGGTTCGCAGTGCTAGTGCAACTGTCTGAGACGTTTTTATTTTTAGCGTTTGCATATCACAACTTGAATATCTTTATACTTTCTTCATTAGATGACACTAAGGGCCCTGTCAGGAGCAATTTCATCAATCGATTACAATTACCACAAGTCGCTACTCTCTTTTGTAAGTCAAGTTTGAACTTATGTCTTTTGAATTTTCTAGTTGGCCAATTTAGTGGATTATCTTTTAATTGCTGAAAGTTTGCAGATATTTGACATGAGCATGTGGAACTGTGGACCTGACGTAGCTGATGCTTGGGTGCAGTTCATTGTTGACTTGGTAAGTAACATAGGCTTTCTATCATATGAATATATAACTATATTTGGTTAATTTATTCAAATTTATTTAGTTATTATCCTTTTTCTGTTTTTCTTTTTTGCATGAAGGCGGCTTCAAACAGTGGATTTGTTGATGAATGTTTGATTAAACTTGTCGGCAATTTTCTCCCTCCAACTTCTCTATCACTGACATCAATGTCGCTTGATAGTTTCACTACACGTTTGGTTATAAATGGACTGGATAGAAATCAGTTAATGGAGAAAACTGCAGAATATCTCTCGAGAAAGGATGAGATACTTCCTCGGGTGCATATGGCACTTGAAAGCATTATGCACTTGGTACCCAAGGCACCATTGAAGCTGGGAGCTTTAGTTGTCTATGGGATGCCTAAGAAGCACGAGCCTAAAAATGTACGTACTAAATTCGTTTTATCTGATCTATCCATGACATGATACTGCCCTTATGCTTTTTCATGAGTTCAGTCTAAAATTTTGTTTTTTTCAGTTCAATGTTCTTTATCTGGAAAACATGCTAAGATTGGAAAGAGGCATAATCGGGGAATACCTCAGGAATGATATTCTCAGGGCAGTGGTTTGTCGACTTGTGGACTTAGATGTGAGTTTTAAATATTTACAGTATAGTTTTACACTAATGCAGTGCCTACTAGATCTTATCTAACCAACCCAAACTAAATATGCACACACCAAAAGAAAGAAAGAGAGAGAATCTTTTCCATTATCATTCTTATGGATATATTTCTTCAACATGTGAAACCTTCAGGTGGACATAAAATGGGAAGATATACTAAAGGAAGACTGCAGCAAATGTATCTTTGATATGGAACTGGAAGATGGCGAAGAGAATGAAACTGAATCACAAAAGGGTGGTGCAGAGGTGTGTTTAATGTTATGTGAAGCCTTTGGATGCTTGCTCTTGTTTTTGTCCTCTTATGTGTTCTAGGTGCTACATATAAAAGCCTTCAAAATCGATGTTTTTCAGCAAATGTGATGTCTATTTCCATTAACTTTAACCTGATGATGTAAATTTTTCAGATATGGAAAACAAATCTAGGTAGGGAAAGACTTGGAGAAGTTGCTGATAAATTGGACGTTCTGATGGATGCAACTTTTGAACATGTCAAGTTGTCATATGAAGAGGGTCGATTGTCACAGGTTTGATTCCTGAAGCATTTTTTTTTTTGCCTTTTTTATATCTCTATGGTTCAATGTTTGACGATGCAAGTGAAATTACTTTCAGAATTTGTTTTGCTAATTGAGTAGAAATTAGATGCCTCTATTTTTCCATGCCTTTTTAAAAAACTTTGTAGAATTGAACCTGAACGCAGACATTGTTTTGATGGGAGTTTCAGCTCAAATTTATGATGTATGTGTTCTAGTACAGTCCTAGATTAATTATGTGCCTGAATCATGGCTCAACATTTTCCTATCAAAAGCCCAGGTACCCATAACCCAATGCCATAATGTTTTTTATCCTGATACTGTCAATGTTGGCAATAGTGGATAGACTGCTAACTTCATTGACAAACCGAGTCCTGTGACATTGCGTCTTTTAGGTTGTGACATTGCGTCTTTTAGGTTGTGACATTGCGTCTTATTGATGTACTGTTTCCTGCTATCTGCAGATTTTTGATGTTCTCATGGAATCTTTCCGATTATATGTGCTGAACACATCCAGGTCAAAATTTGCTCAGGTATTCTGTGATGTGTTTATGTGATGTATGTGCTTGTTCTCGCCATTGTCTATAGCTACTTTGATATTATTCAATTGGAAAACCACATCAGCAATTTTGATGAAGTTCCTTTCACGCTGAAGCTATTATGCTGCTCTTGCAGTTTGTGATGTTCTATGCCTGTTCACTCGATCCAGAAAAGTGCGGGGAGAAATTTGGCATTGAACTTCTGAATATATTTTTGAGTTGTTTTGAGCCTCGAATTACAAGGTACTTCCATCCTTTTTTGTATATTTGATGGCTTTTAGGTTAGATGCCCATGTGAATACTATTTAGGTAAAGGATTGAACTTCATGAAAATATTTTATCAGTATTTGTCAGGTTACTTGGATGTCTCATGCAAGGAGTGGCTTGTGGGATGTGGGCATTCCATGTTAAATAACATCAATGTGCAATATGGTACTTACGTTATGTGATTTGCTGATCTGTAGGATGAGTGCTATTGCCTATCTCGCTAGCTATCTATCCCGTGCAAGGTTCCTTTCATCCTATTTTGTCGCAAGAACATTGGATCGGTGAGGGTTATAGCTTTATTTTCCCTTCTCAAAGCGTGAGTTAACGGTATATTAGTGGAATAGTCGAAATTGACAGTCTGCTTGTTCCTGGTGTATTCTGAATTAGTGTGGGGAGGTGGTGCCTGGAATACTACGAGTCTTGCCAAAAGAAGTCCGTGGATCCTGAAGCTCATCAAATGTTTTATTCTGGATGTCAGGTACATTCTTTTTACCCATTTAGAGCTGCGTGCAGCGTATTGGTGTTCACTCACGTGGCATACAAATGTTACAGTGGTTTTAATGTACTCCTGTACTGTTTCCAGGCTGTGATGTATGTTCTGTGCTTCCGCATGAGATCACTAATGGAGGTTCCTCAGCTGAAAGCGCTTCTATTTCAGATGCCTCTCGATGTGATCCTTAATAATACCTTAGAACCGTTAAGCGTAGGTTATTGGAGAGGAATTAAAGTACTTTTTGGTTTTCATTCTGGGGCCAGGATCTGTTTATCTGGTTCAACTGTTGATATGTTTCATGAGATTGGTAATTTGTTCTACTTTCTTGGTAGGTATGCTTGCCGTCCATAGTGGAGGAGTTCCTGAAACAGGCTGATGGAGCCCGTCTATTCAGATCTAAGGGGACTCTACCTGAAGGCTTGCTGGACTCGCTGAACTCAAAGGCTTATGGTGGCATAGAAAGACTGGATATGTTCTTTCCCTTTGATCCATACTTACTGAAGAAGTCTGACAGGTTTGATCAACCATCACCAATCCGAGTTTTGTGATTTGCCCCATTAGGGCGATCGAAACCAAAAATTTCCAATGTTTTTGAAGAAGTTAAGAAGGCAAAACGGATTTAGTAGGTGCCCGCTAGAAATAGCCGAGTTTTAAACGTCGATTGGGAATCTTTACTTTTCTTAAAAATAGTAGTTTCCTGAATTTTGTTCGTTGATATGGACAAATTTGTGTTTTTCCTTTGTTTTGTTCCAAATTCTTGTAGAAATCTTCTTGACATGGTTGGGGTGGTTTATTTCAACAAGATTTCGTCCATGGAGTACCTGCTTGTAGTACCGCTGGTTACCATGACGTACACCTTTGCCTAATCTCAATATCCTGCAGATTCATCCGCCCTCATTTCACATTCTGGTCCATGGTGGACGCTAAGTACGAAGAAGATGGAGAAGACGACGATAGTGACATTTCCGATGTGGATACAAATGATGGAGATGCCGATTTATATGCAGGAAACGGTGAACTTGGTCAGAGCTTGACGGAAGTTGACATCCACGATTTTGAGTGCTCAATGAACATGATGTCAATTACGCCCAAGGATTCCTTGAAGTCCAGATTTGCCGGGTCGCCGACTTTACCAGAATTCGGGAGATTGATAAAGATGCCGGCGAAGCTTCGTCCTTCAACAAGTCCCGAGTGGTAGAAGATGCAACCGTTGGTCCGGGAAGAGATTTTTTATCAACCTGACGTAATGTCAGTTACACCCACGGATTTCTTAAAGCCCAGATTTGCCGGGTAAGCAACTTTACCAGAACTTGGGGGAAGAGCGAAAGAGGTGCGACCGAGCTAAGGACCTTCGACAGTTCCCTGACTGGTAAACTGTGCCAGAATTAATCCAGGAATAGATCTTCTTTGGCTGTATACTACCTAGAAACAAGAGAATAAAAAAAAAAGTGCTCTGTTGGATTCTTTCTCAGCATGCTGTGCAAGCAATCGAATCATATGATTGAAGAAAAAAAAACCCAACCAATCTACGGTTCTCACAAAGCAAATATTTGTAAAATTGTTTGACTCAACATTGTTATTAACTATTATACGAGCATGTTCGTCAGCTGGAAACCCAAATAGCAACAAGAAATCCTTTCGATGGATTGTTTCTCTGCATTCCAATTTTGTCTGATGTCTTACAAGCAGTGATTCTTGACGTGTCAAAAGGAATTTCACGGATCGTCGCGTTACGGTAAACATGTGACGTCTGATATTTATGACATACTTTACGTGTTAGCTTATCACGTGCTGCTTAGTTTGGCTATCCGTCTCATTCTCGATCTTAACGGATGTATAGCAGAAGGTATTGCAGTTTTTAATATATAAATATCCGGGCACCATAAATCGTAACTGCTGCTATTCAAATTTAATTTGCATTACTGTGGTTGGAAATATTGGTTGTATACTATTAGGTTGGTTCTACGCAACGGCGTTTATGATTTATTTGCTCACATTGTATCTCTGTATTGATTTTATTTTTGAAAGATTCAAGTGCCACCCTTTCGCCTTGACATAGTTGCCACTCAACCTTAAGAAACCTTCCATCTTTTATTCTAATGGAAAACTTCGCAAGAGCGAATATGTGGTTCACATCATTTGGCGATTCTCCGATGGAGTAACCTGGTGCTGTCGTGTGGATGGTTGCATGGGGGAGGTTGCGAGGAAGTTTGAACCGCCGCTGCCGCAGAGCAAGAACTTCTGCCGTTTCATGACGCCTGTCGATAAGAAAGGCAGCTGGTCTTCATCAACTGACGTTTTTGCGGCCGCATTTGCTTCCCAGTCGTGCAGACGTCAGGAACAGGCAGGACATTCTGGTCTTCGAAGTTCCCAGAAAGAAAAACTGGACGGCCTCCACCGATGGCGGGACAAACTGCGACAAATGGTAATCAAGTTGTCCCGTTACCCTGTCTCCACTCCCCAGATCGTTCGATAGTGTAGGTTTCTTCGCAACACGTGCCTGTCCTCCAGGCTTCAACGATCTTTTAGAAGCCAATAAAAAGAACGAAGAAAAGTTCTCAAGGCCTCCCTTAACGGGAAGAGGCTACCTGCGTGTGTGAGCGTGATCCATCTTCCCGGATTTGATCCTCGAATTATGGGATGTTTGTATGCTCGGATTCAAAGCTAAAAGAACAGAAATTTTATGTCATATTTAAATTAGAATTTTAAATTCGCAATCGAATCCAAATCGTATTACGATATGTTGGGGATCCGATTTCATAATGTAATGCACATTGGATTAAAAAAGGGTAATTGGATAAGTTGCTGGATCTCTATTTGAACATCGGATTCAATTGAATGTCGTTTCTTAAATTTGAATCCTACCTGGCTTCTTGATCGGATGCCTCAAGAACACTAAGACATTTATATGTCTACTAGTTCCATGGAACACATTGTTCGGTGCCCTATGTAGAACATGGTTTTCATGAACAGTTTAGCCAAATTATTGTCAATTAAAAAAGAAAAAAGAAAAATAGGTACTCGATAATTTACTAAATGATTTTTTTTTCAAAAGTACACCCTAGTTTTGGTGAAACAAGCATAACATACTTTCTTTCATTTAACTATTTGAATTACATAAGAAACAAGCAATTTAATTAAAAAATTTAAACTTGCACATATTTTTGTTTTATCATAAAACAATAACTTGTCTCTATTAAAAACTTAATTAAGTTGAATAATTTATATTCCATATAATTAAATGACTATCTATCAAGGGCGCTCGAGGGAAGCCTTCATCCACCGACCGGGGCATGACCTGAGTCACCTGACCCTGAAGTTGCATCCTGATCCGAACCCTATCCACTATCCAGCGCGAACACCAAAGAAAATAAGAGTGACAAATAGTTGCATCCAAGCATCAAACACCAGATGCTGACACCGTCCATTGGCGCAGCCCCACCATCCGTGGTCAGGCATTCCTGCCGTTCCCTTCAGAGGCTGTACATTAGAATTCGCATTTAGGATACCATTTTTATCCGTTCTCTCCTGGGGCCGACGTCTCTACTCCTCTTTAGAAGGACGAGGTATCGCCCCCTAGGGTTTGCAGCTTTCGGCTACCCTTTGTGACTTCCTGTTCCTGTTTATCATCATCCTCTTGCTATCGGTTCTTCCATCCATACGAAACCCTAATCGATCTCTTCATTGGAACCCCTAATCTAACCCTAATCTCATCTTTGTGGACTTTTCCCACTCTCGTCGGAGAGAGCAATTCGTTTCGCCGATTGTCTCATTCCATTTCTTTTTCGCCGTCCCTCGGAAGGCCTAGTCCTGAGGTGCGGATTTGGAGAAGCCACGCGCCCTCGTTTTAGTCTTTAGTTTGTCGGTCAGACCGATCCGGAGCTTAGGCTTGCTTCTTCCGGAAGGGGGGAAGCCCTAATTTGGGAGGGTTGCGTGTAACTTTGGTGTCTCGGATTTTCTGTTTTCTTAGTTTCGCCTTCTTCTTCTGGTTTCAATTTGAGATTTTGTTTGCAGAAACGCGGAGGTATTCTCTATCTTTTTGGAGGTGGTGAGGGAGAATCAAATACGTAAAATTTGGTTCCTCTGGTAGGTGAAGCTAGAAATCTTGGGTCATTCGATTGACGGACATAGCTTTCTCCGCCCAAGAGATTGTCCGGTTAACTTTGATTGGTTTAGAGGTTTTTTGTTGATGCACTGAGAACGTCATTGTTGCCTGAGAAAGCTATATTATTAGACGATATAAACAACAGTTTTCGGGATTGATCGATTCCTAAAACTGCACTTTGGAGGGATTGAGCTGTATCTGTTATTTGTAGTTAAAGGGATTTCGTTGAACATTTCTTTCTTTGGACCTCTAGATACATAAAACCGGGGTGTCCTGCCTACTTTTGTTTCATAGAACCTAATTGCTCGATTTGTCCAGTCGTGGGTTGTATTTGGGAGCCTGAGGTCGGAAACTGGTGTAGTTTCCGCTAGAAATGGTTGGAGGGGCAAGCAGGAGGGACGATGGGCCCTTGGGGATAAATAGCTCGAACGGATTCGCCGCTCTTGAAAGCCTCCGTAGGAAGAAGAAATCTGACAAGCAATCCAAGAGCAAGGGTTCAAAGGGTCAGGCGAAGGAATCAGAAGCCCAAGTTTTCTGGGCTCCTGCTCCACTAACTGTGAAATCGTGGGCCGATGTCGACGACGATGACGATTACTATGCTACGACTGCTCCACCCCAATCAGTCTGGGGTTCGTCAGAGCAACAGCAGCAGCCAAAGGATTCATCAGACGTTGTTGAGGTAATATTGTCATCACCGTCATTCTTATTGTTCTTTTGCTTCTGGTTGTACTTTCTTGCAAATGTTGATGGTTCTGGTAGTGGTATAAATAGTTTACTCTCACTTGCGTCGTTGTTTTCTTCGGTTTCTTGATGCGGGTTTCCTACCTGTTGCTGTCCGTCTTGTGGTCGTTTTGGTTGTAGGTATAGTGCCATAGTGGATATGAAGTCTCGTCCTTTTTTCGTAATTCAGTTATAAACACTCTAAATTTATTCAATTTACAGATTGATGTTTTCCTTTTTAGCATGTTTATCGATACTAATCACCATTTTTTGCATGCTTCTTAGTTCCTAAGTCTTTTCTCGCGTGATGCCAAAGTGGTCTTGAGGGGGATGAATTTTGTGGTTTGTCTACATTTTCATGGGTTTTTCGAAGGAAATAGTTGCTCCGCTTATCCACTTGCAGCACTTTTTCCTTTTCTCTGTCCCCCTCCTCCAATGAGTCGCAGTAATAAACCAGATCATGCTTTGCCGAAGCACATCAAAAAGAGTTGTACTGTCTTCCGTGTTAATTAAATATTTTATCGTTTTGAACAATATTTTTATGTTATCCTTAAATTGAAGTGCTTCATGTAGTTGTATTTATATTGTACATTTGTCATCATAATCTTCATGTCCAATTGTTGTGGCTGAGATCCCAAGGGATCCATTCAACTGGTACTAACCAGGTTGACTAGGTTCCACAATGTCTGTCCCATGGTAGGCAGGCTGCAATGTCCGATCCTGTGCATGCTTCATGTTTGGCGATAGGGATTTCAAGGTTTTCATCATCCAGGGACTTGCAAATTTGGTTAGCGGTAAAAGAGCTTTTCTTTGATCTAATCACCTCCATCACCCCAACAGCGACAAGCGAGTGGTTGCAAGCTTAAGGTTGGGAAAAATAAATTGATAAAGTTGGAATATCTAGATGTTCTTTAAAACATGAGGCCAATTTTTTCTTGTTATACAAGATGAACAAAGCTTTTTGTTTTAAGCATAAGCCATAGTTTCCTTTCAGCGGTTGGTTTAGTACTGGATTAACTAGCCTACATCTTAGCATGAATATGCCCAATCAAATAATGACATCGCTTGGCATTGTATCAAACATGATTAAGGTGATCATTTCGGTTACCTGCACATCTAAGTGCTTAGCACCTTCTAGGTATTGTATTTTGATTTTTTTTTTCCTAACATGACTATGTGTTGAATAGGGCACCTCTTTTTCTTATGTCCTGACCTTGGCTGTATGGGAGTTGAGAGAAGTCATAGAACGCAAGCTATGGCACCAATTCTGTCTTGCTAAGAGAGCTGTTGTTCGGTGAACTGGCAGTAGATTAAGGAGTTCATCTTGGTTACCCAAGTGGTTCTGTGCTGGATAATTCGCAGGGCAGTGCACTTGGGGATTCATCTTGGATATGAGCCGAGTGAACTTCTTGCGTGTAGGTTCCTGATCATTTACAATTAAGAAAGAAAATTTGTAAAGGAAAGCAATGTAGAATTGATAGGGGGTTTTGATTAATCTTTGTTTCATCTCCTATGTAGGTGGAATTGGTGATTGTTGATTGTAATATTTTTATTCTCTCCTAAAACTTGTCAACAGGAACTTGTTTTTTTAGTAAGAACTTTGAAGTTTTTTGAGTTGTATTTTCATTTTGTTATTTTTTTTCTCCCTTTGCTTTTTACAGGAAAGTGAAAGTGAAGATGATATGCTGGATGAAGGTGATGATGTTGATGATGATGAACATGACAATGAACAGGAGCCACCTCCACCGGTCGAACCAGTGGCAAGGAATCAGGTTCAAGGTCCTGTAGCACCAAAAGAGACCGAAAGGCAGCTCTCAAAGAAGGAGCTGAAGAAAAAGGAGCTAGCTGAACTTGATGCTGTTCTAGCTGAGCTAGGCCTTAACAAAACCACTGAGCAGGATGAATCACAAGGTAACAGGGAAATTATTTTGGCTCTCATTTGTTTGTTGGACTTTCTAGCAAGAATCCGATCATTGTTCATTAGTTCATTATTATGGCTTGGACAAGTCGTATTCTCCTGTTGGTTCCCCTTGTTCCTGAAACTGCCCTCTAGTTTGCATGTTGAGACCTCTAAGATTGTATTTTTTTAGCTTAGAGCCAAGTCTTGCAGAGTTGGTCACTCTATCATAGAGCTTTCTTCATGTTTTTGTTTTTTTTTTTTATTTCGGGTTCCCTATATTTTTCTTTAAGTTGCACTTTGAACTTGCAAGTTTTTTAGTTTTTCTGATGCGCGTCATCTCAGAAAATAACGTTCTGAACTATTGAGGAGCCTTATTGAATTTTCTTTGTCGCACATGCACGTGAAGTGTTCCTTATTTCTGTTTTTTTTTTCATGGATAGGCTAGTATTCATTGCTTTTTTTTTTTTTCTAATGAGTTGTTGCTTCAGGGAGTGAAGAGAAAATGCCTGATGAGCTGAATGGAACTTCAGAAAGGAAAGAGGCTTGTGTTACACCTGGGGAGAGTAAAAGTGCAAAAAAGAAGAAGGCAAAGAAGGAGAAGTCTAAGGAAGCGAAAGATGCACAAGACCAGCAAAACGATGCTGCTGCTCCTGGGTCGGAGGAGGCTCCAGAGGCGGAGCAAGCTGAGGAGGAGGCTTCTCAGGTCGACGTAAAAGAGCGACTAAAGAAATTGGCTTCTATGAAGAAAAAGAAGTCTGGGAAAGAGTTAGACGCTGCTGCAAAAGCGGCTTCTGTGGAGGCTGCTGCCAGGAGTGCAAAGGTTGCCGCTGCAAAGAAGAAGGAGAAGTCTCATTACAATCAACAGCCTGTGCGGTAAGGCCCATTTGTTTTGATGTGTTGCACGGGCTGGAATTAGTTCATTGCTACGTGAGAAATAAAAACAGCACGCTGTGGCTTCAAAATGACGACCCTGTTGTTATTTTCTTCTTCTTAGGTAGATCACTTTTTTTGTCATCTCAGTCATGTATTCCTTGGTTCATTTGCACATTGATTTCTATATGACTATCGGAATGGTTAATCTTTTTCCTTGTGTACATAACCCGATTTTGTGAGAAATGGGAGCCGTTGACATGTAATGCACCTAAGCTAAGCTAAGCTGCTCTGAATCCTCTGATCCTAAGCTCGATGTTAAATCTACTTGGCGCGAATTACGCATGCCAAAGAGGCGCGAAATAATAGTTACACGACACAAAAGGATGGACTTGCATGATAATTGTTATCCAATGCCATCGATTCCAGGCGCTAAATTGCTTATGACAATTTACTTTGAGCTTTCCAACTCGGCTTGATTCACATTGCTCAAATGGGTGGGGCTGGGATGCAAGCACGTCCACCCTCGGTGTACCAAAAAAAGAGTTTACGATATTCACGTATGAGGTGAGGCTCTACGTGCAAAGTTAAGCATGCAGACCCACGGTACAAAAAGAGGTGGCGGGGGGTTACAAGTCCATGCAAAAAAAGGGGTTATAATTCTCTGAAAAAGAAAAGATGAAACTACATGCAAATTGAAGCATGCAGACAGCCTTGGAGATTGAAGCATGCAGACAGCCTTGGAGTGAGTTAAAGTATCGATATAGCTTTGGACCTTAAGAGTTGGAGTGAGGTAAATGGATAATTGGTTCCAGGGATGGGCTGTTCATGGAATAACTCTCCTGCTCACCTGATTCAAATTTGACACAATTCATGCCTTAAAAGGTTAAACCTGGAGGTTGGGCTTGCCCTGCGCATTGCCCGAGCTCATAATGTTGGCGCGGTATCACATCATCACATTAGCCTCACAAACTTTACTTATTTTTGTGTAAATAATTTCATCTATTTGGTTGTAAACCCACTGGGCCAAAACTTGTAGCTCTGCTAGTGGCTACACCACACGGCTCTGAACAATATATATCAAACTATTGACGGCCCATAAAATAAGTGAAAATGTTGTGTTAATTTATAGACTTTATTTACTTTTGTGTAAATAATTTCATATATTTGGTTGTTTACCCACCGGGCCAAAACTTCTGGCTCTGCTAGTGGCTATACCACCCGGCTCTGAACAATATATATCAAATTATTGACGGCCAATAAAATAAGTGAAAATTTTAAGTTAATTTATAGTTAATCTTTTATCATCAGTGTGTGTTGATACGCGTCCGCCGATCTTTCCTAAAATCGAGTACCATATCGCATCAGCAACGTGTACTGAAGTTAGCAAAAGTAGCTCTGCCTATCCAGGCTAGCTTGGACGGTCTTCTTAAATACCGAATCAGCTGAAAACTAAGGTTAGGTCGAGCCGATCACTCAGGACAACAGAAATCAAAGTAGAAATAAGACGCAAGCAAACGCTACAGTCTTACGTGATCAATAAATTGGACACCTCCCATCCGTGATGAATGAACCAGCTTTTTTGAATTTCCTTCAAAAGCTGGATTTAAGGTCAGACTCGCTGCATAAATTTGGAATTATCAATGAGAATGCTGAAATCCATATATCTCAAATCAGAGGGGAGAGGGGTCAGACTTCAAGTGTGCATTTCAGATCCACACATGAAGGTAGAGAGGGGAGGTAAGTGAGAAGGCAGAGAGACATGAAGCTAAGATCCAATTGCAACCTAAGACATAACCATATGATATGATAATAACGCTAACTAAGAGCTCCATCCACTTGGCTAGGAGATCCAACTTAGGACCTTCAAATGATGATGAGTCCACAAGGAGGTGCATTTCTCAGAAATGGGATTGTCAGGCAAAGGAAGATGTATCAACATTTTTGTAGGTTTATGCTGACACAAACATACTGCACTTGTGTTCGAAAAAGGAAAAAACTGCCCACGCTTAGCATCAAAACAATAAAAATTCCCCCCAAAAAAAAGAGAAGCAAATTGAAAAGCACGGTTGTCAGATGGCTTTGTGACATGCGCCACTTGAACACATCGGCAAATCGTCATGTCTTTTCTATATTAGAAATAGGATTGTGAGTTCACAGTTTCCTACTAAGCAAGTTATATTAATATATACGAGATCCTGATCGGTGATTTTCTACCCTCATCACTAGCAAACATTCTCTTATTTGCAAATATAAGCTCATTATCCGGATGCCTGTTATTTGTAAATTTGAGAATAAAGGGACTCAAAAACACATCTATATTAGAGTCTTGATACGCGTACAAGTTGAACACCCTTCACGTCATCAATGATGTGCTAGATGGTGGAGAAAGCTATTAGAACAAGACAAGGACTCGAATCACGATGATATTGCACAGAGATGAACCACCGTCTTTTACTCCCCAAAAAGATGGAGGTTGATTTTTTCTATGAATCAAAAGGCTCTTGTGACATACAAGTTCAGACAATCGACAGTAAATGCCTAATTGAGCTCCAGAGACAAGTTCTAGCTGACCATGTTTAGATTCTACGTAGACCAAGCACCTGGTTCAGACACCGTCCAAACATTTACTAGTAGCTGTTTCTCTGATACCTTTGCTCTTCATCCTGCAAGTAAAATTCAAAAAAAGAATTAAATTTTACAATTCAAGAAATCTACGGAGAGCCAAACTTTGCAATAAACATGGAATCAGGCTCAAGACGGGATACAGATGTATACGAAAGCCCTACCTGCAACAGCATGTATCTACCAAGAGGATACTCATCCCAGTTGGACGAGCCTTAGATCAGTTACACTCGACACAAAAATCTAAATAATCAAAAGGGACCACATATTCCTTTCTCAATGAACCAAAAAAAAAAAGGAAAGGGTGCCATGGCTCAGAAGAAAAAAGCATAATCCACATGTTGTCCAATAGATGAACTAACATTCTGTTAGAGAAATTAAACCAAAAGCCATATACATTTCATCCAGGAAAACCCTGGTTTAGACGGATGTAACCCTTATGATCAACATATCAATGATCGCTGATCTGTAACTGTTTTTATGTTACAAAAAAAAGAGAAATCTAGAAAAATAAGTGTTACAGGAGTTGAACTCCAAAACAGTTGATGCATTGAGATTGTTCGTGGTACAGCAGAAAGCAAACACTTGAAACAAGTTTGCCCTTGAACTTTAGACATGCTAACTTGGAAAAGGTGGCCTTCCAACACGCTAAAGACACCAGATGGTCATGGTCAATTTGTAAGCCCTTATTACAACCACTTCATTTGTCAGCATAGTCATAAAAATAATATAGTCGAAAGGTGCTTATGTCGTCCACAAAGTCATGTGGTGGTCTCAGATTGTACCAAGAAACATTTTAGACTTCATTCCATGACACAAGCTTTCGTTTAAAATGGATCTGTTCATGCTGACATAACAAAATTTTATTCTCACCCTTGTAGCTGTTTTCACCTGAGCTCCTCAATTCTTCTGATCTTACTGCATGTCTCTATATCTTGCATTACCGATAGGTTATGAGGCTTCCACTTATAGGTATAAGACACTTCCTAAGAATCTTTGCACCTATAGGGACGACATTTCCTAAGACTCAAAACATGCATTATTTGGCTTCACTAGAGGGAAATAATAAAGCAAGACCAGCATGTGAAGAAATTCCGTTGTTATCTTTGTTGCGCCAGACTGCATACGAGCCACGTTTACAATTAGGCAAAAGGCCATTTATCATGTATATCCAAAATATTCACAGAGTTGCCACATCCAATAATGCCAACTTTGGATCTCCAGGTACTAGAAATAACTGGTTCATAATGCACCAGCTAGGCAATATTATTTTGAACGAGAACAACACTTGGTGGGAGGGAAGAGAGAAGGAGATGAAACTTTTTCTTCTATCCTATGCCAAAGCACTTCTATGTTTATATCATTTTGTGAATGCCTAGCGGCAGAGAAACATGGGAAATGGCTACACATGTAATCTAGATTACAAATTTGAGAAAAACAGTCAAGAGAAGAAAGATTCATAAAACTGTGACAGTAAATCAATAACATGACCAAGAAAGGCTAATAAACAATTAATTAATTTGCTCAAAGTAAACTAGTAAAAGTAAAAAACGATAACATCCACAGCAATCCTTTGTCTTAGAGCCACTTGCTTAACATATATCCTATGTGGTAGAATGACCAAAGGGAACTTTTAGGAAGAAATGAAAAAATAGAATTTGAAGTAGAAAAATCTTTTCAAAGTAGCATTTGCATTTTGGAGGTTCTACTTTAGAAGTTGACGTAATCACAACAATGTGAGTTATTTGACATTCAACCATTACACACAGTTGTTAAAGATGTGGCTTTGTACTGATGAGTAACACCACTTTTTTCTTCTGGGTTCCTATGATATTGCTTGATATGAACCTCCCTTGGTTTTTTATCAAATTTATTCATTTACTGATCAACTATCTCACACCACCAGTGTTGCTGCTTCTTAAGTTCACCACTTTCCATGGATCACAAAATGCTCTAGTTGGTGACATAAGCAATTCCTGTATGACCGTGTCCTCTATTTCGTTTGTCTTCGGAGGGAACTTATAAACATGCATCAGTAAGAAGTTTCTATGAAACGAAGGGGAAAATCCAAGCAAATTCATCTGAGCAAGAATAACTGGAGAAAGGAATTATCAAAGATCTAAGGCACCAAACCTGAAATGCATTCTTCAAGTAATCAAGCTCCCTATCAAGATCATTAATGGCCTGGTTGTACGCCTGCATCGGCGACGACTGGCTTGACGTATGAATCTACGAAATCCCCACGAAATTTTCAAAGCACGAACCAAAGAAATACCATAAAATCTTAATAACCCATGAAAGAACAAAAACCAGCTAGAAATCGAATCAAAACACAAAAGCAACCAATATTTCCTACTAACCCTGACTAAGATCTTGTACTGCAGTGGGTGTGGAAGCTTGTATCCAGCAAAAAGGATATTTGGGTCTCTGTGCAACTGCCTGGAATCGCATATGTCTAGAGCTTAGAGCAAAGCCCACAATTTTTTTCCACTTCAAACGAAACAAAATGGTATAATACAAAGAAGGGACACACTAGGGTTTTACGGGGTTTACATCCTGAGGATATTCCCGATCGTGTGATCCTCCCTCTCAATCGTGAAAGATGCTGCGTTGATGATCTTGGTATCTCTCTCATACGATACTCTGCGGCAGCAAAAAAGGGCAGTTGAGAACAAATTGGATAGAGGAAGAAGGAGAATACAGAATACAAGAAAGAGCAACGAGGGTACAGAGATAGAGAGATGGAGGTGGTACTTCTTGGTCCCCTCTGGCACAACGAAGCGCTCGTAGCGGTCCGGAGCATTCATGGTGCTGACTGGTCGTTCTTCGCCGGAGAATGAGAGAGGGGGACTGGGGAGAAAGGTTTAGCGATGGAAGACGGCGGATTTGGATCAGAGGAAAAATCTCATTTAGATCGGAACCCGATGCTGGCGATGCGTGGCATGATTCGGGAATCGGGATTTTCCGTTTTTGGATATCTAAGCAGACAACCCGGTTTGAAGGTAAAATCTGAACAAGTATTCAAAGATGGCCATAACCTATAAGGCAATTTGGAAAATGGATCCGATTATTCCTCGTAAAGTTCATAATAGACTTCGATTTTAGATCGATGCATTTCCTATTATTAATGTAGAATTTAGTGCTTTGCGAGCTTGACCATATTGGTCTATCGTTTCCTAAGTCGGACCTCAGGATCTTTTCCTTTGTGAACCAAATATCGACCCATTGCACCATCATGTAATGCATGAGGATGAAGACTAAGAGTCATAGTTAGTTTGATTCTTGTGGGTTGCGACCGTTTAGTTGAAATGTGTTATGTTTTTCATCAAGTTTTGAAGTAGTTTTAAAAACATGAGCATGGGAAAAGGGTCGAATGCGTGATTCTTAGTTGATGAGTGTCTCGCTCTCCATCCAAAATCTGCCCGTGTCTTATGATATTATAAGCCGAATAGTGTTAATGATGCCACCAATGAACTTAAATTCCCATACAATGTGGCTGAGGGCAGCCCCACACGCTTTATTCAAAAGAATGAGCAATGAAGTCCAAATCAACAGAAACTCATAAGTGTAAAATAATCTATGGAGTTCGATGCACGAATTAAATTTTATGGGCCCTTAACTTTAAAACACTATAGATTATAGAATCGTTGGTTTTAAAATAATAAAATCCTCAAAAGATGTGTTTGTGCATTGGAGATTGATTTTTTCTTTCATGTTTTTGGACATTATTGCCAAGTTCATCTGTATTTCAAAAGCTGGCAACACTAGAAAACCAAAAGCCAATTATCTCTCTCTCTATCTCTCAACCTTTATTACCATTCAACAATGGAGCCAAGGACTTTCTTTTTAGGGGGCAAACTACATTTTTCAAAAAAATTTATGTGACTGAACTGTAATTTTCCAAAATTTGTATCAGTGCACTTTTTTTGTTTAATTATAACAAGATTTTTTCCAAAATTTCTTGAAAGCTATGAATCCTTCAAGGTTCTGTCTACCGTTGGTTGGTAGAGGCTGATTTTAGTGTTGTGCTGCTAACATGCAAAAATGCTTTTAACTCAAGGGACATTTAAGTAATTTTATCATTCGTGTTTTGCCCTTGTTGAGAAGGCTTTTTCATTTAAACCGCGGAAGAATTTTGGTCATTTCTAATTCATAACATACCATCCCTTGTTAGGCCCATAATATATAACTTGCTTGATTCAGACATATTTCTATTGTAGAATTTAATATAGTGGAGCAAGATGAGCGTTGTTAGCAGGAATCTTGTTGACTGAGAAATAATACCGACAGTATCCTGCTAGCTGGTCCCTTAGTCGTGCAACTTTTGAATAATATGACTATTCATATTGTTGCACATTTTTTTGGTTATTTGCTAATTATCATTGTCCAACTGTCGAACTTTATTCATCATTTTTTACCTTTTCTTCATCTGTTTCATACGTTTCATTTTAATCCAGTGTAACTCCATCAAGTCGGTCAAATCTTCTTATGATCCGATTAAAAAATAGAACAATGCGTTGTGAGTTACATTCACCAACACAAAAAGTGGCTTCGATGGGCATAGTGTAGCTGGTTGGGCTGAAAGGTCGATCAAAATTTGTTCGTGAGTTCAATTCTCATGGGTGCTACCTTTTCTAATGCATAACACTTTAGTTGATGGGTGTATCTTATTTTGCTTTTCACTCAAATCCCGAAGTAGTTTAGAGGGAAAGGAAAGGGGCATCATTTGATTAGTGCAAAATCTACACACCCATGACCAGGGGAGAAGCCAGAGTTTTTCATGATCGAGGCCGAATTAAAGTTTCTAAATTTTGACTATGATCGAAACAATATTTTTCAAAATTTTTATATAGAACAAGTGAAATTTTCTAAAATGTAAATATACCTTGGCTTTGCCTGCTCATGAGGACATCCATAGGCATATAGTTGAAATGTTTAGTATTAGGCAGTGGGTATGCCTTCCCGAAGTTGGTGATATGGTTGAAGGACCGCTTTCGATGTCGGTGGTTAATGGACTCGAATCAAGTAGGGGCGTTTCTTCGAAAGCAAGCAAATAAGGAGGCGTGGAAAGAAAGAAATATATGGGAGCTAGAAGGAATTGTAAATGTATTATTGATAGCATGCGCTGTGCTCTGCAGCCTCAAACACAATAAATAATGTTAAGCAGGTGATTTGAAAAAAAAAATGTTGTGCTTGACATAATTTTCTCATTATTATGACCTGTGTCTAGCAGAAATATTTCATGGGATTTTGACATTAATTATGTCACTATATGTGAAATTTTCAGGCAGACATCAATAAGATTTGAAAGAAAACAATGTCAAAAATTTAGGGGTTATTTGGATGACAATGTAAAACCAGCTTTTGTCTGGTTTTGCCCCAAAACCATCGGATTTGAGGTTGAATGGGAAGGGATCTGTCCTTAAATTCATGAATCTGAGATCTCGTGATCTCAAATCCGAGGTTACCAGACGCCCCCGTAAAGGATTTCACTTATTGTCAAATAGAGAAGTTTTTGTTTATCAGACAAACAACATAAACCTAGTACATACACAAGGTAGAAATAATGAAGCACTTTATCCCCTATTAATTTGACCTAACCTACATAGAGAAGCCCAGTTATGTTTTTCTGGATTTCCAGATCAGAATACATGAAATTGGACTGCCTTTGTGTTTGAAAATTGACTTAGTATGTTAAGTTATTATAATTAAAAATAAGATCCTGCTGCATTGATGCCTTGACTTGAACAAACTTTGCAAACTTCATACTCGTTCGGTCAAATCAAGTGTGCCACTCTTAATTGCCTCTAAATTTATGCTGATGTGAGTCAACTTGATGCAAAATAACTTCAAATGCCAATTAGTTTAGCCTAAGTGCGATATTAGGCAGATTTAATGATATGTTAATTGAAATTAAACACTTAATGGAGTTGGTCAGGGCTGAAGACTCAACTTAGGTCGGACTTAGTGATGGTCTTGATCAACCTACTATGTTTAGCAGTCACATCGGGTTCGCGTTGAAGGACTTAGTTGAGGTTGGTCGGACATGCTTATCTAGTTGGGGATTTAAATTGTTACTTCACCCAGATTTTATTTTAGCCTATGTACTTTCGAGTTGTCCATGTTTGCATGTTGTTATTGGAGACATATTAAATGCTTAGAGGACACTTGTTTGCACTTGATCTAAAATTCTCAGGATTTAAGAACCGTGGACTTAAGATCAGACTCTCCTTTATCCGATCTTAAATCTGACATTTTCTTAATGCAAAAAAAAAGGTGAAGTAAAGTTTTCAAGATCCAACCTAAGATCATGAATTACAAGTTTTACCATAGATGTTCTGGCACATCATTGAAAAGCATGTCATATCAGATTTACATCAAATAGTCTAAATTTGCAGGAATCAAGCGACTTTGAGTATTCACACAGTGCAATTGATTTATAAAGGAACGGATTAGGTGTCAAACCCCTATAAAATTATGGTAAATTGTGAATATTTTCTTCATATTCAACTTTTAGTGACATCTTATTTTCATTTATTTTTATGTCATACGTAGGTTAGTCGATTTGGTGGATCTATTTTTTTTTTTTTATATATTGGAAAAACTTTGTATTGGTGGATCTAGTTTTTTATGTATATATTTTCTTGAAAACTTTATATGGGTTTGGTTATCAAGATCGCTAGTTGTTGCTTTTATATATATATATATATATATATATATATATATATATATATATATTACATTTTAAATAAAAGACAAATTTACATGTGAAAAAACTGGTCGACAGCCAGCTCAAGATCATTACACTTATCATTCTCAATAATAACACTGAGAGCTAAAAGTCTTCCATTGGTCAAATGAATAAAACATTGAAAATCCGGCTGGTGAAGACAGCCCATGCTTGCTAGTTATCTTTTAGCTTAGCAATCCAAAGGAGACAAACCATATTACAAACTCCCCAAAACAAAACGACTAAAAAATAAGGGAAAGAAAAAAAAAAGAAAGAAAAAAAAAACAATTATGTGGTTGGTTAATTTCTATGAACGGGAGATGAGCTTAGCGTACAAGAACTCGTTCCAAGTGTCGGGCAGCCCTGGCAGGCACCAATGGATACAGTCTGCGTAAGTCTCCGGGTCGGCCTTCTGCTCGGGCGTCAGAAGCTTGCCTTGCCGGATTGTGTAAACGGAGGTATGCGCGTCTTTTCGGTACTCAGACAGGGTCGTCAGGTTCACGAAGAACACTGGAACCTTCATCGAGGAGGTCACGTTCGTCGCCACCACTAAGAGTCGCCGGTCCGTTCCCACCTCCAAGTACGAGATGTTCTTCGGTATCGGTGTGGTCTCCAACGCGCACTTGATTCCGTTCGGGTTGAACCAGTCCATGCTCCTACAACATCCAACATTATTATTAATGGAAAAAGTTGTCGAATGCTTCTCTACAAATTGGTTTTCAATAATAAATCAGAGAAGTGCCTATGGACAGGGGCAAAGCAAAGCAGGCCCCTTTAAGATTTTGAAAAATAAAATGTTATATGTTGGAGAGAACTTGAAGCACACTCCAAAACCAGGTTTTTGGATTATTTACATGCTCAAAACCTAGTTTTGTAAAATAGACTAGAAAAGCCGATCCCCATTAGGTTAAAATTCATAAAAAACATGATTTTGGGTGTACCACCCGAACAAATAAACAAATTTTGAGAACTCATTAGAAAACTTTAGGTTTTCATAAAACCTTTCTAAAATTTGTTTGGACCATGGTGTCATCCGCACGGCCCTTTAAATTTTTAAAAAATAATATTTAATGCATTATAAAAAAGTTGAAAATTTGAAAAATTACAATGGCTCATGGGGATGTCAACGGATTGAATTCAGATCAGATATATCTTTAATCATAAAGATAAGTTATATCTGAATCTGATTTTTATATTCATATCAAAATTTGAATCCAAATTTTAGGCCCAATTTTACCAACTTTCAAAATATAATAGCAAGATATTTGTCGAAAAATGAATCTGATCTAAATCCGTATATGAAAATCTGATCAAATATTTATATATATCCAAATAAGATCAGATGCTATTTATTAAATCTGAATCCAATCCAATCCGATTTCTTAATCAAATGTTTTTTTTTTTCATAATCGATTTTTTTTTAATCTATTCGATCGGATATCCTATTCAAGATATATTCACATTCATAATGGCCCATGTAAAAATATTTTCAAAAATTCAATTTGGTAGGTCTCGGACAGTACCAACTTTCACGTGTATGATAAGAAAAGAAAAAGAGAATTGCAGTTACTCACTTAATGTGGAGAGGAGACATGCTGCAAAAGAAGACTTTCGTTCTTCTCTCGTCGATATTGGCATCCACCCACTTTGACCAAGTCCTCAGCACCCTTTCATACGCCGCCGGCCTCTCGATCTCGTCGTATTCCGTGGAGCCATTCTCGAACGACCCTCGCCTGCCGTTTCCGGCGAGAAAGATATCAGTAAGAGGAAACGTCACCCCCAGCAATTTCCTTCCTCATGAACTTCAATCCAAAAGCATAATAACTTACAAAACTTTCATCTTGAACGTGTTCATCCACCAGATGTATGTATTGAAGATCAAAACGTCAACTCCCCTCCAATTTTCTGCGTGTTTGGCGATCGATTCAGGCATTATAATCCGATTCAATATGCTGTGCATCTTTGGGTCGTCGGAGTTGGATTCCACCAAGAAAGGCGCCCAGTAGAACTCCACTGTTGCGTTATATTCCTGGATACCAAGATCAGCGGCATAATGGTCAGGTAATACAATATATAATAACGAGCTATGCCCAGTAATGTAATGAATAGTGCCAAAGCAACTTAGTTTAGAGGATTCTTTTTCTCATTAAATCGGTTACAGCAACTTCTGTTGACTCAATTATTACGAAGTAAGTCTTTCTTCTAATTGAATGCCAACAGTAGCGTGCATTCATCGAGGGAAGCAATCGAATCATTCAAAAGATGTTAATGCCGATGTAAGTTAATTAGCTTGAAAATTTGTCTGACCCATCCATTCGAGCTTGAATAATGACCAAGGAACCAGCATTCTCAGCACCAATTCATTGTTTCTTGAAGATTTTTTTTTTCTAGCTACACAGTTATTCATACCCCTATTATAATTCCAATACGAAAGAAAAAATAGGTACAAATTAGTAACCATGCGAGTCCATAAACCTCGTTTGACGATCTAATATGAAAGAGAGAATCAATTGCTTTTCGCTTCAAAGGGCGTAACATAGTTGGAAGTTGGAAGCATGTCTCATGAATCTATTTCATTTTTTTAACTGGCTGATGAAGAATTTGCATATATATATATATATATATATATATTGGAACTACACAAAGAATATGAAAGAAAAGAGAGTGAGTAGTTACCTTTTATGTATAATAACAATATATTTTCAAATATCATGTCGTTTAGCTGCTGTACGAAAGTTCGCTTCTTTGTTTGTGTCTTTTAATCATCATGAACATGCATAAGCAACTACACAAATGGGTGCCAGAAGTTAAAGAAGTTAAAATAGTTGGGGCAGGTCAACTACCCTTGAGTGGTCTCACCATGAACAATAAACAACAAAAAGTGAATGTTACCTCTGCTCTGAACACGTTGAGGGATCCATTTTTGGTCAAGCTCTTCTTGCCGGCGGGTACGACGGATTGGACAAGGCAAACCATTGATTCCCATTGATTTCTATTGATCGAATCCCCCACAAACATGAGCCTCTTTCCCCTCAGTTTCTCCAGTAACAGTTTCGCGCTGAACCTGACCAATAACGTCGAGAGAGAGATCAGATCGAAAGCGTTTAGATAGTTATAGTTATCAGAACATTTAACATGGTGTCATGTAAAGCAGATTAATCAGAAAATTATATTATGAAAAAGATGAAGTTAGAGGGAGGGAGAGGTACTTTGGCATTGAGCATTTGCGAGGCTGCCATCTCCAATTCTGATACAGAGTGTCTTTCCTTCCATTCCTGACGCAAGTCACTTGTTCTGTCATGAACTCACAATCGCTCTCTCTGTACAAAGGGTAGCTTACGTTGTCAAACACCCACTCCCCATCAAAGAGATCGCAATCTTTTGGTATATCGTAAACTATGTCTTCTTCCTCTGGTACTGCTTCCTTCTTTTCATTCTCCTTCTCCTCCTCCTCCTTGGTCATCTTCTTGATTTCCTGCATTTTTCCATCGTCAGCGTCGACGTCTCTGTTATCTCCCCGCTCCCCATCTCCATTTTCTCCAGCAAATTTCTTCTTCACGGGTCTGTTAGCCTCCCCATCGGATCGAGGCATCAAAATCATCTTGCTGGGAGGGGCTTCCCCATTAGCCTTTTGCTGAACTTCCAGCGTCGGCTGCTCCTGCAAGTCGTTTGACGTCTGCGCTGCATCGTTCTCTTGCCGAGCTTTCTGCCTCGAGAATGGGAATTCAGCGATCGATTTGACGTCTTCGTTGTACATGAAAAAGGCAAAGAGGAGGATGGAGCCGACGACCACGAACACGGACAGGTTGTTGCTCCGGCGCGGGATATGCTTCATGGCTACTCCGTCAGGGCTGGAGAAACTGCCTTTCCTTCTTGACAGATGCATGGATATAATCCGTCCAGCAGCCGACTTGGAAGAAGGCAACGGGCCGCAATAATATACTTGAGGGGGAAGAAGAATTAGTTGATGGGTTTGGTGTGGCTGACTGGCTGTCGAATTCTTGGAGAGGGAGAAAGATGATTTGACCTGCGAGCTGCTTTCCGCTCTGTTTTTTCCTGCCTTCCAATTTACTCACCGACGATGAGAAGAATCATTAGAGGAACAAATTGCAAGAGTACGTAGAATAGAAGATTTCATGTCCACCAAACGGAAGGTAGGAAAGAAAAACTTTTGATGCTAATATTAGTCCGTGCTCTGCACAATCCCTTGAAAGGAATAAACTTACGCTTGAAGGAGAAATTTTTTTGATGCTCTTGTTCCAAATTTCAACAAGACCAAACTAAAGAGGAGTTTCGTAAAAGCAATAGTATGTTACGTCTCATGTATCAGTCTAGTAGTAGTGATCTTCATAAGGCGTATCGAATTGTTATATATCTCTACATGCTGGATTTGTTCTTTAATTTATAACCTTAAAGATAGTATAAATATTTTAAATTAATTTATAAATTAAATATTATAAAAATAAAACTAATATGCATTCAATACAAGACAGTACGAATGTAAACTGGCGCCCTTACAAAATCTCAGCTGGTACATAAAAATAATGTGACGTGAAACTGGCCTCCGAGTTTTAATACCTGCACATAATATCTTACGTTTGAAAATTTATGGAAAAGTTAAAGTCTTGTTTTTGGAAGTGCAATTAAGTTTCATTGCAATTGCATCGCAAGGAATATGTTCTCGTTCAAGAGTAGGGACCCAGTAGGTTACATGTAGAGGTGGGCACGGGGCTGGTTACATGGTGTTCTGCCCGTAAAATTGGGTGCCGTTGGGCTTTGTCCGACCCACTCAGTTTAGTAACTTCTTTTTTAATATCATTTTATTTGAATATATGTACAATTATGTATAGTTTGTTATAATTAATTATATATATGTATTAAATTACATTGAAAATATTTTTTTTTTTATTCTAATTAAAGTGGGTGGGCCTGGGTTGTGCCCGAGCTGGGGTCATGAGCTAGGATCAACCCAACGCCCACTTCTAATTATATGAGTTCTTTAGGCTACCCGTCATAAAGGTGAGATTTCATGCTCATCCTTCTGCCCGAGTTGTCGGTTGCTGTTTCTTTATGTTTTTCTCAAAATATCCATTCAAGTAGCCACCTTCTTTTCATGTAAACTCAAAAAACCGACTTCACATTTCTAGATTTCCTCATACAGGCAACACTTTGTTAAAAAATAGCTAAACGAGGGCCTAGTCTAAGTCTCTAAGATTTACTTTTGTGAAAATTTAATTGGCTATAAACCTAGCTAAAATGAGAGTGGGGTTCACGCATATGTGGTGGTCGTCACAGTTTTCAGGTGCTTTTGAAGGGGGAGAATAAAAAAATAGTGTTTTATTTATTTTTTAAATAAATAATTCATTTATTTTTCAGGCAAATTCGTGATATTTATTCGGAGTGTTTCTACTACCAAACGATTCCTTTTGTGTTTCAAACAAATGTGCCCCATAATTCCAATGAACATTTTGCACCGGGTCATATCACAAGTTTGCTAGTCTCCTACCGTATGCATCCGATTTTTCGTGCATCAGTATGGTTAATGATTATTAGTTTACACAGGAATTGCATCATATTTTTCGTGCATCAGTATGGTTAATGATTATTAGTTTACAAATGAATAAAAAAATAATTTGTAAAGATAAAATTGAAAAGGAAAAAAAGTAAAATGGATGAAGAGGACATATCTTTCTAATAAATTGCCAAAATGTCCTTTCTTCCTTTACAGCGCACGGTGTGCACCCCCCCCCGCATGTAACTTTCTCTCCTATGCATGATGCTTATGGTATAAAGACGAGATGCTGTGTGATGTTTTGCCATGTAAATGCTCCATTTGTGCTTGAATTTGAATGTTGTTGTGTTCATGATAAGTCTAATTAGGAAGGAACAACTCAATTGCATTGTTGTTACAAGTTAGGTGCTTCACATTTGAGCTCATGTCATATACCCATTAAGTGACATTTGCATAAATGGTATTAAATACCCTTCAATAATATAGCACACACTGTTTGATGACCTTGAACTTTTGTTTCAGACATTTTAGTTTCATGTTTGTTTGTACATGAAACTCATATTCCATATGTTTCCAACTACTATTGAGATTGCATGCAGGTGCTCTAGCAGGTGAAATGGAATATGCAAGAAAATTTTGCCTGACATTATGGTTTCACCTACTTAGGTGAAACTTCAATGCCAGAACTAAAGTTCCAGTTACGGTAAAAAATCTTCTAGCATAATTGTTCCATGCTTGTTTATTGCTAAAACTTTTCGTGAACTTTGAATTAAAGTTCAACCGCTACAGTGAAATACCGTCTTTTCAAACACGGCCTGGTTTGTTTGCTTGTCATAGGCATCCTCTCCACTAGCCCCATGTGATCCACCTTAGTGGATTTTTTTATGTATTGATCCCCCTATTCCAAAGAACCGGATCCAGAAAAGGAAATCCATGGCCCAAATAGTATGAAAATTGATCCAAACCGGCCGGACTCTGATTTTTTGACATTCAAACGAAAGCAAAGTTTCAAGAAGTGAAACCTTCTTTCTTCTTTAATAATGTAATCCAAACATACAAACCAGATTTCAAAAGCTGGTTAAATACCGGCCCTTTACAATACATGGCTTTCAAAAGAATTTTTTTTTGAGGGTATCATCCAAACACTATCAAAACTTAGGTTTGCTTTTGAAATTTTGTTCCCTTTCAAATTTATTATTTAATTTGGAAGAAGTAAAGAATTTGGTGCGCGGGAATGTTTCGATGGCATAAATTAGAGTTCGCTCACAAGTTACCTCAACTTAAGCAATCAAAGATATCTAGAGGCATCTCGACTCATGCATTCAAAGATAAAAGAAGGATTATATAGAGGCATCTGTAAAACATCAGGCCAGAAAAAAAAAAAAACTCAAGCAACCAAAGATAAAAGGAGGAAGGAATATCTAGAAGCATATGTGGCAAAAGGAAGAAAGAAAGAAAGAGCAGGAGCCTATCTTTTGGCAACTATAAGAACATCTGTTTACTTATGATTTATTTGATATTCGATACGAACATCACCTTTTCAGGTGAAGAGGAAGTTAATAACATAATGTTAAGAAAAGAGGCTCGAAGACATCTATAGCCCTGAGTTCTGGGATAGAATATACTCATAAGTTATGTCACAACAATATATATACATTATTTTTAATAAGAGCTATTCTTTATAATTACGCGCAGCTCTAGCTCAGGAGACGAGACGTGTAGAAGAAAAATAGAAAAAGGCTCTTCTCTGGAGGTATCCAGAGGTGCTGACCATTTATAAAACGAACAGAAAATTAATTGCAGGAGATGGTTCCGGAGAACGACAGAAGAAGGTCGACCGGAGCTCAGACTACTAAAAGGGGACGCAACGGCAACGTAGACGCGCCTCTTTTCTCAAACGGGTTTCCCGCCACAGGCGGACGGAGAGAGAGAGACATAGAAAGAAGGAGAGAGAGAGAGAGAGCACCGTACTCAGTGTGGTCCCTTCTGGTGAGATCCGTTTCGTGAGGCTTTGCTATTTCCTAAAAAATCCAAAGGACGAGGTTGAACGATGGCAAATTCCTAAGTTTTTCCCTCCACATCCACATCTTCGTCCTCCTCCTCTCTCTCTCTTCCGTGGCAACTGTAGCGTGTGACTCCGTCTCTCTCCCTTCTCGACACTGCACAAATTCTTCCTATCATTGCGTTGTTGGAGGAATCTCATTGGGTTTCAATCGAGGAACTGGTTTCATGGGGATTATGGAAGTAGGGGGGCCGTTTTCTTGGGCATCTAGTTGAGTTGGGGGACTAAGGGTTTTGAATCCTTGGTCCCGTAATGGTGGTTCGGATGATTGGTGGAGCGATAGGATGAGTGTCGAGAGGCTCGGCAGCCCGTTTCTAGGGTTTCCTGATCGAAACAGAGGGTTAATATCGTGCACCCACTTGAGCAACTTTGATCGTGGAGCTTACCTGAAGTCGTCGGTTAATCGGAGGAATCGTGAAGTGCGATGTGAAAGACGCACCCCCTTCTTGGCTTTCGGTAATGGCGCGTTCCAGAGCTCTTTGCCGAAGAATCAGGTGGCGATATTTGCGAATGGCCAAAATGGGATTTTCGATTCCAAGGGTTCGGAGGCGTGGGGTAGGTTGAGATCGAAGTGCGCGAGCGAGGAATATGTCGGACAGGGTCGTTTCACTAGGGGATTCAACAGGCTATGCCGGGAGGGGCTGCTTTTCGTGCGGTGTACGGTTTTCATGGCTGTTGTGTCCGGGGTTGGGATTTTGATTTGGTTGGGGCAGATGAAGGCGAGGGAATTTGTCGAGGACCGTCTCTTGCCTGCCGTCGCTGCGTCGTTAAGCGATCACCTGCAGAGGGAATTGGATCTCGGCAAAGTTCGCCAGGTTTCTCCACTGAGCATTAGCTTGCAGTCTTGCTCAATCGGTCCTCACAGGGAAGAGTTCTCGTGCGCCGACGTGCCGCTCGTGAAAGTGCGACTGCGCCCATTTGCTAGCCTTAGGATGGGTAGAATTGTGATCGATGCAGTCTTGTTGCAGCCCACATTGCTAGTTGCTCAGAAAGAGGACTTCTCCTGGTTGGGGATTCCGCCATCTTCAGAGAAGGATTGGAAGAGAGTCACGTCTGACGAGGACGGAATAGATCGTCGAACGAGGATCAGAAGGGCAGCCAGGGAAGAAGCAGCTGCCGATTGGGCTAGAGAGAGGAACGCCTCTGCGAGGAAGGCTGCAGAGATGGGTTACATTGCTACTCGTCAGAGATTTGGATCGTCAGCTGAGGAAGAGAGGAATGCTGGACCTTCTTTCCTGGAACCTACTACTTCCGGCTCTTTCTTTTGCTCGGATGAGCGGACGCCATGGAGAGACCACCATTGCGTGGATACTGGTCTTGGCTATGAAACCAAGCATGCAGGTCTTGAGAAATCATTTAGAGTGGGCAGTTCTGCAACTGGCCGCGGATTTTGGTCCCAAATTCTGTATGACCCACTTGGTCGAAGGTTCAAGAGGAGGAAAGTTAGGAGAAAAAAGGCCTTGGCTGACTACGTTGCAGTCCAAAGTAAATTGCTAGAGCGTAGTGCTGCTGCTGCTCTTGCCTATTTTGGGAGAACTGATGACGGAAGTGAAACTGCTTATGATGAAGCTTTGGCGTATGCCTCGAATGAGGGCTTTCATGGCGGTGGTCCCAATGCAAAAATACTGGAGAAAGATCAAAAGGGGATTAAAGAAACTCTGGCATCAAATGGTAGTGACAGTAACCAGTTTAGCTTGGATGAGAATGGTTCAAACCTGTTGGTTGGTGTGCATGGTGAAAATGGTAAGTGCAACGAGACACCATTAGGAACTTCGAGAGGAATCTTTCAGAACACGGGAGAAGTAGAGACGCCATATAGCAAAGTGAATTGTCAAGAATCTGGGTTATTATTAAGTAGAAAAACAGCCGAGGTAGATAAACATTGTATGGGTGAATCAACCGCATCAATCCGTGATTCTGCTGGAATGGATGTCCAAAAGAACAGCAATAGTCGGTCAGGGGAAACTGTGATGCAGAGTCCTAAGAGTGAGAGGTTAGGACCTGCACGTTTAGATGCAAATCGTGTGTATTTTGGAACCCGCAATAATATCATGGAAGAGTCGATGCAGGACGCTTTAAGTGGGGCAAAAGGCAGTGAAAGCCATAAAGTGCCAGTCGATCTTTCTCAAGGGTCGAAATTGGTCTTAGCAAATTTAGTTTCATATATAGAAATGAATCGATCAATATATATGTCTGAATTAGCCCATAAATTCAAGTTGGTTTCGTGGCTGGAAAGTGCCCTTATTCATATTTCTGAATTTCTGGCTAGTCATGCTCAGAGAGTCAAGCCTTATCTGAGTGCAAAAGCCGAGAGTCTTGCTGCTGACTTTGTTGAAATGGTGGATGGAGATGAAGAAATAGCGATTACTGGTGTTGACAAGTTGCTTCCAGTCACAGTTGATTCTGTATACTTCTCTGGAGGAACACTGATGTTATTAGGATATGGCGACCGGGAACCAAGGTAGTAGATCTCCTGTTTGTTTTTTAATCTCCAGAATGGAAGCGTTGGACTAATTATGTAGTTTGTTAACTTCATATATTTCTACGACCTTGTTTTGTTGAAACACATTATGGTCCTGGCGACAAAAGCTGGGAAACTTGTTTATTATCAACATGTTTATGCGTTTGATGTGGTGCATAAGGCTTATCTGTACTCTTGATAGGGAGATGGAAAATGTCAATGGGCATGTCCAATTACAAAATCATTATGGACGTGTGCATGTGCAGCTAAGTGGGTATTGTAAAGAGTGGCGAACTGGCATACCATCCAAAGGGGGAGGCTGGCTTTCTGCCGATGTCTTTGTTGACATTATTGAACAGAAATGGCATGCCAACTTAAAGATTTCAGACTTCTTTGCACCGGTAGCACTTCCATTTATTTTATAGCCATAGTGCTTATTTTCTCTTTACGCCACATACATTATTATGTTTGATCTGTCTGTCATTTTTCCTCCTTTTCTCTTCAGCTGTTTGAGAGGATTCTGGACATCCCAATCATATTTTCAAAAGGCAGAGCTAGTGGTGAGGTGCTTGTCTTCATTGCTGTCTAATTGCTTCTGTTGATCATGCTATTTCATAGACAGTTTACATATTATGGTGCTTCTTACTGTTTCTGTTAGAAGGATTGAGAGTCATTTTCTTTTTATTTCTTGATGCACAAGATCTCATCTTCTGAATTTGGTTTGGAAGGTGATCTTTCTCTGTGATGTATAGATTAAAGCAAAAAATCATTAAAATATTCTGAAAATTATAGTACTTGGATGAACAAAGTTAAAAACAAAGAGTGGATTATCCAAGGTTAGCATCTTGTTTGTTTCTAGATCTGTTAGTCTGTGCTGAGTGCAGGAGTTGCTGTATGGGTGGGTTCTAAACAACTTTGGACTGAGATTTTTTTTTCTCTGTGATTTATTGAAGCGGGTATCCTATTGGGAAAAATCGTTGGTATCCTATTGGGAAAAATCGTTTTGTGATCTACGACTCGGTTGCATTTCTAACATGTGCTTCTAGATCCTCGAGCTCACCTTTTGCTTTCCAGTTAAAAGATTATCAGATGCCTAGAGTGTAAAAAATAGTCCGCTTATTCCAAAAAAAGGTTATCATCGGCTTTTCCGTGTTTTTTAGGACATGTATACTGTATACTAACAATGCTTGTTGTTTGTCATATTTGGAGCAAGATTCTTTGGATTTCATCCTTTTTGCTTTCCTTCACCATATCATTAATTTTCAGTTTTTCACCTTTTTTAAAATCTTTCCCCCCCTGCATTTTTTTCCCTCTAATAATGAGAAACCACTCTTGATGTGGGAGTCCTGACCATGACACCATGTTGGTGTAACCATACCTTTATAGTCACCTCGCCAACAATGTACAACTTTGAGGTGAAGGCCATATCACAGTTATCCTTTCCTTTATAGTCACCTCTAATTTTCTTACAAATGTTTTGATCAAAATTTATAATATTTAATAACATGTTGAAACTTTAAAAGCATATTAAAAAGCTAATTGTACATACATATTTTAAGGGGCGGGGTTGGGGGTGGTGGACATGACAAAAACATGTTTTCTTTGAGATTTTTTTTTTTCTAAAATTGCAATGTTTTTGCTTTTTCGGTTTTCGTTTATTTTTACATTTCCTGTGCCAAGAGGTGAAAGCCCTTCTGCACTACAAGAATCTTCATTTTTCCATCATGGTGGGGCTTTGTCTGAGATGGGGCCACAATGATGTTTGAACCCATGACCAGTGGTCTATTCTATTGACAAAAGCCCTCCCCGGTTCTGCTGTCCCTTGGGGTTCTTTCCTTGGATTTCTTTCTCATATACCTTTTCCTCTGAATTCTGATGCAAGAATTTTTCATTCCCCATGATTTTTTTGTCGTTTGTGCTTGTCTTACATTATTATGGTTTATGTATTTTTTTCATCCAGTAGCAATTCAATTATGTATATATTGTCTTGCGGTCCCTTTGTACTGTATCAACTGCTCTTTAATGGACTGAACTACTCTTTCTAAGGCTCGCATTGGGGACTTGATCTTACGATGATTTTCTGTGTGGAATGTAAGAGATATTCAATGGGAATGACATTTTTCTTAAAACACTTTATTCTGTGAGTGTGTCCTTTCTTATGGGGGTTTTGGCAGCTGCTTCATCCCCTTCTTTCTTTTCCAAGTGAACGACACTTGCACTAAGAGTTTTTGTCTGCATGGGTTGCTTAAAATCTATAAGAAAATTGTATCAAGTGCACTGTTAGATGACTACATATTATTTCAACTAGCTTTACATTTGTAAACTTAACTTTTTGTTCCATTCAACATCCTTCATATTTCTAGTTTTGATGCTAAAACCAAGTTTCGAACATGGTTTTAGCATCATTCAATCAAGCACGTCTATATGTACATGTAAAAAGACACATGAAGTTAATTTAAAAAATATAAGGTAATACGGTATGTTCATGCAGCTAAATTTTCATTGGAAAAAAATAAACTAAGATGCGCACATTTTTTAAAATTTTTTTCTTCTCTAAACAGGAAAGCTTGAGGCAGGAAACACTGTTAAAATAATATAAGAAACATGCATTTCCTGTGTCAAACTCTTGAGCTGCTTGGTCTAGATAGGCAGAGGGACTGAAGTTGTTGGAAATGCATCTCTTGCTATACAAACATTGTCACAGAAAACACGTATAATATGCGAAAAATAAGTCAGCCGTATAAAATGGCAATTAGATGCGTCTTTTAAAAAAAAGCCAGAAAATAAAAAATGTGAAAAAAACGCGTATTATACGTGTTTTTTTTGCGTTTTTGCGTATTTTTTAATTAATTTTTAAAATATTTTTCAGGATTTATTAAATGTCTTAAAATTTTTAAAAATTTGTAGAGGTTTTCCTGAGATATTTCTGAGATATACAACTTTGCCGTATTATACCCAAGAAATTCCTTGCCGTATAATACCTATACACGATATATGTGACAATGCTCTTAATTAAAGCTTTTGCTTAGTTACTGAGCATGGTACATCTTTAAACTGCAAAAGTTCTATCATTTGCGTTTCAACTTTCAAGTGATATATATTGGCGTTTCTTACTGGATTAGTGCTAAAAAATATTAAATGAATACGGGACTCCAACCTCTTTGATACTGGAAGTGACCACTTGCTCACCAACAGGCTATTGCCTTTCTTATGCTTGAACTGTTATACCCGACCACATTTCCTGGAACTGTCCACTGATCAGGCAATCAGTTATTTGATGTACGAAGTTCAGGCACGAAGAGACAAGCTCTCAATGTGGATATTGGTCAAATTTTGGAGCATATGGCATATAAAAATATATTGCCAAGTATTCTTGAACTTTTCTGTTAAATCTTTTGAGAGGAACCAGATGCACATTAAGAAAATTGGACATGTGACTTGCATTTTTGAAAGGAAAAATGAAACTCATGAATACAAGGATGATCCATCAAAAAGTTTTTATAAGAGAAAACCGGGAAGCAACAAAACGTTATTTCTTGTAAAACTTGGGACTAATTGCTCCTTGACATATATAGGATAGATTTACTAATATACTATGTTACCTGAGCGAGAATGTGGATGTGGGTTTTTGTGCACTATTTTTCAGAAAAAGTTGGGTGTAGGTGCAGCTATGAAGTATATGTGTGTGTGCATGCATGCAAATACGAAAGCTCAAAGAAGCTTACATGTAAACAAAAGCAACATATGCTTTTGATTTGGAGCAGTAAATATAATCATCAAACTATTAATGGCTGCAACAAAAGCACTGCTTGCATCCACGTCCAGTGCATACCTGACTTGAGTAGATCAGCCTCAAGCACCTATGGGCAATGCAACATAGCTGATGTAAAATATGGCACTTAGAAATTTTGACTTTTTGGTCTTAAAGCTCCTTTTCACAAACCTATAATCTCACGAGCAACTTTTTGGTTTTTTGAATATTCTGTCTTGCAGGTTCATGTATGTATGGGTGATGGAGACACTTTCCCTAATCTTCATGGCCAGCTTGATGTGGACGGTTTGGAGTTCCAGTTATTTGATGCACCAGCATGTTTCTCAGTATTATTCTAAACCTTCCAATTTCTAGGATACCTGCATCTATATCAATTGTTCCTGGCATGAGCTTCTCATCAGTTCTAGTTACTTGATTCCAGATATAGGTGAAAGTGAAACTGAAATGAGTTAGAAATAGACATACGCCTATGTGGTAGGCTAATGGCTAAATGGTTAGAAGTTTTTCATCTTTTACTGCTGTTTTTGGAATTGCTGCTTAAAACTGTTTTTACTTTGATAGAACTGTTACTAAGGTTCACATTTATTCCTTTGGTCATCCTGATGCATGATGTTAGCATGTGACAGTTAAATTCCATTGCAAAAATAATTCATGTTGTAAGTATGTTCATCTTTGACTTTAGGTTCCTTTGAGATTGGAGTTCATACCACTAGGGGCTTATTCTTGCTCATAAAGAGCCATCATCTTGCAACGGCATATAGCATTGAATCTTCTCATGGGTGTTGGAAAATCATGATATGTATGATCTAAATGGTATTTAAAATAATGTGATTTTAATTCCCTCTGGAGCCAAAAATAGGACTCACAAGGGATTTTTGGAAAATCTTGCTCTTGAAGGAACTTTTGAAATTGGACACCAAGACAACTTTTTTTCACGTCACTAATGGTACAAAAGGATTTTGGCTGTAAAGCAAACACTTCAATCTTCCACAATTTACATGTGTCTCAAGTTTTCCATGGATAAGCAGAACTAATTAGATCCCCTTCTAAAATTTGGTGCAAATTTTTCCTATATGAAGTGACCTTGTGCTTTGACATTTTCCTCTCTTGCACGGTCATAAAGTTTTCAATTTTAAACCTTTGATTCTTTTAATCCTTCTTCCTTGAGTTATTATAGGCAATGGCACTTTCTTTTTGACGTTCTTTTAAGTGATTCCTTGTCACCATTGTGACATCTTGCTTTCTTATTTTGCTCCTCCAGTTATGTAGGAAAAGTTTGTGGGGAATTTTGTATGCAGCAATGTGATGATCTTTCTTATACAGGATATAAATGCAAGTTTGTGCTTCCGTGGTCAAAGAATATTTTTGCACAATACAAGTGGGTGGTTTGGTGATGCTCCTTTAGAGGTAACTGGTGATTTTGGTGTAAATCCTGAAGATGGGGAATTTCATTTGATGTGCCAGGTATGCTTTTTATGCTATTTATCTTGATTGATTTCTTATTAAAGACCAATTCTCTGAAATGTTTCAACAACACGAAGGGCAGAATAATTGTTATCATGTTATCGTGGTCAGGTTGGTGACTTTTTCAAGCGTCTCACTATTTTAGAAAAATATCTGTTCATTGGAGTAGCATTTTTACTTGCATATTCTGAAAAATTGCCCTAAGGACTTTATTTACTTTCAATTAACAATTATACGATGAATTGTACAAGGTTCTTTCTCTCTCATTTCAGGAAAAGTTTTGAAGCTGCTGTTGAAAATTCACTAGGTTTCATTTTCCTACCATATCGAGCATGGCTAGGCCATTGGTCCCTTGTTTTTTCCATTACTTCTTGTTGGATAATTTCAGTTACAAGGCCTATAAAAGTTAGCCTATGTTTGTTTAGCACTTTGAATGTACTCCTTACTATATTTTGTTGAAAATCTGCTGTTCCTTCTCAACATACATCGCATTGCCCCAGAAAATACTAGCAATAGTTTGTCCATCCTCTTTGTGATAGGACATCATGATGTTTTATTGTATCTCGAAATAGGTATAGGAAATATGAATTTTGTTCTCACCTGTTTTCCTGGGTAACTAGGTAAGGACCTCATGGGTCATGGGAAGTAAACTTTGCCTAGCACATGGAAGGAAAAACGATGGGCTCATTATATAATAAAAAGCTTGCATGATATTACCTTGGATTATTTGACATGAAAATCTATGCAAAGCATGCTTTAGCTTGCACATTGCATGATCAGAAGATTCAGAACCATGTCAATAACCAAAAGCATGTTAGCTTGATTGCCCTGATCTTGTTTGCTGTAAACATGTACATAATTATAATGATAGGGGCATCTTTTAAAATGTATGAACTATGATGGTGGTAGTAAGTTTATAATGTCATTTCTGGTTAAGATGGAGAATTGTATTAGCGAGAAATTTCTAAGTTGGTCAGTGGAAAAGAAAAGTGGTTATCATCTCTATTTCCTCATTTGCATATCGAAATTGACTCCTGCTGGTGGTCTTTTGCTTTGTTGGGCATCCTCTGGTTTGTTTTCTCCTTGGATTTACATGATTAGTACATAGATATTTATCGTTTATCAAAAATGCCTCTGAGCCTGAAGCAATGACAGGTATTGGTTCATATTGCTGTTTATGTAACACTGCTTCCTTTTCCAGGTGCCTTCAGTTGAAGTGAATGCACTGATGAAGACTTTTAAGATGAGACCCTTGTTGTTTCCTGTATGTCCAAACTTTCTTTTACTGTTAATTTTTTTCTTTGTTGCATGTAAGTGATTTTCAAGTTAAAATTGTCCTGTACATAAAATACACTAGGTTGTATATTCATTTGGAGTCAAGTTTGTAACTTGTAGAAGGTAAAAAGTGTATTATGGTGAATTATTCCAGCCTAGCTGTCATATGATATTTTCAATGTGGGTTGTTAAGAATAATGATTGAGTGACATGGAAACCAATGCAAAAAGATCTGTTTTTTTTCCCAAGAGTATTTTACATTAATACATTCTCCATGCGTGCTGTTTCTTGTTTATTTTTACTATTCCTATTTGCTTCGTAATGGGATCAAGAACATTCTCATTCATGGTGATAGAGTTCCGGTCTCAACATAATCAGATTGATAAATTTTTTTGGCAAATCCATCAACATTCATCGTGAAAAGTGAAAAACTCTTGGTGCCAATGACTAAAGTGAAGATTGAAGTTGGTGTTTTGTGAATGTCTTAGCCATAATGGTTATTTATGATTGTCATCCATCCTGGTAAGTTCAGAGAACCTGGACTTCTGCTGCTTTGTTCCTATCAGCTTCTATGTCACCTTCTACATTTTGCATGTGTTTGTTTGCTCATGGAACACAAAAGGATTGTTAACATTATTCAGCATCCATTTGTGAATTGCCGAGGCTTCTCTCGAACTGTCGGAAAAACTGCAGAGGTTCTTGTGAAATGATTTCCCTCTGATCAGGCCAACAGAACCATTTTTCCTGGGTTGGCTCTGTTGATTAAGATAAACATTAAAATTTTCAAAATTAGCATATAATGAGATGGCTTAGTTTCATCTTGTGAAAATCTTGTCACAGCGTCATGATATTTTCATAGAATGGGATACTGAAATATTCCCTCTTTTGAGAGATTCGAGCTTGAATAATCCATAGTGATTTTGGTTAAATAGTATAAGGCTACATGCGCCATGCAAAACATTGTCAATCTGCAGAGCAGTTGTAAATGTTTTATTGTTTTTTTCCCACTGCAGGATAGACAATGTTGTACATTATTGATCTATTATCGACTGCAGAACAACATTTTTTTCTTATAAACATGACTCTATCATAGGATTGACTCACTTTTGATGCGTTATACTTTGTATGCCTATTTCATGGGCTAGAAGTTATTAAATCTTTCATTGCTTCATCCAGTTGGCTGGCTCAGTAACAGCTGTTTTCAACTGCCAAGGCCCTTTGGATGCCCCTGTGATAATTGGCAGTGGAATGGTTTCCAGAAGAACAGGACATATTGGAAGAGTCCCTTCATCATTGGCATATGAAGCAATGTTGAAGAACAAAGAAGCTGGAGCCATTGCAGCTTTTGATCGTATTCCATTTTCTTATGTTTCTGCGAATTTCACTTTCAACATGGACAACAGTGTAAGTTTCTCCTGTCTGCTGTTTCGTTTGGCACATATGTAAATTCTCTTCCAAACTATCAAGACATTAATTCACTGTCATTGTTCCTGTTGATAATGGATCTATGTCCAGGTTGCCGACTTGTATGGTATTAGAGTGAGTCTTCTGGATGGTGGTGAAATTCGTGGTGCAGGAAATGCATGGATTTGTCCTGAGGTAAAATTTCTGGACTTCAGATACTACCATCCAATATAAGATTTGTTGAAGGTGATTTTGGCATATTAAGTTACAAATCTAAGAATCAATTTGTCTTATCTGTCTTTCCACAATCATTTCCTTGCTATTTTACTTTCTGGAACTGCCAATATTATTTTATCCAGCCACATTTGCTGTTCTTCATTCCAACTTTATCCCATGCATGATCTATTTCTGAACTGTTGATTGGCTCAATAAGATACAACCATGCAATCTTAACTGGTTCTTCTATTTAAGAGGAACCTCAGTTTTTCTTTCCTTTTAACTTATCTCTCCTTCTTGCCTTCATTAGGTTCAAATGGCATATAACACCACTTAAACCAGGTTGCTGGTTTTGCTTTTGTGGCTGCGGTTTGGTGTCATGGTCACCATTCCTATCGTTGATAATAGCATGTGAAGTTCTTAGGGTGTTATGAGGATATTCTACAGTTCCAAAGTAGCCTCTCGAGAGGCCTTATAAGAAAATTCTGGATAATAGTATATCCAGATAATGTTATCAATGCTATATGCTAGTGGAGAACATTTAATCAAGTGAGCCACATCGTTTAAATCTTACAGAAAGGAAATAAATTGATGTATATATTTTTTTCTTTTTGAAAAAATTGTGTTATGCTATGTAATAGCCAGAAAACATTTTCATCTTTTCAAGTTTTACCTTTTCCAGGAACAACTACATAAATATGGTATTTCATAGATAAAATTGATGTTGGCAATTATTAAATTGTAGCTTCTGGTTGTTTTCATACTTATTATATCAACTGAGTATTGAATACTAGTGACTCCGTTCATGCTTATTTATGCTCAGTGCATTATTACTGCACTTAACCTAATTCATAAGTAGCTCATAGTACTGTCAGTCTGTCACAAAAAACGTGTGTTATTGGAAAAAGACGTGTATATTACGCCAAAACAGAGTCAGCCGTATTAAATGTGAAAAAAATACATCTTCTTTAAAAAAATGCCAGAAAATAAAAAACGTGAAAAAAACATCGTATTATATGCGTATTATACACGTTTTTTGTGGTTTTTTTGTATTTTTATGAATTTTTAATAATTTTATTAAATTTTTTATTTTTTTTTAAAATTTTCCAAAATTTTTCCGTTTTATTCCCGAGATATACAACTTTGCCGTATTATACCCGAGAAATTCCTCCCGTACACGTTTTTTGTGATAATGGCTCATAGTATATAAGTGTGTTTCTGTATATATATGTATTGATTTTGTATTGACAGCTGGTTTGAAGAACAAGAATCAAACTAGTCAATATGGCATTTTGAAATGATTATCTTGTTTTTGCATGGGCTCATCTGTGTTTTTTCTAAGCTATTACTTTTGGATACTGATTTTTTTAGAATGACAGGGAGAGGATGATGATTCAGCACTGGATCTTAATTGGTCTGGAAGTTTGTCATTTGATGACGTCATTTGCAGGTATTTACCTGCTGAAGTGCAGCCACTGCCAGTTAAGATTGGATACATAAATGGGGAAACAAAACTTTCTGGTTCTCTTTTGAAACCGTAAGTCTTTACTGCCTTCCAAGATTATAAAAGGATCTGGAACTCTTTGAAGAATCTTCTTTAGGTTCATTTTATCTCCAAAAGTGCCGAAAGTTGCTTTTCATGTAGTAGCTTCTCCATCCATGTTGAATTTATCTTTATTTGTGGTTTGATTTTCAGGAGATTTGATATTAAGTGGGCTGCACCAAATGCTGAAGAGTCATTTAATGATGCTCGTGGTGACATTATAATTGCCCATGAGCACATCACAGTTAGCTCTTCGTCAGCTGCCTTTGAGATCTATTTAAAACTTTTAACATCATATCCTAATGAGCTTTTGGTTGACCAGAGGAGACCTGAGCATTTAAAGAATCCAGCGCCTCCAGTTATTGATGGAGTTGAACTAGATCTTCGTTTGCGTGGATTTGACATTGTTAATTTGGTCTCTTCAGATTTATTTGGTACACCAAAACCATTGCATGTAAAAGCAACTGGAAGGATAAAGCTTCAGGGACTTGTAACGAGATCTCCCAATGCTGTTGATGGAAAAGGAGCTTTAGGCAGTAAGAGGAATATGAATGGCACCCATGTTGTTGCAGAACAGGGACCATCGGTTCTCATTGGGGATGTATTGTTGTCTGGAATCAGATTAAATCAATTGATGATAGCACCCCATTTAGTGGGATCTGTGAATGTCTCGCAGGACAACATGAAGGTTGCAGATGAGATCTTGACAGTCAATATTACTTTTGTCCTTCCTAACTGCATTAACCATTTTTATCAGTTTTAATAATTTATATTTCAGTGCAGTTGTTTGATAGTTGCCTACCATTTAATTTTTCTTATGTATGGACTATCAAATTTTCGTTTTCCTGAATTAGACTGTATTGATAGTTGTCAAAATTCCAACTAGTTGGTTATCGACCAACCTGTGTTTCAAATCAGTGATTAGTTTGACTCGTCAATTACTCAGCATAATAAAACCATAATTTATAAATATATATGTGCATTCTTTATATATATATATATATATATATATTTCTGTATCTATTTCCACATAAGTATATGTATTTGTTTATTTGCAGTCAATCAACTTGGACTGAGTCGGACCTGACTAGTCCAAATTATTCTTCAAAGACCTATTTCTGATGACTGGCTTTGACAATTTAGACTGTGATATGCAAGTCGGGCACTGCAGAACATTTGCTTGGATTGGATTAGATGTATTGCCTTCATTTATGGAACATATGATGTCTTGTCACGTATACTGCTGCATGCTAGGAAAATCTCCTAAGAATGTCAATTACCTTTTTGATCTGCTTTTTTAATTTCAGAAGAATGTGGATAACATCATGTACTTGTAGGGATCTGGTTTGAGGATGAAATTGGGTTCTTGCAATTTCTGCAAACCCTAACTTTTCTTCTAGTTTTGACTTACCCCAATGAAGTTATACTTGCAATGCACCTAGCTGCAGGCCAATGAAAACCATGCTAGTCGAGTTTGCTTTTCATATTTTTTGAAGGTCAATGAAGTCCTCTGTGCTTCTCAGCTTGCCGTTGGTATGTCTTCAAATCTGAAAGGCAAGGCCTTCAGTCAGTTACTTGAATGTCTTTGCTTTCTGATCTAAGTATGAAATTAGGTGAATATGTTCTATAAATAAAATTAGGGCTGCTTGAAGTGTTTTGATTTGATCCTCAATAGAAAATAATTGTTTTTTATTGAACAACATGAAACTGAAATTTTGTTAATTATAAACTGCCCTTGTGGGGACTGGGTGTATGACAATGGAACTTTTACATTCTTAATTCTGGATGTGTGACTGTCATACAATGTTTGCTTTTAAGATATGGTCTGTTCATATATTTGCTCTAAAATGAATCACGTATTTGTTTGGTGTCCAGCTGGATGTCTCTGGGAGACCAGATGAAAATTTGATGGTGGAAATTGTTGGGCCTTTTTTGCGGACTAAACATGATGATCTGTCAAAAAGGACAATGATATCAACCTCTTTGCAGAAGGGGCAGCTTCGGGCTAATGTTTGCTATCGGCCACATTATTCTGCAGATCTGGAGGTAGTTTTCTTTTTCTAATTCATTATTTTAATATCAGCAAATTTACTATAAATTTCAATTATCAGATTAATTTGATTCATGAAAGGTAGCATCAGTGGCTTTCTTCCTTTACTTTGTATAATTAAAGTTGGTGCTGTAAATAGGTACGAAATTTACCACTTGATGAATTGGAAGTAGCCTCACTCCGAGGAACTATACAAAAGGTAAGGCAATCTTTTCCTTGAAGCTGAGGTAGCTGGTCTGTATGCAAGATTTTTTTTCTAAGAGAACTGTGGGATTTTTTGTTAAATTCTTATGTCCATTATTTGGTCTTATTTTTGTAGTGGATATATATGGTGCATCCGTGGAATAAGAAATTTGAACCTTAATTACCTAGCTAATTGACGTGGTCAAAGAGATTAACTGCAGTCCTAAACCTTGTCATATGCTAAGAATTTTATCAGACTTGCAAATGCTTGACATTTTAAAAATATGAGTTGCGATTTTGTGCAATATTTTTTAGTTCTCTAACTTCTCTTATCCTTTATTTGTTTATTTCTTTAATTCAAATAACATTTGTTTAATTAATTATTATTTTTGTTGCATTTTAATAATTTCTCCTTGTACTCTTAGTGTCTTCTGACAATGAAATTTTCTAAGATTAGTTTGGCACTTGATTTTTTTTTTTCTGTTGATGAGGTGATTTTTGTAGGACCTTATAAAGACTGGTTTCCACTACTCTTTTCAGATGTACCTTTGGTGAAAAGTTTATCCTGTTTGGGTTTTATAGGTGATTATAGTATGCTTACAGAACTCCCTCAGTCTCTTTTTGTGTGCATATTTGTGAATCTCCAAACCTTATACTGTTGAAAAGTGAAACGAGAAGAACAATGAACGAACACAGATTTAACGTGGAAAACCCTTCAACTAGAGGGAAAAAAAACCACGGGTGACGAGGACTGGTGCCCACTAGCAACCAGACCCTCTCTCTCTTAGAGATTTCATTCACACCCAAAAATTAGGGTTACAAAGACTTAAGTAAGGCCTAAGGAGGGCTACAATCTGGATCGGGTTCATACCCAGACCCGGTCCCGAGACCCATACTTATATGCTTCAACATATACAATTTGGATACTTTTTCAAGTCACTCGGGGATATCGTGTGTGTGTGTGTGTGTGTGTGTGCTTGTGTCCTTTTACCTCTTGTGTAGAAAGTGCTCCAATAATAATCTGACAGAAGAGAGGGAAACTTGAAATCTCATGTGTTCTTGAACTAGCTAGTAGTTTCTCATATGAGTGCAAAGGTTCTGCTGCCTTCGTTGTGCTAAAATAGTAACTTTCTTATATGTCCTTGGAACCTGTAATTAAGTGCATGCCCACGAGAATTATACAATTTCACACTGATAATCAATTTCATGAAGAATACATAATATTTTCATAAGAGCAAGAAGAGCAATCACTCAAAAAGTATAGAAATTTTTACCAAGAAGAGGCCTATCATGAAGAAGGGGAGCATACCCAATTTCTATACATACTGTATGCCATGTGCTAGCTATTGGTGCAGTCTTAGGGGCTATTGGATAGTTAAACCAGGGTTATCCGTATTGGTATAGTAGGGATTTGAAAAACATGTTTGATACACCTGCAATACACGATATGCCCGTGTATCATAGGCGTACCGCTTGTGTCGTGTGATAGGGGGTTTTTATCGTACGACAGAGGCGATACACCCATGTATCGTATGATACAGGGACAAAACAATTCATGCTTTTTTTTAGAACAGCTGATTCCTTCCACTTTCGAAACATCATTAAAAACTGTGGGAGGGGGAGACGTTGCTAGTTTTAAAGAAAAATTGACCATCTACTGGTGATAACATTCTATTTGAAGGCATTGAAACAAATCACAAAGAAAATGAGGATGAAGATGAAGAAAATTATCCTTGATTGATGGGATATTTGGCACTTCGTAGTGAACAATTATATGTTGTGAACTTGTGATATAATCTAAAACACTTTAAACTTGTGATGGATGCTTACTATGTTATCCTGAATCGATTATTTCTCATTTTGAATATTTTTTTGATATTTTATGGCTTATGAATGATGAATCATGAATGTTATTTATGTGATGAGTTTTTTACATGGAATACATTTTTCCTGTTTTTTGTTGAATTTTTATTTTTCTAATTCTTTTGAATTAAAAAATTAATTTTACGATAAGCTACGCTACATTTACAATACTTTATGACATGACATATAGATTCGCCTGACCAGTGCACATTATGATACGCCTTTTACAACATTGAGTTAAACTAGCTGTTCGACTATCTAATTGTTGGTTCAATGTCTTGAATCTCTTGATTAATGTAAACTGACCATGAGAGAGATATGCTTGAGAGAAACCCTCAAAGCGCTTCTACTGACATAAAAATTAACACACTAGTTTTTTATATAAAATAACAAAAATACCTCTTGTAAAGAACCACTCACCCTTGGGCAGAAAAAGATAATTTGTCTCAATGAGAGGTACTTTTGTCATTTTATATTAACAAATTAATGTTTTCTATCAATAGGCAGCTCTTTGGGAATCTCTCTGTCTTTAGATGCCTATTTTTAGTTTTTAAATTGAGCGTGATGTTATTTGCCTAAAATTAGGCATTTTTTGTAATTTTTTTCTAAAAAGTTTCCAAGAAAAACTGAATTCTAAAATGATTTGGTAAACACCACACACACTGTATGTGTATGTCTGTACATACAAGTGTAACATAAAGATCATAATTCATAAGGCCCAAGTTATTGTTCCCACGTGAAAAACTCAAACGTATAATGGTAAGAGAGTAACTTGTGATGCCATTGCAGCAGTTCTCATTGGCAAAGGAGTAAGTTCCAATGACTGGTTAAACTAGCTGTTGCACGAGCAACTAGATGGTCCAATGTGAGTCAACATGAATTTGCAAATGCATACAAAGCTGGATAAAAAGAAAGAAAAAATGAATGTAGATATACATACACCTGTGCTTGTATGACCTCACATAAAGATCACAAGTACCTATAGTTGTAACCCTGTGTATGTGTAAAACGCTTGGGTGTATGAAGGGTAAGGCAGCAACTTTTGATACCATCACAGCATTTTTCCTTGGTCAAGAAGGAGTATGTTCTAATTGTCACTGAAGCTAGCTATATGGCTATCCAACAACTAGGGAGAAAAATGCACACAGAACCATATGAAAAAAGGAAAAAGAAACTGCAAGAGATTTAATACAGCACGTGTGTGTATGTATAACTGTAACAGAAAGATCCTAAGTCACCATAGTTGTAACTGTCTTCACATATAAAAAAGCTTGAATTGTCCACCGTGTCATGGTAATTTATCATGTCATTACATTATTTTTCATTGATTAAGAACGGAAGAAATCTTAGTTTTTGGGTTTTATGGTTCATGAAATGAGATAGTGAACTTGTCACCAGGATAGTTGCTTCAGCTCTTGACTAACTTATAAGTAATGAATGCTAGGCTGCTAGCATATGAGAGAATGGCACTGCAAGGCCTTTGAAATGGATTGGTTAGATTATGTTCCAGGCACATACTTTTTTTGCAAAAGGAGAAAAAAAAATGACTATACTAATGTGAAGGTAATAGGTTATGGACAGCAGTATATAGAACTTAAAATCTAACTGGCTGAAGGAAATCTAGAGTGTGTGTGTGCTTGATGTGCAGCTTATATTTTATTAGCTACATGTTTCACTATCTCATTTAGTTTGGTTTATCCGTTTGCTTATTTATCTTTGTGATCCCCAAGTTGGGCAATAGCTAGTGGAAGGTTAAAACTAAGAGCTATTATTTCTCATAGTGTGGTTTGCCTAATCCTGCTGTGTTGCTTGTTTGTAGTCAGTTACCTTCAAAATTATATCAGATATTTTGTAGCCAGGAAACAAGAAAGGAGAAATGCTTAGCTTTTATAAGAAAATTTCCATCTGCTTAAATTAGAATTTAGCTTGTTTCTTCTTGTTTACTCTAGAAGTTTCATAAGGAACTGCTTTCTGTTCCATCATTAATAGAGATATCACTAGTTTCGTATGTCATGTTTGCTTCAGGCTGAGCTTCAACTGAATTTTCAGAAGAGAAGAGGTCATGGGTCCTTGTCTGTAATTCATCCAAAATTTAGTGGTGTACAAGGTGAAGCCCTTGATGTGTCTGCCAGATGGAGCGGTGATGTTGTAAGTACTTTATCTTTATTCAGATAGATAATTTATGTAGATCATGTAGACACTAAATCACTAAATGGCACGAGTCTATGAATAGTAGGCCGTAACTGAAAGTATTCCTCAAGTATCTTATGGCACTGTCGTGTTATTAATATGAAGTGTAGTCACAAATATATTTCTCAGGTTTCTACCAGAAAGGTTTCTCTTGGGTATTTTTTGGTGATGTTGTTTTCTCGGGAAAATTCTCCAAAAAGAAGAAACCTAAAAAATAAATAAAATAACATGAATGAAAAGTAAAATGAATACGTAGAATATGTAAAAGTAAACAACTAAATGAGTTAGAATTTGCTAATTAAACAAGCAGCATGCTAATTGCATAACAAATAACAGTTTAAGAAACAAATGAATAACTAACAAGCGACATGTAACTGGTAACAATCAAAACTAGCTATAAGCATAAGCACCGTAAGTGTGACTGCATAAATTAGCCACACAACTCATATGTCATACCAAGTTGTCGGCAAACCACTGCATAAAAGAATATCGCAATCCATCAACGTGATTCAAAGTTCATCGTTTCAACTTCCAAACTCTAAGGGTTTCAAGATCTTTAGTTACTTTCAGCTTCCAAACTCTGGATGCTTACAAGTGAACTTGAGCCAAGTCAAGCTTGAGCTGGACTTGAGCTTGAATTGAATCTTACTCAAGCTCTGCTTAGTCCATCAGAATTAAGCTCGAGCTAAATTGAACCCTGGGTTTTGTTTTTTGACAAGAATGGTGTGCTAAGACTTTGTGCACACTTGGTATGCGGCTGTTGAAATTGTTAGCTTTCACGGGCAAGTCATTTTTATGCAGTGTATTGGCTTCCTTAGTTCCTTTCAACTTTTTTTTTTTGGGCACTGGTTCTGTTTTTAGATGGTAGCTGTCATTATGTCAAAAATGGTTTAGTGTGAGCTTTAAGGTTGAAATTCTGTGCCATCATTCAGATAACTATTGAAAAGACTGTCTTGGAGCAACTGAGCAGCAAGTATGAGCTTCAGGGGGAGTATGTTTTGCCTGGTACTCGTGATCGTTACCCTGCTGAAAGGGAGGCAGATGGTTTGATGAAACGTGCCATGGCAGGGCAGTTAGGTAGAGTGATATCTTCGCTGGGGAGGTGGCGAATTAGGCTGGAGGTTCCTCATGCTGAAGTTGCTGAAATTCTTCCTCTTGCTCGTCTTCTTTCCCGAAGTAGTGATCCTGCAGTTCGATCAAGATCAAAGGTATGTTTTATGACAAATAAGCTAGATACAGCAACTAGTATGTGTTGGTTTTGTTATATTACAATATGATTGATCAAGCATGACATTTTTAATCTCAAGGAAATGTTGAGCCTTAAATTCAACTGCAACAATCAAGGGATTAGTTTACATGCAGTTTGGCAATTTATGCTGGATTTGTCAATTATCTCAGAAACATTGCAATTTGGCAATTTATGCTGGATTGTCAATTAACTCAGAAACATTGAATCAGAAATGATCGAGATTCAGTAACTTCATGGTTCCTTATTAGTCTCAGTCAGAAATCCATTCTAGTAGCACATAGCTGCATCAAGTTAGCTGCAGTTTGGTAAAAACAATAGTTTCACTGGATTTTCAGAAGCTGTAGACCCTGGCAATGTTTCAGGTTCAGCTTGTGTAATGAAGATTTTTTGCCTACAGTATTCTGACGTTCCACCCTGCCACCGACCTTTGTCTGTCTCTATGTGTGTTGTGTGTGTGTGTGTGTGTGTGTGTGTGAGACCACTGTGCTCCATCAGACAAATGATAGATTATTTAAAATGGCCACCATTAATATGTCATTCAGATGGTATCTTAAGTAAAAGCAGGTTTTAGTTATGTAACTGAACAACTTGCAAGTGCTCCAGCCATCCTGCAATATATACCAAATGCAGTTTAAAATTAGTGTTATCACTTATCAGTATTGATTCAGTTTACATGAATAGTTTTAGCAGTATTTATGTGTATCGGCCCACATCAGTTGATGCACATTGTATCGGCCCCTGACACAGCAACGAGGTAGGGGATGATGAGGGCCCCTCTAAATATTGTCCAATATGGGGCTGACTTGGGCCATACTGGCCTGTATGGTGAATTCAGCCTCATATTGGCTAATATTTGAGTGAAATGATACTGAAAAGATTTTATGTATAGATGAGTGGAAGTTATTTTTCTTATGGCCAACATGGCCTGATACAGGCCTTTGCGATTTTTCTTGGTGTTTCCAGTATGAGATCAAGACTAACATTTATGAGATGGAGATTGTCATTTTACATGGAAAAGTTTTTAGGCAACAATTCGTTCTGAACTTATCTGTGGAATCATGTTAAATGAGAGGCATTGTTTACTGGATAAAGGTGGGGCACATGACTGCACACCTTAACCAATGTAGATCTATGATTCATATTTAGACACACCCAGACACATTTGCTCACAGATGTACAAGTTAAAGATACAAGAGATTAAAGCTATATTGGTCAAGTAAGGACCTTTTCAATACAGGGAGCATATTACATACTCTTTGTTGACTCTTAAGTGTGTTAAAGATGCTATATATTGGTCAAGTAAGGACCTCTTCAATACAGGGAGCATGTTGCATACTCTTTGTTGACTCTTAAGTGTGTTAAATTTGCTAGTATGCCATAGTTGCTGTTTTGAACCTCAAATTTTATGACATATTGGTTATACATCTGTTGAGCAATATTGCATACCTGCCCAATGTAAACGTTTGAAAGAGGATGCATCTTCATGGGCCATTATGGAGGTCTGTCAAAATTTAATGGAGTAAAAAATTCTTGAACTTGTCAAGATTGCTCTTTGGTGGTAGTTATCTTCCTACTATCTGGTTATTGTCCAAACAGAAATGGAAAGCTGATTAGAAGGAATTCTTTGATGCTTTATCTTTGTCTAATCAACTTACTCCCACTTCCAGATTTTTTTTTTTGTGACTTGCTGCAAAATAGTTGTCTAAAAAACTATTCCAAATCTTTTCTGTAATTTTTCTCAGGATCTTTTTATGCAAAGTCTGCAAGCTGCTGGATTCTGTGCAGAAAGCCTGAATGACCAACTAGAGGTATGCTAATTAGCATGGCAAAGTATTATATAAGCAAAGCAACAATTAACTGTAAAAGGGAAGTGGAAGCTTGTTTCATCTTATTATTGACAACAACTCTCTTTTCCTGCAGGCTTTACATCTCCGGTATATTTCTTCGGATGATGTCAGTCTTGAAGATATTTCTCTTCCAGGTTTATCTGAACTCAGAGGACGTTGGCGTGGGTCACTTGATGCTAGTGGTGGAGGCAATGGGGATACCATGGTACGAACTTCAGATACCTTTGTGCACATTTTTCTGGTTTGTTCATGTCTGCGATATCCTCAGAAGCCTAGAACACTATGCAAACTTGGCTGCAAGTGTTTCCTTATTTTGGCACGTGTTTCCTTATTTTGTTCATTCTGAAACCCTTAAACACAAAAATTTCTCTATCTCAATTCAGTATTAACTTACTGCAAGCAATATAAATAGAAACTGACAATTTGTGTGATACCCAAAACCTGGGTACGGGTGCAGCAAGGGTGCAACATTGCTGTGGCTGTTACGTTTTTTGATGTTACTCTCCAATATTTTGATATTTCGCCGAAATATAGAGCCTTGCTACATCCATCTATGTAACATAGCTACACATCTAATTCAGTTATGGGGCATTCCTGGGGTCTAAAATGGAACCCTTTTACTTGCTTGTTGAGGGCATTTCATTGTTCCTGTACATGAAGATGATGGAATGCATTTTCAATTATTTGATCTTTTGTACAGAAAAGTTGCAACATCATAATGCCATCAAAGAACTAGGCTGATGCATGGTTCTTACTTTCATACTGGGAAAGAAAGGGACTTGTAGTTCACATGGATAACTCGTTGTTACCTATTGTGAAGAAATTTCAGGAAATGTATTTGCATTAGAAAAGAACGGGTAACTGCTAGAGGGAATTCCTTTCTGGAGTTTCAAGCATCTAGGTCCATCATTCGAAAAACTCAGCATCAGTCTGGTTCACCCACCTTCTCTCTCTCTCTCTCTCTGTGTGTGTGTGTCTGTGTCTAGTTTTCTTGAAACTCTTGATGAGCATGCACTTCAGGAATTGTTTTTGAAGTGCATGTGCTTTTGAATCCAAGTCTCTTGGCTTTCAGGAATCTCTTGATGAACATGTGCTTTTTGAAGTTTGGGAGCTTTCAGAGTGCATGAGCTCTTAAACTTAGAGAAGGTTTTCCTTTCCTCTTAAAAGAATAATTAGGAAAAGCTGTTGTTACAAATACTTATTAATTTTTTTGTACTGCATGCATTACCTCTGTGATATATGAGAGGTATATTACTTGAAAATCACAATGAGAAGGGGCATTGAACTTGAACCTTTCTTTTATTTGGTCACCAAAGTATATTAAAAATTAAAACTTCCAAGCCACTTTTTCAGTAGATGCCTGGAGTTCAATAGATGAGGCAAGCAGTGGAAAGAAAAATGCCTTGGCTGTGTCTTCTATTACCTTTCAACTAGTGATAAACTGCTGTCAACAGATGAGGCAAACAGAGGAAAAAAATGCCGCCTTCTTTTTTTCTTTTTCCACTATCTGTTAGCTGTTGCTAATCAACTTGCATATTTTTCTGAACAGGCAGACTTTGATTTCCATGGGGAGGATTGGGAATGGGGAGCCTACAAAACTCAGCGAGTTCTTGCTGTTGGTGCATATAATAACAATGATGGTCTGCGTCTTGAGAAAATATTGATACAGAAGGATAATGCGACTCTACATGCAGATGGGAATATATTGGGTCCAAAAACAAATCTTCATTTTGCTGTTTTGAACTTCCCTGTTAGCCTTGTTCCTGCTTTGCTTCAGGTTATTGAGTCTTCAGCAACAGATGCAATACATTCTTGTAGAGCAATCCTGGCACCAATTAAGGGCATACTACACATGGAAGGAGATCTTAGAGGAAGTCTTGCTAAACCTGAGTGTGACATTCAAGTAAGACTCCTAGATGGTGCAGTTGGTGGCATTGATCTTGGACGTGCTGAAGTCGTTGCTTCTTTGACCTCAACTAGCCGTTTTCTTTTCAGTGCTAATGTTGAGCCTGTCATCCAAAGTGGCCATGTGCATGTTCAAGGCAGTATTCCAATAACCCTTTTTGAGAATGATTCACTGATAGAAGATGAAATAGACAAGGAAAGCATGAGAACAAAATGGTTTCCCACCTGGATGCAAGAGAAGGTTAAGGATAATTCTGAAATGGTTGGTGACAAAAAGGTTACCTGGGAAAGGAATGAAGAAGGGCGAGAGGCTTATTTGACAGAACACTTTAAAGGGCTAAATTGGAACATTTCAGATGTTAGTGAGGTAAAAGTTGATGCAGATATAAAAGATGGTGGCATGATGCTAATAACAGCTTTATTTCCATATGCGGATTGGCTTCACGGTAGTGCTGACATTGATTTACAGGTAGATAATGCTCGAGTCATCAGAACTTCGATCTTGATTTCATATCTAAATGCATGCTTCTAGATTTTTCTTTTATTTGGTACATGACAATAATGACTTTAGATATCATTTTTGGCCACATTCATTTGTTGTTATGGTTCTATTACAGTTAGTTTTGTCATAAAACAAGAGCTGAAAAATCTAAAAAATATAGAGGCGCTACATTTGCTGAAAGTTTACTACCATATCGCCATCTTTCAGGATGTGTAAAGTGTAAACATTGACTGATGGGTACCCCTTTTTTTTTTTTATTTCAGGTGAGGGGCACGATTGAACAACCGGTATTGGATGGGACCGCTTCATTTCATAGGGCATCAGTATCATCACCTGTCCTACCTAAGCCACTGTCTAATTTTGGAGGTACAGTTAATTTCAAATCTAATCGTCTATCCATCAATGTTCTGGAGAGCAGGGTAGGCAGAAAAGGAAGGTTAGTGGTGAAAGGGAATTTGCCCCTGAAAGCCAGTGAATTGTTTCCTGGTGATAAAATTGATTTGAAATGTGAAGTCCTGGAAGTGCGAGCAAAAAATGTTTTCAGGTGACTTGCATTCCTTTCTTGTGTATATATATTCTTGTAGAAAAAAGAATTCATAGTTGTTCACATCTTCTGACTTTAGTGTAGCTTCAGTTAACTGTTGCTTCTAATTTCTCATATAGTTGCTATTCTTACAATAAGTCTTTTTTTATTAACAGTGGCCAGGTTGATAGTCAGATCCAGGTTACAGGTTCCATACTGCAGCCTGATGTTTCTGGCATGATTAAACTAAGTCATGGGGAAGCATATTTGCCCCATGACAAAGGAGCAGGTGCAACCGTCAATAGATTAACAGCAAATCGTTCAAGTCTTGCTAGCAGCATTTACAGTCGGTTGGCTTCTTCTGGACATGTTTCACGCTTCTTTGGTTCTTTATCAACTGGTCCCTCAAAAGTTCCACAGCCAGCAGGTAGTAACTAAGGCTACAACAAGTATATTCTCATGAAAGTGCACAGATAAGAGTAAACATTTGGAATTTAGACTGGAGTTCCTATTATATGTAATACCATTGGAAAATAATGGTCAAGCTTTGCATATGCAAATTAATTACTGCATTTTGTTTCTTAGACAACATATTGAGGTTTAGTTGTTCTTGCTTAACAAGCATGTACTTGAGATGATAAAAAAATACGTACTGCATAACAAGTCAACCATATTAAAGAAACCAGCCAACATGGCCTTTTTATTGGTGACTACGGCAGCAGAATCAGCTACTTGGTTGGTGTGACTAAGCAAATGAAAATAAATTATTAACCTATTGAAAGTACTCAAACGAATTTGATATGCCTCTGCAATATTCTGCAAGTTTTTGATGTTTTGTGTAGATAATATTAAGAAAATTAATTGGCTTTTTGGACAGAGAAATCAGATGAAGTTGGACAGAAGGAGTCTGTGAAAACAAAGCCAAGACTGAATGTTCACTTAAGTGACTTAAAGCTTCATCTTGGACCAGAACTAAAGATCGTGTACCCTTTGATTCTTAACTTTGCAGCCAGTGGGGAACTTGAGCTGAATGGTTTGGCTGATCCCAAGTGGATAAAGCCTAGAGGGGTTTTGACTTTTGAAAATGGTGAGGTAAACTTAGTTGCTACCCAGGTGAGCACAGTTTCTTGATCTTGGTTAAAGTCCCCCCTTAGTTACCAGATTATCTTTGCATTTTTTGTTCTAGTTATGTTAGTGAGTGTGGTTTCACAGGTGAGGCTTAAGCGGGACCATCAAAATATAGCAAAATTTGAGCCTGACCAAGGATTGGATCCGACACTTGATCTTGCATTGGTTGGATCCGAATGGCAATTGAGAATCCAAAGCAGGGCCAGCAATTGGCAAGACAATTTGGTTGTTACCTCTACTCGTTCTGTGGAACAGGATGTTCTCTCACCAACTGAGGTACTACCTAAACTTAGAAAAAAGTGTTCTTTCCTTTTTTTTCTCCATTTTTTCCTTTTGTTGTTAAGTTGGCATCTGTGCAATGTGTGTGCCTCTTAATCCATAATGGTTGATCTGGTTAACAAAGTCCTTTTGTTTGCTCTCTAAAGCATGCCTAGGCGTGCCTAGGTTTTTTTATCCGCCTCTATTTTTTCTCTTCTACGTTGACTTTTCTTTATTCATTTTCTTCTTCTTACTCATCTTTTTACTTTTACATTTATTGTTTTTGGCCTGCCTTGGTGCTGCCTAGTCCCTTTGAAGGTCTACCACCTAGGGTCACCTAGCTCTTTCGACCATTGTGGTCCTTTCAACTTTGAAGATAAGTTCATGACTGATATGTGTGGCCAGTGTGATATTGAAATTCTTAGGGCCCACCTTTGACTTGCCCATAGTCATGTGATGCGTGAACCTACACTCTATGTTGACTTCTTTTCTTGTGATTATGACTTATGAGTGTTCAGTTTAGTCAGCTAAATTTTAAAAATCGGAAGTCGTGACTAGCCAGGCTACCAGCTAGTCAATCTGAATTGGCCTAAGTCAATTGACTATAAGTAAATAAATAACTATATAGGAATAAATCCAGAAACATATATGTCTAAAAAGGGATTGCACATATATTTATAGACCAGGGATTACTCAGTTGACCAACAACTAGGTTGACCAATTGACTAGTTTGACCCATTAGTCATTGGTTTGAAGAAAAGATCGGTCGATAATTGACTCAATCGACTAGTCAGACTAACTGTTTGACTAGTCGGGGTTTTTGATGACTAAGATAGTTGAATTACCTAATCATCTGAAGGGAGATAAGTTCCTTCTTGCAATTATTTCATTAAGTGGGTGGGATCTTGACACTGCGATTAGATGTCGTCGCTCTAATCTCTGTAGAAAGACGAATGACATGCAAATTGAATGATAGAAAGTAAAGGGAAGGGAAATTGGCCAAGGAAAATTAGGGCAAACAAATTCCTATTTACTTCAATTCCTCAAGAACTATTTTTCCCCTTTAAATAAGATTTCCTCACTACTTGGGTATTGGATCCAACATTGACATAGATGGTCCAAATTCAACTTAATAAATGAAAATGGATAAGGAATCAAATTAATAATTCACATCAAATTGATCCAATCTAAATCTAATCCAATTGGATAGCCGTGGGTTGGATCTTTTAAAGTTCTCGAGAACCAAGCCATGCACTTAAGACATGTGATGCTCCATACATGGATGACCGCTAGCTGATAGACCTTATACTGTTCATGACCACTCTCATGGACTTTGGGCATGATGTGTGATGCTCAATTTGTGAGTTAATACCAGCTGTTGGAGCTTATAACCCATTCATGACCACCGGCACAGAGTCTTTGCGTGTCCAAAAAAGTTTTCTTTTCTATCCTTTCATTCACATTGACAGCATTCAGTATAAGTTCAAGACATGTAAGTGCTCTAACCATGTCTCAGTCGGTACTTTTTGACCAATTGGAAAAATCATTCATTTTAGTTGAATTCAAAAGTAACTTCTATAATCAACTTGAGTTGGAATTTCTTATTATATAAAAGGACTGCTGTGGTAACCTCTTACTCTTTCCTCCCAGCACTCCAACTAATTCAACAACTTAATTTGCCTGTCCTTCAACATTGTATAGCTGTGGTAACCTCTTACTCTTTCCTCCCAGCACTCCAATTAATTCAACAACTTAATTTTGCCTGCCGTGTAGTTGAACAAGGGCAAGTTGGTCATATTTCAATGCTGCCATGATATCATGAATCAGATGGTTGCTGCTTGAGGATTTTAAGGCAAAGTGTTTCACACTTTTATTTTTTGAACTGGTGAACGTCAGGAGAAAAGCAAAGAATCTAACTGAATAATTGAGAACAGATACATTCATTGGTCACATATTTCCTTATTTTTGCAACAAAATTTCAGAATGCTAATGGTGTTTACCATTAATCAAGTGTCAAGATAGTTGGCAGCTTAGCACATGTATTCCACTTACAGGATTTCACTTCATAAAATACTGTTCTATTCTGCCACGTCATTTCAAAATGCTAATATTGTATGTTAATAAGACTCAAGGTTCCAAATAGTTGGCACTTTTGACACCTGTTTTAGGCAACCCTACGTGTGCTTATACTAGTCTGTCAACTACCTTCTCGTAGTTTTACTGGTTTTGTAGTTTTAACTGGTCTGATTTTATTGTATGACAAATACCTTCTCGGTGTTGTTATGCTGGTTTTGTAGCTACTGGCTTATTTTATTGTGCTACTGGCATAGATGTCACAGCTCATGAGGAATTTGAGTTGGAAAGCCTTACCTAGTTGACCTGATGCTTTTGCTCTGTAAGTTGCTGATGGTTTCAAATCCAAGTTGGTATTTTTGTTGAACTGCTTTTTGATACTTGGTGTTCAGCTTGAAAGCTATCTCAGTAACATTGCGTGTTAAGTATGTCAAATGACATGGACATCTCAACTTGTCTATCTGTCATGGTAATGATTTCTATTGTCACTTTATGACTGGCTTGCACGATAAGTTCAGGTTGCTGAATATCTGAGGGATAAGTCAAGGCAGCATCTCTCTTGCTCCCTTGTGGTGGCTCTGTGTGTTTGTGTGAACTGTTTCTGCTTGATAATAAAAAATATTTGGTTTTCTACCTGTTCTTGGTCTGGTTGTTGTTTGAAAAGTAATATGTTTCTTTGTTCTGGTCATCTGTCTGATTGGACATGAATCTAAGATGCAACTGTATTTCAATGTTTCTTTTTTCTTTTTTTTTGGTTTTCCTGCCTTCGAAGATTACACTGTATGATGAGAAAATTTGGAATAAATTTTGATTTCTTTATCTGAACTACCTTTTGCAGGCCGCCAGAGTCTTTGAGAGTCAATTAGCAGAGTCATTGTTGGAAGGTGATGGCCAGCTTGCCTTCAAGAAGTTGGCAGCTGCAACATTAGAAACCTTAATGCCAAGGATCGAAGGGAAAGGTGAATTTGGCCAAGCTAGGTGGAGGCTAGTTTATGCACCCCAAATTCCAAGCTTGCTTTCATTGGATCCTACAATTGACCCACTTAAGTCTCTGGCCAACAGCATTTCATTTGGAACTGAGGTGGAAGTTCAGCTTGGCAAACGCCTTCAGGTATCTGATAGTTTGTAATATGGTTGAATTTGTTCTGCAAATAAACCTTGATTTGACTGAAAAAATAAAAAGTATGAATTCACAAAATTGGTGGTTGTAAATTGACAAAACTTCTTGGTTTCTACTGCACAAATGTCATTCAACATTTGAACATTGGGGAACGTGACTGTAAAGAGACAAATTGGCATCTGTGCATTCCGAAAAGCAATTGTTGTCATTCATTGGTTAAACTTTCAGCTGATGAAGCATTGATATTCGCCTTTGTCCTAGTCACAGTGCCAGTTTATAGTTTTCCAATTTGTCAAGTCCTTTGGTGAACTTGATGGAAGCATCAAGGGTGACTGTAGTTTAAAACCTACTTGAGTGTCTGAATTCATAAGGTTCCTTTATTTATTTAGTTATGTTTCATTGTTACACAGTTCAGTATCTTACACGCTTTTAAGAATATATCGTTGCTTATCCACATGGAAGTACCTTTTCAAAAATCGATTTTACTCAATTCACTGTGGGTGTTTCACTTCTCCTGTACTGTTTAGCACTATTATTTAACTGGACAGCATCTTCTGTTCTTAATTTATGCCATGTCAGATTGAGCGACCTAAGTTTTCTCTATTCACAGGGTTTAGTCCCGATGACCTTTAAGATAACTTCCCTTTTTCGTTTTCCAGGCGTCAGTCGTCAGGCAGATGAAGGACTCAGAAATGGCAATGCAGTGGACTCTTCTTTATCAGTTGACAAGTAGGTTGCGAATCCTTTTCCAGTCATCTCCATCCTGGCGCTTGTTGTGCGAGTATTCTGCCACATCGCAAGATTAGTGTGCAAAAAATATTTTTTCTTTTAGGTAGTTCAGTTGTACAAAAGAAAATTGTTTTCTGGAGAGAGAAATAAAAAGCAAAAAAAAAAAAGCGTTGTAATTTTGGTTTTGTATATGATGTTATTTATCTGCATCTATGTTGCAGAGTCTGTATATATTATATTCTGTAAATATGGTATAATCAATGGGTTAGAGAAAGTGCATTTTTACGGGAACATCTTTTCTTTTCTGAATGGGGTTTACACGCCCATCTTTTTATCTTTGGTGGCATTGCACACAGCTAAGAGGTGGAATTATAAACAGCCTGACTATTGGATGCTTGACGATGTGGTGCAGTAATACCCAACCCCAGATAATGTCAATTATTGAAGATGAAGCTCTGGGTTTTTAATTTAACTCAAGGCATTGAGATTTTAGGGCCAGTCAAGTGAAAACTGCATTGCTGTTTCTTCAAGCAATGACAACTTATCTCCGGAGCTGGCCTTCTCCATGCTTCCATTATCAAGCCACGAAGTAATTAAATGCCATTGCCCCTGAGAATGAGCTGCTACCCTTGGGCAAATGACTTTGTTGTGAGCTCCTCCTCTCCAAGTATACATTTTGCACGCCATATACTTTTTCTTTCGTAAGTAGTTGTCATAAACAGAAACAGGCAACGGTTAAACCACTTAGTGAGCATTCTCCTTGTGCTTAAATAAACTCTTAAATAAATCCCAACCGCCACTGCGCTATACGAGGTACATGTCATCCAAGCCAAAAGACATCTTAGATTCAAAATTAGCTCATGCTAAAATATAAGGTTGCAAGTGGTTCCGATCTGGTTTGAGAATTTTGCCAATTTCTAATGTATGGAATCTGCTTCTGACCCGACTTCTAGTACATCTTTCTGTACCGATTTGCAACGTTACTGAGAAAAAAACAGAAAATCAACATACAGAAAAAACAGAAAAGCGCCTACTTTTAGTCAATCAAACCACGTCGACCATTGAGTTGTTCAATACATTTACCAACCCTGTCTGTAGAACTGAATGGAATTTTCAGACTTGGTAAATGTTTTGGATTCAGTTGATACAGAAATAGCAAAATCAATGTAATAATTAAAAAAAAAAAGCAACATCGTCAAAAGACATTCTGGACATGCGTAATGTATTCTGTCTACTAACAAAAACATAAACCCGCAACATAAACCCGCAAGACTCTACTAACAAAAACATAAACCCGCAAGACCCATTTGACCGCACCTTTTATTTTATTTAGATCGAAGTATCATTGACAATTAACCGTTAACCCGGTGAACGTTTTTGCCCAAATAAAGCAGCATATAAATGGACGGTAATGAAAGATACAGTTGAGGAAAAGGACAAGTATAAAACGAGAATGTGAGTTTTAAGTTCAGCAATAGAAAGTGAAATCTATTCCTTTTTACTGCTCATTGAATTCAAAAAGATCAGTATTTTGCATATCGACCTTAATTCGAGAAGCTAGTTCTGTCATTCAATAGATATTAGATCTTAGCCACTGTATCACGTGATGCAAAGTCCAGAAACTCTTTCTACTGAGGCTTTCTCTCCCATTTGGTATCTCAAGACAACGTTTTAACCTCATAAGATGGAGAAAATGGTGGTAAGACGGAACCTCATTTGATTAACACCCTCTTTCTCCCTGATGTATCGCAAAGCATACTATCCTCATGAATGGAGAAAGGAAAAAGGCAATGGTGTTTGGCACAGTGTTAAGCAAACGCATTAGGATAAAGTGTGGACTTCACGTTGAGGTTTGAACTTCAATCAACATACAACAATGATAATAAACTTGCATTTTGACATTCATTAGTGGAATTGCAGCATGTATCAAGAAATTAAAAAAAATGGTTTTAATTTTAATATCGAGATTAAAAGGGTCGGCAACTAAATAAGACAGAAAAAATGGAAAGAGATTCCATGATCACGGGCGCCATCGAACCGTGTCTTCTTTTTTGAGTTTTGATAGCAAAGAATGCATATTTGCAGAGTTCGAACTCCTCCTGATTGGTTCACCATAGAAGTTGATGACACAAAAAGGAGGAAAAGGGAAAATTTGCTTGAACTTAACGTGACATTAACTTGGTCGTACCAGGTTAACCATCTACTGGTGAGAAGGAGGCAGTTATTAAAGTCGGTGGGGAATAAAAACTAATACAAGGGAAGGAGCCCATCTCATTCCTTTGTTTCAGGTTCACCTTTGCCACAATCTCTCCAGGCGATTTCTTCGGAAATTTCAGTGGGGAAAAGATAGATCTCAGGGCCCACTTTTGACTACCACGATCTAGTTTGATTATCTGTTAGTGACCGTCATTCTGGGGGTTTGATGGCGATATGATCTCTCTGACTCGAGCACTGCCTTTCTGAAAGGTACCCTTAGATTCTGACATGAGTGTTGCCTTTTCCGTTTGATTGTTCTCTTATTTGTGCTACTATCTTTACTGTGTTCAATTACCGCTCCTTTTTTGAGTTCACTTCGAGTTCTCGATGGTTTTCGATTGGTGACACTTAGTGTCTTTAGATTATTTAAGTAATAGTTTGCTTCATCTCTTAATTGCTGAGGAAACCAGTACGTATTAGGGCTAGGTGGATCTAATTTATTGTGGAAAAACTGCAATTTATCATGTTTCTTTCTACTTGGAGCCTCAACTAGATTGGGCAATCAAACTGTACGCGCATTTCAACCAACGGGAGTTTTATTGGCGGACATACATGCGGCGACTCGAGGTCTCGATTTTTCTTGCGATATTACCACACTATAATGTCAATGTCCATTTATCAGTTTGCGTCTGTGTGGTAGTTACTAGTATAAAGATGTACCAATTATCATAGCTTCACTGTGTCAGATGCATATATAGTTATGTGGAGATCCAGTTCCTGTGTTTCTGTTGATTAATCTGGTTGTTCCGGTTTCGTCCTGTGACATGTTGTCTAGTTTGTGCTCGTAACATCTGTCTACTCTTGATGAGAAAAGAACAACAATTTCATTATTTGCGGTGTGTTTACATTAAAAAAGTAGATCCTTAGATCAGTTATTTTGTCCATTTCTTATCTTCTTTTATCTAAATAACAAGATTGGCATAAAGTGGCCATTTGTTTCAGGGTTTGTGATGGCTGGAGGCATGGTCATTTAAGACAGAACGGGTGCAGATGACAAGAGCTAGTCTTTAAATTTTATTTTTTATTTTTTAGCCCTGCCAAGTTCGATCTCTCTTGACATAATTATCAGTGTCCACAGGGCGTTGGCAGACCCACTACAATGGAATCCAAGAAATTCTATCTGAATCCTAATGCTCCAGTTTTCGTACCTAGTAATTTAACACCTTCACAAGGGAAGATCATTAGCCTGGACAGTGATCCTGCAGACCAAGAAGCAAAAGGGGTTGCACATTCCCTGTGTAGCGATGCTCTCACTAATGCCAATGTGTTTAGCGAATCATTTGAATCAGATCATCTCTCACAGGTGACGGGTGAAATTCGAGAGTTCAAGGGAGACCCATTTCCAAGTGGAAGTGATGAACAGGCTCAGATTAGCCCGGATGATATTGTAGCTTCTGACTTGAGGTCCTTGTCAGTTATGTTTCCCGGATACTCCGAAGAATCCATACTTGATGTTTATGATGCAAACGATGGAGACATAGAGGCAGCAAAGGAGATGCTGACACACCTAGAGGTAAATCAATGAAGTAAAATTCTGCTTCTACATATATGCTACGTTCCAAAGATGACATTCACAAATCACAAGATTTGTCTCCTCTGCCGATAGAAACTGTAGTATTGATCCTTGTTATGATACTCCTATAGTAACAGATCTGACTATTCTGACTCCAATTTTGTAATGGATATGCTAATCAGTAGCCAGTTTAAAGCCTGATCGTACTAAACAACTGTTCTATGACAGAAAAGTTGCACATTTTCCTTCCATGCTACAATATAGATTGACACACATACACACACACAAAGAGAGAGGAATCGGTTCTACAGTAAATGAATAATTGTCTAACCTCTACAAGGTACCAAATGAAATCAAACCGTAAAAAGGTGAAGTCATGAATTTGAGGAGTTGCAAGCTTTTTTTAGTCTCCACCACTCTGCAATTTGAAATGCGCCAGTCTGCATTTCGAAATGTGTAGGATGACCACATCGCACATAATATGTTCACGGTATGAATCCTTTTTTGTCTCTGGCACCACCGATTGCATCAAATAGTTTTGGCACAAATAGCTACAGATGCATGAGAGCAAGAGTAATGTTTTTGCCCCGCTATGACCTCGTAGGCCGCAGGATAACAGAGAAACCTGCACGTGCAACCTGAAGACATCTTTGTTTGAGCGTCAACAGAAAATTGTCACAATGCTGTGTTTCGCGCGTGCATGCATCTCAAGTTATTAATAATCAATGTGCATTGATTATTATTGCCAACTCAGTTGGTCATGTGCTTTCAGGGTGTTGGTGACAAGTCGATGTCTTGACCTGTGGATGTCATCGACAGATCCAGGTACCTCAGGATATTAGCTGTTGTGTCCTGGTGCCGTAGCAGAAGGGCAATGTGAGATGAGATGAAAATGTAACAGTAGAGATTTCTCCATACTGTTCTAGTTTCTCCAAGGAGTTGAGCTCGTCTTCATGTGTGAAGTATGAAGTGCTTCGTGTAGCCATTTAGAAGAATCATGTTGCTGAAAAAAAATCCAGTTGTTGGAAAATCTGATAATGCCGTTCAGTGAGAGACATTTCAAAATCAGAATGGAAACAGATGCTTTGCGTGTGTGCTCATGAATCTCTCAACTGAATTGGTAAAATCTCCTAGTGAATTTCGGTAGTTCTCCACGTAGCTTTATGCCAACTCCTAGTGGAAGCTGGTAGAGGGTGGTGTAACATTATGCGTTTGTTTTCTTGGCTCGTTCGATTGATGTTGATTGAGCAAATAATTAGTGTTTGACTTTTCTGCGTCATTTCATACATGATTGCCTTCTTGTTGTCACTAATCTGCAGATAACGTGAATAATTTAGTAAGGCAAATGAATATTTTATTAATTAAAGCAACTTATCCTACTAACAGTATCATAGTTACCAGAAACTTGTATTAAAGGGAATTTTTTCTGAAAAAAATGTCTCGAAAACCAGCAACTTGATGCTTCGTTCAAAGAGGCGGTATCTTAGAGAAATTTGTTTCTCACACTTTATCATCATGCGCAGTCCAAAAGAGTAATACACCAGTGACCACGGGATACAAACCTCGAATCCCCGAGTGTGAACCACCTTAACATCTGATTGTGCTACGCCCCTTCCGGCTGGAGAAACTTGTTTTTCATTTGTCAGGATATAATTTCATTCGAAACGAGAAAACTCAGTTCTTATATCATTTATTTTCGCTCCATATTCTATTCTTTCACTTTTTGATTGTTCTAACTTCTAACTTTACCTGTTATCAATGCATCTTTTCACAAAGAGTGTGAAAAAGTGGGCGTTAGAGGGATGATACAAAACTGAAATAAGGTATTTCCCTTTTCATAAGAGTGAAAACAAAAGAATTGAATGTCAAAATTCAAACAGTAACTCGCGGTCGTGGCATACAGATTTTAACCCTTTTGTTGGTATGGTCATGTGGGGCTTGGGTAGTCACCCACCTGACTAGAATGACACGCAACAACTCATGCAGTACACATGTGACTCCTTCAAGCCAAGAAGCATCCTATTTTTCTGTTCAATATGCATGCAAAACTTCGGAAGACCCGCCGCACGGCAGACTAGTTTTGCCATCCCCACGAGCAAACCGTGCTTGGAGGCCCAACCAAGAATGGTTTAGACGATGCTTCAGAGACTTAATGAATGTCCAAAAGTTATTTACAGATCGATTTACAGTTGCTACCAGTAATCATCACACGAGCAGATCCCATCTTTGAAGTGATGGAAGCGGCTGGCATCTCTAACAACCAGTTCCCTTCCCGTAACAGCAGATACTAATTTGATGACCAGATGACAATCCCTGCAGACACGAAGATTCTTCATTACCTCTATGGGCCTTCCAGCAGGAATGCTGAGTAGTCCAAAAGCAACCGCCAACTTCTCACTGTGGTGACTCAGAGACCTAAAGTTAATGTTTCTTACGTAGCCCAGTACTTCAAACCTCGTAATCAAGTCATCCAATGTCTTCAATATATCATCCATTTGTGGATGGTTCATGTTGCTAACTGTAAATGAATGGATCCTATTATCAACCTCAATCCAGCTACAACCGGGATGCTTTCTCACTCCTCTTTCATGCATTAACTTCCTGATCCTGGAAGCTTCGTCCAGGTTGTCACCATCTAGATACATATTTGCTAGCAACACGTAGCTCCCAGAGTCCTTCGGGTCCAACTTGAACAGTTCACTTGCTGCACGTTCAGCAAGTTCGGTATTGCCATGGATCCTGCATGCGCTAAGCAGTGCTCCCCATATGTCAGCATTAGGCTGAAAGTCCATTTGGTCAACAACCTTCTCAGCCTCTTCAAGATATCCAGCTCGACCAAGCATGTCTATCAAGCAGGTATAATGCTCAGGAATTGGAGAAAGTCCGTGGAGCTTGCTCATAGAATCGAAATACAATTGACCTTCTGATAACAGCCCTGCATGACTGCAACCAGAGAGAACAGCAACATAACTGATATGATCAGGTTTTATACCAGCTTGCAACATCTTCTCAAAGATCTCAATAACCCTCTTCCCTTGTCCATGCTGTGCATATCCTGTCATCAAGGAATTCCAAGAAACTAAATCCTTATCAACAATCAAATCAAAGACAGTACTGGCTTCTTTAATTCTACCACATTTTGAGTACATAGCAATTAGCCCATTGGCTACTGAAACATTAACATCCAGCCCAAGCTTTGTAATATGGTTAAAAATCTGGCGTCCATGCTTCAGAGTGGCGAGATCAGCACAAGCATTTAGCAAAATGGAAAAGGTTATCCAATCTGGCCTTATTCTCCCTTCTTCTCTCAGCATAACAATATATAGTTTCAGTCCCTGTTCTCCATACCCATGTCGTATGTATGCAGTCATCATCGAATTCCAGGATACTATATTCCGTTCAGGCATGGCATCAAACAAATTACGAGCTCTCGAAATATGACCCATCTGAGAATATGCTGTTACCATCGTTGTCCATGATATTATGTCCCTCATCGGCATTGTTTCAAAAAGAAGATTTGCAGCTTCAACATTTTCACATTTCACGTACAGACTAACAAGGGCATTAGCAACAGGAACAGCAAGTCCAAAGCCATTCTTGATTGCATAGGCATGGACCTGAACTCCAAGATTCATATTCTTTTTATTAGAGCAACTCCCCAGTACAGTAGCAAGAGCATAATGATCTGCGGAAAAATCTTGCGCTGCTATCATATTTTTGAAGAGCGCAAGAGCCTCTTCTTCCAGCTCATGTTGCACCAAGCCTGCCATCATGGAGGTCCACGATACTTCATTACGCTCAGGCAACAAATCAAATAATCGTTTTGCAGAGTCTAATAAGCCACACTTGCAATACATGTCTACAAGAGCGCTCCCTATATAAACATCAATGTGAAGTTCACCACGTAAAATTCGAGCATGCAAATGCTTGCCCCAATCTAAATCAGACAAGCTTGCACAAGCACTGAGGGCACTTGCATATGTTATGCCATTTGGCCTCCAACCCTGTTTGGACATCTCCTGGAACAAATTGAGACACTCAATTCCATGACCATGCTGAGACATAATGGAAATGATTGTATTCCACGAGACAACATCTCTCTCCGGCATTCTATTAAACAATTGCAGAGCAGGATCCACACCTGACAGTTTGGACAGCCCCACCATCATGGAGTTCCATGTTAATATATCAAAACGAATCATTCTTCCAAAAATAGTTTGCGCACTCTTAATATCACAAAGTTTTATGTACATACTTACAAGCGCACACTGGATCGAATGGTCATCAACCAAAGCGTCCAGTTTAAGGGAAAAAGAATGAATTTGTGAACCAAGGCCAATCCAACACAGACTCGAACAAGAATTTAGAACGCTGACTAAGGTGAACGAATTAGGAATATGCTCAGAATCACGAAGCATACGGATGAATAGTTTTAGGCCTTCCTCACCCCGACCATTCTGAACGCATCCTGCGATGATGGTGTTCCAGGAAACTTCATCTCGCTCCAGTTCAGGCATTTCGCCGAACAACTGGAGTGCATCTGTGATCCTTCCGCAGTCAGCAAAACTCATCATCAAAATATTCCAGGAGAAAGCGTTCCTTTGAGGGATTTCTTCAAAAACCCGGCGTGCACTGTCTGGAAGCCGAAATTTCCCGTACATATCGATCAGGTGGTTGGACAGAAAGACGGAATCTGGTAGAAATCCGGACGTAATGAGGTGGGCATGGATGCTTTCGCCATGAGAGGCAGTTCCGAGCTTGACGCAAGCTTTCATAACATCGGAGAGACGATGAGAGGCGACCATGTAAGCATTTAGGCATCGTAGTACCGGCGAAGGCCACACCATCTAACAACGACCATGCAAGAGCACCTCCGACAACAAAGACAATATCATGAAGCAGAATATGTGGGAAGGAAGGAAAGAGACATTTCTCCAACGCAATCCAGACCTGTTCTGCTTCCTTCATCCTTCTTAGGCAACACCATGCTGCTGCCAGCAAGAGCTGCGTTTCACTTGGTAGATTTTGTAGCTTCTGCAATAACTCAAAAACGGAGTTACTGCAAAATGGATTTTTTACGTAATCTGCAACTTATGGAAAATTAATAAGCAACCTTATAGCAACTCACAAATTTCGTTCCCGTTTGCTCACTTAAATCATGCCAAATCGGCCCCAACCGTAAAGGGTGAAAGAACGAGTTTGCCTTAGAAGTGTAAGTGTGAAATTGTACTGCCTGCTGTCACCATATTCTCGTAAAAAATCTATACACCTGAAGGCTTAACTAACATCGAAGTAAATCATGCAGTCAACTTAGTGAAAAGTATCATTACGTTCTCAAAAGAGCGCGACTTGTGCGTTAAAAGGCATTCCACCTGCAACAGTGAAATCTCCGTTCTCAAAATGGTGACATTTGTATTTGGCGTAATTTGCATTCAACTAAGTGAAAACATGGAGCTGTGTTTAGCTTTTCACTTGCTTGCAATAGACACAATTTATAAAATGACTAACGATTAAAAATAACAATGCTTTTGAAGACTTTTTTAGTTAGGTAAGTTCCCTTGGGTTGTATTAACATAAAAATACAACTAGTTCCATACTACTTCGTGTATATCACTGGGATACGTGACACACAGCCATCTAAAACGTGGGGAGAATTACACCATTTTGTTTGTGAAGTTTACCGTCATGCCACGGGAAAGACATGTAAGTAGATCGAGGCTGGAAAAGAAGCCAAGATCCTCGCCGTTCAAAGCTGCTCTGCTTGTAAAGAGCTCATTTGAACTTTGAAGTCATGAAGACTGGATGAGCGGAACTACTACCTACCAATAGATAATAGGCATTGACCAACTGGTTCCTAAAGGTGTAAGATCTTCAATTAAAAATCAATTATTTTGTAAAAACATTAGCTAATATAGTTTTTTTTTCATATTTTTTAGTTTAAAACATGGGAAAACGAGGATAATTTCCATGTTATGATGCTAATATGAAAAGACATGTTCTCACATTTTACCAGATGGAAATTTGGTCATTTTATGAAGGAAAAATTTTTGGCTTCCAGTTTTATCCTTATAGGAGGAGGGGCATTTTGGTCATTTCTAAGCCATGAGACATGGGCTCTGAAGAGCACTCATAAATTTATATGTTTATATAATGGGTTTTGAGAAGATATAGGACACATGCGGCCCCTACTTATATGTGGTTCTGCCACTGCAGAGAATCCAATTCTACTCTATATAACCATTGAACAAGACAATCAAGCAACTTTCACTTGTAAACCAAGCATTGAATACAGATCCTGGATACTTTACTCCATGCAGTCAAACAATGGATTATCCTTCTACCCAAGATAAAGTTGTCTTGGATGCTTGCCAGCCTCGAAGAACAATTACCAGGATAACTGATTCCGGCCATCAAATGCATCGTTAGATTGCTCGATAGATGAGGCATTCTTCAAGTGAACACCAGCAACTGTATGTCTGTATCCCTCTTTAACTCCAATAGAGAACTCCTTTAAAGGGGTGTTCGATGAGCAAGATATTATTCATTTGCGATGAAGTATGTCTGAAGGACAAGACTTAGACAAGCAACTGAGATATCAGATAACCATGTCTTGAAATGAGAGAGAAAAAAGGGTTGGATGAACCTGATATTTTCTTACGTTAAAAAACCATTTGAGTCTCTCAGATGCCTTTTTCAAGCCATCAAGTGAGAAAAAAGCTTTTAGGGCTAAAGTATAGTTTCAAAATTTAAATAAACTGTTTATAATTTACAAACTAAAATCTTTTAGATTTATATATACATTTTTTAAGTTTTTAAAACCATAAAATCTTTTAGATTTATATATACATTGTTTAAGTTTTTAAAACCATAAGGAGTGGCGAACCTACGGGCACAACCTCCATTACCGGTTTAAACATAATCGACCCAACCGTGTCGAGACCGTCGAACCCGTGATGACATCAAAATGAGCAGGTTTCCATGTCCACGGTAGGGGCTTCGACGTCGTTGAAACAGTATGTGGGGCATGCCCAAATCCTGGTGATGTTTTTCTGTTCCTTACTCAAGTTAATTGAGTCTGATGCTTAATCGTTTCTCCTTGACAAAGATGGTGTTCTCGTGCAAAATACCAACACGCGTGTTTTCAAGAAATGGTTTCTGTTAAGGCAATCAATCGGCGTGCCTCGAACTTAATTAGGACATGATCGAACGCCCGGTTGTTGCTTCCATAATTTTTCTACTAAAATTATGATTTTTCGGTGCTGGGTAGTCCTCGTTTTGTCCACTGTTGTTATGCATTCTTTATTTTGTGTTGGTGCGAATGCACCTTTTTTCCTTTCACTTTATTGCTTCGTGGTTAGACATTGGTTCCCGAATTGTTAGCATCTCTATTATCTTTATCAATTTCATGAATTTGGGGTTGTTTAATAAGTAAAGGAAAAGGTGAATGATCAATAGCTATGCATTAGCACCTCTATTATCTTTGATGCCGACAGCGGGAAACCATAGCTATTGATCATTCACCTCCTCCTTTACTTCTTGAATGCTTTCATGCATCTTGATGGTCTTACTCGGAGCTCCATTGGAAGGATAATATTGGGTTCTGCCTGTGGAACGTGCTAGCTAAGTCCCAAAAGTAGAGGGAGATGATTGTTTAACTGCAAATGATGATGCTTATACCTTGCGTTAGTCATCATTTATACTTCTTCTTTTACTTTATGCAGGTAGCATGGTTCTTACATATAAAAGCCATGAGGAAATATTTTATGATTTTAGTGGGTTTCCAGTTTTTCTTGATGGATGGGCATTTTAGTTTATTTTTACGGAGTTATGGACTTGACATACTTTTACAGTGTTCCTTTAACTGCTCTGTGAATCTAATATGGTAATACTACACTCCCATTTACAGATAATATTGTTCCACAGCCTGTTATGTTGATCATGGCTAATGACAAAGTAGGTAATGGGAATGGGAATGAGAGAAATGCAAGGGGGAACCTTCCTTCATGGATGGGCTCTAAAGATAAGACCGGTAAGTCCATAAAACAACATGTTGACACATTGATCACCCGCAGATGCACGGTGCACAAGCGATTGGATATGTCTAGCTAAAAGAGATTAACAAGATCCATTTTGTAGATCCTGCTCAGGATGAGGTGACCGACATCTCATCAGTGAAAAGTGGTAAGTCATCATCTAATGTTTCCAAGTTCAACAAGAAATCTGCTGCACAAGGGGAAACTGCAACTAAGATCGATGCTTCATGCTTTTCAAAGTTTTTGGTAATCAAAGGACTGGGAGTTTTTTTTTCCATTATTTTCTCTACACCTTTCTTTTCTTGGATTGTGTCTTTTTCCTGAATGGAGTTACTTTTGGAATTGTCTTTGACTAAGCAGGAGTTTTTGTATGAATTGGCAGAAAGGTGTAGTCTTTGTACTGTCTGGATTTGTTAATCCAGAACGCAGTAGGTTACGTTCCCAAGCACTGGAAATGGGTGCTGAATATCGACCTGACTGGGATTCTACGTGTACACTTCTTGTTTGTGCATTTCCGAATACTCCAAAGTTCAGACAAGTGGCAAATGATTGTGGAACAATTGTCTCAAAGGTTTCCATCTGATAGCTCTTCTAATTGTTTTACATGATTAATTCCTTTCAAATAAAAAACTAGTGTTGAGTCATTTCATTTTGAAACTAGTCTTGATTCATTTCAATTTTATAGCTATATCTTTCTGTTAGGTTAAAAATATGGACTAGTGATGAGTCATTTCAATTTTTATAGCTAGAATCTTCCTTTTATCTTGTTGAAATCTGACCAATAATGCATATACAAGATTGCAAATTTACTCTGTTCTTCTGGTCTGCCTGTTCAATAGGAGCTAGTGTAGCCATGTTAAGTATTGCCTTTGCATCCCAATCGTGCATTGGTCAGTTGAAGGTCGGGTACCTGTAGTTTACTGATGATTGTGATGACATGGCTCAGTGTTTGGTATATAATGTCACCTAATAACTGCCTGGTTCATCAGCTTATGTAGTTTTGTTTTCCATGGGCATGCAAACAGCACTTAGCTGTCTGTTCCTGGAGCTCAACTTACAATAATGCACTTCAAATCGTTTGATGCTGGCTTTTACTTTTCATAGTTGCGTTCCTTGGCACTGCAATACGGCCAAAAATTGCATAATATACGTGGTCAATAATTGAAGAAATTCTGTCGATATTTTCATGAAAGCAATGCTTCTTTTAGCATGCTAATGCAACTGTTTTGTTTGAACACTCTTTTTCTTTATTTCTTTATCAGGATTGGGTTGTGGATTGCTACAATCAGAAGAAGCTTGTTGAGATTGATAGTTACCTGATGAATGCTGGAAAACCTTGGAGGAAAACTTGTAAGTTACTGCATTTGTTCCATTTTAGGGAAATATTGTTGTTTTCTCTTTTCTTTTCCATTGGGCATCTCCTAGTCCTACTTGCTAATGCATGGTATGTGGTGGACATTGGTATATAAGATCACCATCTGGTCAACTGGACTTGGTATTAACAGCTATCCAATGGCAAAACTCAGTGTTCTTAATGTGATTTATAGGAGAGTTGTCATTTACCCAGCCAATCACTGGTTAGTTCATGCCTCAGGATTTTGGTGGTGTTTTTGTGCTCCACAAATCAAAGTTTTGATTGTCAAGGTTGCAACTTTCAGCTTTCTGTAACAAACATATACAACGTATTGTGCAGTAAAAATTTACTTGCTTTGTTATTTTATCAGTTGGGAGTTATTTATTCTCTGCCTGTGATCTTTGATCTGGAATTTCTTTTGCCAGATTTAGAAAACTCAGCATCTCATGTTGCATCTGAAACAGTGCAAAGGACACCTACAACAGAAGTTGCAGCTTCTCCCATATCTAAGGTTGTTAGTTAATTAATAGCTACTCATATGACTTCATATTGTTATCTTTTTCCTTTAATCAATCTTCTTTGACAAGCTATTGGCTATGGAAGAATCTTGTAAAATTTCACGGTTTGGGCAGGAAGGTAATCATCAAATGTGACGTTCAGTGCGAGGAATTTGTGATAAATCAGGGATTCCTCTGCAGCTAAACCTTGAAATTTGTGATGCAGTGGTGGCCAAGTCTTTCTGCCAAAATGTTGTTGAAGACAATGCTAGAATTCATGATGTACTTGCATAATCTGAAATAGATGAAGCAATCAAAGCTATCTCAAATAGCCAGCTAGTTTTCTAATAGGATAAGGAAAAGCTGTTTTAATATAGTAACAGTTTTCCTTATATTCAAGAAATAACCTTTCATCATAGTATGGTAAATTGGTAAACAAGATACAAAACATGGGCATGTCCTATGTCAGCTTCATGTCTAATTTAATTATGACTTGTTTAGTTGTTTAGGGAAATGTGTCAGGTAATTCTTGAGTGATTAACTCGTCAATGACTATGTAAGTCAACTTAGGCTAGACTGAGACAGTTCTACAGGACTTGCAGAAGGCTCAGACAATATTTATGAATTTATGGGAATTAATTTACATAAACTCTTAAGTTGATGCACTTTGAATTAGAATTGATGAGTGGTTGCATTCCTCATGGAGGGCTCAAGCAAGATTTATTAGCACCATTAAGTCAACATCTACTCTGAATGCCCAAGTCACTTGCATTACGAAGAATTGGATCTGGAGGTGACTTTCATATCTCGAAAGTGATAATGTATACTACTGATTGTATGCCCAGTGGTTATGGAACTCTCGTGATAACATGCATCTGATACTATGAGAGTGTAGGAGTAAATGAAACAGATTTATTGTTCTATCTGTAAGCTATCAAAACTATTCCTGTGATGTTGGCAGTCAGTCATCAGATCGGGGACTTGTAACTTCCTTGTGTTTCCTTTTCCAGCTGTACTTGAAAGTACTTTCATCTGTTTCTTTCTGTTCTTCTTGTCACAAATGATTTGGTTAACAATGAAAGGAAGTACCGAACAAAGAAGAAACTTTAAAAAACTTTCATACAGGTACCTAATAATTTGGTAAGCTGTAAACTGGAATTGTAGGTTTGAAATTTTGAAGCAGGTGAAGGGTGAGAAACATCACCATTAGTCAAATGTTTTATATTTCTGAAGATCATTTTTGGTACATTTACTATATTCTGAAGGTCTCCTTAATATTCACCACAAACTTTTGAAGACCAAATGCATGTTATTGGTAACTGAAAAGAAAACGATGTGCAACGTCACACGAGCCAACAAATAAGGGTCATAAGTGGTGCAGTATCAATCTTGTCAATAATTGAATTTCCTTATTGAATACGCTCTGAAAGGAATACCTAAACCCTCAAACTAAAATAATCAGGCACTATGAGACCCTGCCTGAACCCCTTTCATTCTTTCAGTACTTTGCTATTCTAAAAGTTTGGGTTCTTATGGAGCTTCTACTAGGAAGATCAGCGTGCTGAATCTTTTATGACTTAGCACTTTTAACTAACTTCCTGACGTATAACTCTTGTTGAATAATGTGTTAGGTGGTATTTTAGAATATTTAAGAGTTTAGGAACAGCTCTTTATAAATAAGGGTTTTATTTATGGACCTCTTTTGTAATTTGGTACTTTACCCTAATTCTCATTTAACTTGAGATTGGGGCAGCTTTAGTTAATACGATTTTAGAGTTCTCTCTCTCTCTCTCTCTCGTTCTCTTTTCTCCTCTCCCTTGGCTGCACGTAACATGGTATCAGAGCCCAACTTTCCTTGGGACTGAAACCTCTCTCACCGTGCTCATCCTCTGTCTCTTTCTCTTCTCTTCTTCTATTCTCGTGGGTAGGCCTGAGAGCACGACAGGCTAA